>CACVBM020000011.1:301708-652627 GCA_902728155.2 Microthlaspi erraticum
AGATCTAGAACCATAAGAGCTTTTGTTTCCAGGTTTTCAATCCTTCTGGATTTTGATGTTGATGTTTAGGATTGGTAATTTTCATGATGATATTTCAATTTCGGATCTTCTAGCTTTTGGGAGCGACTGGAGAAACCATGAGAGTTTTTCGTTTCTTACTTTTTCAATTTCATTAGCTTTGTCGATATTCATTTTCGGATCATGTAGCTTTGACCGGAAACCATACGAGTTCTGTTTCCAGTGATTCAATTTCTCAGTGTTTTGGCTTACGATTCTGTCTTTGTAATCTTCTTCTAATTGGATTTTACAGTGGTGTTTCAAGGCACTATCCAAGCCCGTGATGGTGAAATCCTATCAGCTCGTGGGATTGTTACCTTCAGAGAACTCAAAAACCATCTGAGCCAAAATACTATCATTCCACTGTCAGATGCCAAAGTCGCTGCAATTTGTGAGGGGTAAGTGTTTTATATTAATTAGTTAAACCTTTTCTGATTCCTGTGTTAAATATTCTGTTCAAAATTCTTTTATTTTTCTAAGGAAAGCAGAATCGAACCTCACTCAGACCAATGCTAATATCGGACGAAGAGCACAGCTAGATTCATTGACCATATGCAAAAAGGTGATTCAATTTATTACTTTCATAAGCCTCTTATTGCTGCTGCTAATCCATATTGTTTAACTCATGAAGAGAAATGAAACTTTGGAGACATCCATAAGACTTGGAGCAAGAGGTGAAGCCCAAATTGCACATTGGAAAATGGAGTTGAAGGCATGCAGGAAACGCCTCCGTAACATGCTCGGGAACAACTTTTAAATGCTGTTTGTCTCTCCACTCTTCTCTTGACTTGTAAAATTTCAGATTACTTTGTTCTTTTCTTATGAGAAATTTGGAGAATATACATGCCTTATGTTTGTCCTGAAACTCTGTTTTTTCGGATCTTGTCTTTGATTGAATGTTTAAACTTTGTTCTTTTCTTATGAGAAATTTGGAGGATACACATGCTTTGATTGAATGTTTAAATATTTCTTGTTTACAACTTCTTGGATAAATACTAGACTTGATAACTTTAGAGACTGAATGCTTCTTTCTAGGCTTGATTGATCAAAAAAGAGGAACATTTTGTCATTTCTTGCAAAGACGAATAACGATGGATCATGGATCAAACAACTCAAGGTCTAATTCATCATATATATTTGCCAAAACAGAATATGATAAACCCTTTAGCCTTTTCATTCTCAAACATCACAAGCAAATAGCCTAGAGTCGTACACTTAGCCTCCATCTGAAAATCCAAGATACCCATGAACAATTTATGTCAATCATCAGTTCCGATTAAAACCAAAACAAAAACAAAATCATAATCCGAAAACCCTGGTGGCTTAATGGCAGCATCGAAATTAATTAAGGGTTCTATACCATTGCAAACCCAAGAGAATGAGCCATCGGTGACGGAGATATCGAAACGAGAGTGATGCCAAGTGACTTTGACGAAAATTGGATCGGCGCCGGAGATAATGGAACAAGGTCTAAAAATTATATATATTTAGTAGCCTAATGACATGTATAATAAGATTTGTCATTATTTTACACGTTGCCTGAAATTCTTGTTTGTGTTAGGAACTTTTGCAATATCTTATTTGTATGATTAAAAATACTTATTATCGCAAATATACTAAATTATCTTCCACTGAAAATATGGGATATATATATATATTAATATATGAAACCGATACATCAAATATATTAAGCTTTTTTAAACATCGTAATTGCATTATTAAATTAGTAGATACTTATATTGAAAAATATTTATAGGATAACCATCATATCATTGGGAATTAGGTTTTTCTCGGTTGTAGCCTGTTTGCTCCATCGCTCTCCATCTCTCGTTTTCATATTAATACACAGAAGAGTTTTTTTTTGTTTGCAAAGTTTTTTAATCTATGGAGTGTACAAGCCTTCCGGTGGATTTGGTAGAGGACATACTCTCTAGGATTCCAGTGAAATCTGTAGCACGATTGCGATCAACATCGAAACAATGGAAAGCTCTATTGAAATCCCGGAGCTTTGCTAAGAAACACTCTGCTAATGCACCAAAGGAGAAGTCTCTGATTATCATGTTGATGGATCTTAGGGTTTATTTGGTGAGTGTTGATCTACGTAGAATCCACGACAACAAGGTTGATCCATCGTTTAAAGTAGGAGCTCAATTCTACCTTAAAGATCCTCTTTCTAATTCTTCCTCACAAGTCGATATACGTAACATATTTCACTGCGACGGCTCATTGTTATGCACCACCAAAGACCGTAGACTTGTGCTTTGGAATCCATGTTCCGGGGATACCAAGTGGATTAAACCTAGAGACAGCTACAAGGAATCAGACTACTATGCTCTCGGTTACAACGACAAGAATTCCTCCTGCAAGCAATACAAAATCTTGAGGGTGGATCGTCAAGATATATTACCAATCAAAAATGAGTACGAGATTTATGACTTTACCTCTAACTCGTGGAGAGATATTGGTGTGGCTACTGATTGGTTTTTACCACGCTATCGTCGTGGCATATCTGTGAAGGGAAATACTTATTGGGTTGCTATTCAATCAGGGACGCCACATGCTGAGTTTTTACTAAGTTTTGATTTTTCAACAGAGAGGTTTGAAACCTTTTGAGAATGCGTCTTTATCAGTGGTTGGAGAAGAGCAGCTTTGTCTGTTAGGTACTGGTCTCAAATTTTGGATCATGGGACATCCTGGCCTCAGTAGTTTCCAAGTATGGGTGGGAACTAGAACCGGATCAGCCATGTCATGGAGCAAGTCACTATTAGTGAAACGAGCCTACAAACATTACAAGTTTTCTGATGGGATGAGTTTTTTGGCAGACGAGCAGAACCAAGTTGTAATGTATATGAGCCCCGACAACATCTTACACATTGTGAGCGAAACGAAACACATACGAGACGATAACCACGTTGGAGATTCTACATGCATATCATCTTGCTCAGTTCTTCTCAATTATGCTCCAAGTCTGGCTCAAATCCAACAAGGTTGTCTTCCTGGAGGAAACAAAAGGAAAGCACCTAGCATGTGACTTGTAATTTGTCAGACTAATCTATGCATTATCTATTTGATTATCCAAGTCCTTTTTCTTGTTTTTCTTTTGGCAACAACTTTCATGTCGTTTATATTTAAGTTTTTCTGGTTTGTGTACGATTTCTTTTTCGTTTTTTTCGGTTGCTTTATAAATTTACGGTTTCCATATATCTACAACTATTTTTAGATTCAAGTCAATAATTCTAGTTATATTATTTTTTATCAAATGTTATTTGAAGAAATCATATATTTGTTCTAATGGTGTTAGTGTACCACCATCCGATTTTACGTACACGCATATTTTACATTGACATAGAATTATTGAAATTGATGATTTTGTCTCTACTTTCACGATGCCATAAGTTCTATATTTTTTAAGGATATTTTTCATTTTTGTTCTAAAAGAACTTTGACAATCGTATATGCAATATTATATAGTACTTATTATCACTGAAAATATATTAAGTTTTTCTTTCTCGGCTCAATTTTAAAATAGGAAACCGATACATCATAATTGGGAGTTAGGTCTTTCTCGTTTGTAGCTGGCTCCATCGTTCTCCTTTCTCTCGATTCCATAGACTCTTTTCCTTAATCTGCAAAGTAATTTAATCTATGGACTGGACAAGTTTTCCGGAGGATGTGGTGGAGGAGATACTCTCTTGGGTTCCGGCTAAATCGGTAGCACAGTGGCGATCAACATCCAAACCATGGAACGCTCTGTTGAAATCTAGGATATTTGCTCAGAAGCACTCTGCTAATGCACCAAAGGAGAAGTCTCTTGTTATCACGTTGCTGGATTCTAGGGTTTGCTTAGTAAATTTCAAATTCCGTGGAATCCACGCCAACGAGGTTGTTCCATCTGTTGAGGTAGCATATACCTTCAACCTTACCCATGGCCTTTCTGATACTTCGCAAGTCGGTATAATCAACATCTTTCACTGTGACGGCTTATTGCTATGCACCACCATAGACAACAAACTCGTGGTTTGGAATCCATGTTCTGGGGACACCAAGTGGATTAAACCTAGAGACAGCTACAAGACATCCGACTACTATGCTCTCGGTTACGACGACAAGTCCTCCCGCAAACAATACAAAATCTTGAGGGTGGGTCGTCAAGATATGTTACCAATCAAGAATGAGTACGAGATTTATGACTTGGCTTCTGATTCGTGGAGAGTTCTTGGTGTGGCTACTGATTGGTTTTTAGCATCACATCGTCGTGGCATATCTGTGAAGGGGATTACTTATTGGGTTGCAACAAGAAGGTTAAAGGTTAACTTCTTACTAAGTTTTGATTTTTCAACAGAGAGATTTCAAAGTCGGCCTCTTCCTCATCCTTTTCCTTATTCGAATGCGTCTTTATCAGTAGTTGGAGAAGAGCAGCTTTGTCTTGTAGGTGCTGATCGCCAATACTGTATGAAGGGAATTTACGTACGCACAGAGTTCCAAGTATGGGTGTCAACTAGTACCGGATGGAGCAAGTCACTCGAAGTGAAAGGCCATAATGATAATAAGTTGTCTGATGGGATGGTGGGTTTTTGGGCATACGAGCAGAACCAAGTTGTAATGTCTGTGAGCTCCACTAACCACATCCATCACATTGTGATCGAAAATAAACACATACAAGTCGATAATCTTGGTGGAGATTCTACATGCATACCATCGTGCTCAGTTCTTCTGAATTTTGTTCCAACTCTAGCTCAAGTATCCAACAAGGTTAATTATCTTCCTGGAGGACGCAAAAGGAAAGCACCATGCACGTGACGTGACTTGTAATTTGTCACACTAATCACTAACCTATATATGCATTTTCTATGTGATAATCCAAGTCTCTGTTTTTCTTTAAGCAACTTTCATGTCGTTTATATTAAACTTTATTCGTCGAATCATATATATGATATATCACTATTTGTCCGCCACGATTGTGGTTCACTCGTTTGTGCTTGTCAAAATGCATACATTATGTATGTTTTTTTTTTTTTTTCATTTCATTTAATGTATGTTAGAGTGTAATTATGTATATTTGAGATTTCTAACCGGTTTCTAACCGAACCGCCAAACGCTACAGTGAGCATTCTCCGCCTGCGTTTGCGTTTTAGGCTCTTTCGCAGTTCGAAACGCGGGGACCACAAGGTTGGCGTGTGCTTGTTCTTCGCTCATCTCTGTCTCTGTTTTTTGTTTTTGCTTTTGCTCGTTGCTCTGAGTTCCTTCTATATGAAGACCATCAAAAAGTATATGGAAAAAACTGTAACGATTGAAATTTCAAAGGGCTGAAAATGTTGAATATATCAAATGTGGAATTATGGGAGAACGTGACTATAAAATCTTGGTTACCTAACCCAAACAAAAACCACGTGTCAAATACAACATAGGGCTTTGTAAACGATAACTTTTGGGCCTGGCCCAATTATAATTGTTGGTAATTCTATGCAAACCGATTAAATGACTAGTAGTTACACTGGTGTAGTTCAGTTTGAAATGTGGTTCGATACCAATTTGGTTATATAATCTCCATCGTTCCAGTTTCCATGATGTTTTGTCTTGCACAGTCACGCTCACAGTGCATTGTCACCTCAATATGGTTTTTTCGATTTGCTTTAACTAATTATATATGCTTTGGGTCGATCAAAATACACTTTAACTAATTGTATATGCTTTGGGTCTATCAAAATACATTTTAGTTCCGTCTGATGATGTATGGTAAATCCATTCATTTACCTTGTTACTCGTTACCAACCAAGTAACCTACTATAGTATGACGTATTGTATGTCAGCTTTACAGTGATAACCTATTGCGGATTCATTAAAACAAATAAAAATGGATTATCTAGCGAAATTATGATAATTGTTGGAAATAATCAAAATCACAACACATTACTTTTTTTTTTGTGGCTCGATTTTTTTTTCTTTGTTTCCATCTGAAGAATTTTATTAGAAACAAAGAACTACATTGGTGGGATGCGTTTGAGGGATTTAGAACTACATTGTGGCTCGATTTAGAACGTAATATTCCATTTTTTTTGGGGTGTGCTTTCATTTTCTTACGAGTTACATGGTATACTTTCTTATTTGAAGATTGTTTTTCCGATCGAGGTTTCTTTCGCTCCTCTCCACAATGGTCAAATCAGCTCATAAAATCCTTATAATTTTAGAGGGCAACATTTTTTTTTCTAATGTTGATCCGCCACATTAGACGAACCGTAAATATATACAACCAAATAAATTTATCCATTAAGGTTAATAATAAATGGAAAAAAAATTGATCTTCAGTTTGGTTTTATGATTACGAGTTTTTTTTTTGTTAAAGATGATTACGAGTTTTTATGTTAATAAAATTAAGTGGGACTAAAAAAAATAAAATAGATGGAGATTTTTCAAAAAAAAAAGAAAGTGGGAACAGTTGATTTGTTCACTTAATTTTGAACAGTTGATTTGTTCACAAAACAAAACAAAATTAAGACGGACTAAGAAAAATAAAATAGATGGAGATTTTTCAAAAAAATTGGATTGGCTAAGAAGATAACAAAAGTTGATGTTTTAATGCATCTCTTATTTTTAGAAACAATAGGGTGCTGAAGTGATTTGCGCAGGCATATTAATATTGTGACGAAGTTTTGATTTTTTTTTATAATACGGAAAAAGGAAGTAAAATATCGATTAACCAACCTTTTTTGAAACCTTTTATCTCTTCTTTTCTTTTACTTCCTCCATTTTTGCTTTGTTCTTTTGGCTGTATCGGTGACTTGTACGGCCGAGTGCAGCTCCATTACCACGAGAGAGACTCGCACCTCCTATTCTCTTGCTCAAGAATCTTTCATCTCACTTTCTTTCGTAAGTTTCAATCTTCATCTCCAGTCATTCTCGTTCCTGTTTCCCGTTATTTTCACATCACATCCACTCTGGGTTTTCGGATGTAAGTTGTAACTCTCTTCCGCGTCCAATCTCTCTGTTTTCAAGGATGAATCTTTCACTTTCTTTGATTACGTTTGCCTTTGTTACTGGCTGGACTATCTGGTTAATTTCCCTCTTGCAAAGTTTTCAAAAAAGTTGCTTTCTTTTTCAAGATCGGGAAAAGAAGAACGAGAAAAAACCTAACTTTTGGGAGAAATCATAGTAGAAATGGGTCTGGTGTGTTTTTGTACGAGGTTAGGTATCAGTGTAGATCTGCGATGAGAAGGGTTTATCGTTTCGGTTGTTGTGCTTTGCTTTCAATGTCACCACGTATCGATAACGTGTTGGAGAAATTGAAACGAACAGAAATTTTGGTTCAATTCGTGCTCAGTTTAAGTCAAACCTCTACTTACAAGTTACAACCCAAACTTGAAAACCAATCGAGAACATTCTACAGAAACAAGTCAGGATTTTGAAAGCATTTGAAGCATGAGCACTGCTCTTCTTAACACTCGTCTATTGTTATATGAGTAGTAGTACTATTGTAGAGCAAAGATTTAATTTTTCCATCAGTTACATCATCTATGTATGTAAGTAGCTAGGATCAAACCCCTCTTTCTTGATGTCTCTAGCATTAATCCAACAAGTTTTCTTTTGTTTGTTTGGTAGCTATAATGAAACTTGAATGATAATTTTACTTGTGAACTTGGTGTGTAGAGTGCGTTGAATTCATGATATCAACTTTGATCTAAAGATGGTTTCCTTTTCTTCTTTAGCAGATTGAATTCTCAAGAAGAGGAGACTATGTTCCAAATCGAAGGAGAAAGGTCAGAAGAGCCTAAACCGGCTGAAGTAAGTAAATGAAAACCTTACAACATTGAGTTATTTGCTTGTTGTCTCTGTTAGAAGTGGTGAGATGGTTCTAAGTAAGGGGTGTTTTTGTTCAGGTACTTGTCGATGTACCCAGTGAATGTAGATCCATGCTTAACAAGGTTATCAAGTTGGTGGACCCAAGATTTCAGTCGGTAGTGGCTCATGTCCTCCATATAGTGCCTAAAGAGATCTTGATGTCCATAATAGCTGCAGCACCTGACTGTAAACTCAGAATCATCGAGTGTCTCGACTCAAAGGATAATAACATCAAACGTGTTCGATATGCATCTATAACGACGAAATGGGTACTACAAGCTTTATATCCTGCTTTGATGATTTAAAATCTTTAGATGATTCTAGGTTTGTAAATATGTCCTTGTTGTGTTGTGAATTGCAGGCTACCCCGGAGTGTCTGAAAAATGTGGATTGGGGAAAGATAATGGGACCTTTCACAGATCAAATGGACCATGGTAACGTACTAAAGTTTATAATTTGTCTTTTAACATATGATTTGGTTTGTGAGAGAATACATGAATGTTGTTCTGTTTTCTCTTGTATGCTTTCAGATGTTTGTTGGGCAGTCGTCGTGAGTGAGTTAATAAGAGCTGTGCGACTCATTGAAAAACCTAACCAAGACCCCAAGATAAGGTACTCAGCTCAGGACGTGATTGATCATGCGGAACCAGGGAAAAGAAGAAAGTTAAACACGAAACGTCACTACTGCTACACCTCGAATCTCACCAAGTGGTTTCAAATACGTGATGAAGAATGGGATTCAATTGGAAGAAGACAGACCGTTCAACGGATGTTCTGCAAACATTCCAGCTCGTGAGTCATCCCGTTTTGGATACATCAAAGGCTTTGTCAAGTTAAATAGTATCGAGACAGCGCTTCGTGAGCTTGAAGGCCGACCAATTGGAGCAGCTTTGGCCTTGTTCCACCCTGAGTACAAGAACATTGGAAATAAGGTAAGTCGTTTCCTTTTTTGTCAGATTATCTAAGGGCCTGATTGGTTGTGGCTGTGGCTTTAGATTTTTGGCTGTAGAGTTTAGGTTGTAGGTTTTAGTGCTGTGGCTTTAGTTTTTAGTGCTCTAAGATTTTTTTTTTGTAGATTGTGTATTAAATGAAATATTAAAACAAAAAAAAGAAGATATAGAAATAAGAGATTAAAAAAAGAATATAGACAAAATAATAAGGAAAGAGAAGAGAGAGAATTTAGAGAGCACTAAATTTAGTGCTATAGAAAAATTGCTTTCCGCTACGGAACTTCCATAAATAAATAAAATTGCTCTATGTTTCAAAAATGGAAAGAGATAAAAGGAGAGCATGATTGGTAATTTTGGAGTGCTGTAGAGAGATATAGAGCTGTGGAGAGCAACCACAACTCCCACCAATCATCCCCTAAAACATCATAATATATATAAGTAACCCTTATCAAAATTTGGTCTTGTTTGCGAAAAGGTATATCGCGGACCTGTCAACTACGAGTCTATGTTCTGTGGTCTGCACGCGGTTTCTCTACTTAATGTGGGGGAGGAGAATGGAGAGAAATATGTACTTGCAAGAACTAGCCATGGGGCTACGTTTGGATGTGATGGCTGCATTAAGGTCTCCTTGGAAGTTATGCTGGCTTACATACCCGTTCCTGGTGAAGAAATCAGCGAATTCATACAGAAATATTTAGGCACACCCAAGTTTCTACTCACAAGGTTTTCTTATCCAACGCTATTCACAGATGCTGAGGAAGAGATCAGGAAGAAACAGCATCTAGACGAGTACGTTTTTTTCTCTCTCTCTTTTTAATATTATCATGCAATTTTGTTTTGAATAACCATATCAAGAAAAGTGAATTCTCTATCCAACATCTAACTTACGCAGATTGAAGAATTTGAGGAGGATCAACTGATGCAAAAGTAGCTGGAGTCTCGGACAAGTTTAGACTAATGTTGCAGACAAACAGAGGCCATGGTTTTTTTGGATGCTATTTCTATTTCGGTGGTGACTCTTTTTTCTTTTGTTGCGACTTTGGTTATGTTCCAATCAATACAATGCAGTGAATGCACATTGGTGCCTCTCCCAATCAAGTAGAATTAATACACACTCTTTGTCTTTGTCTTTGGTTTAGAGGTGTAATCCCAAAGATATACCATTCCAATTTGTTTAGCTAACGGGAATGCAATCAACTTTAGGTGCTCTGTAAACCACAGCTCTAATCGAAAACAGACAAACCACTAGTAAAACCCACACTAACATAACGTGATATTATTATGGTCACAAAGATTTGCACATCAAACAAAAGCGACCTAAATTATCCAGAGAGTATATATTGAAATGAATTAGTCATAGACATAGACATAGACATAAAAGCAGGTGAACACACAAAGATCAATCTCTCTACTTCTTGATCCAACACATAGCTTCAAGGAACAAGTGTCCCGGTCTTCCGTCACTGGTTCTTCTGATTATACCCCTACACTCTGGACCACCACGGGCCGTGAAACTCATGTAGAAGATTGCGTTCCTCGATTTCAGCTTCATGCTTGAGGCTACATTCTCCCTTGTTCGCACCACTACTGACTTTATCTCAAATGGCAAATAAGCGCTCTGCAAAAGCAAATTAAAAGCAAGTTAGCCGCCTAACATCAACGTATACACATGACATGAGTGATTTATGGTCTCACCAGGTTAGTGCCCCACGCGGAAAACAAAGCAAATTCAGCATATAGTTGAAGCCATGTGTTGTTGTCCCGCAACTCCCATTCCTTCACCTGCCAAGTAAAATCCTTTAATAACAAGCAAGCATGATCTGGATCTTCCAACTTCCACATCATTAATAAATTACCTCATACAACTGTAGCTTCTCTTCTCCCGCAAGCGCACCGTCTTGTAGCCAGTCAGGCAAATCTCCTTTGTAGTAGTCATCTACAACATCAACATCTGGGTACCATCGCCAAACTTCTTCTCCAGTTCCTGTACCATACACAACATTCATCATTCAACTTCTTTGAGGCTTAAAACGCATCAATTGCCTTTGCTTATAGTTAGTTAGTTACCTGGTGCTTGAGGCTTTATCCTGCAAATATTTGTGAACGTTCTCAAACGTGCTTTGTTCTTGAGCATAGCATCGGTGACACTGGTCTGGAATGTAACAACTGAGTTCTTGGCACAAGGATCCATGGCCTCCAATGTGATGTAGAAGTTGAAAAGGGATCCGATTTCTGCATTGACTTTCTTCACCATAATAAACTCCAAGTTTGTCCCCTACAAAAAAGAATAAAGGACTTCAATTTCGTTTATCAATTATCACCCATAATTATAAGCATAAGCGAGCGAAAGGAAAAATAAAAACTTTACCTTGTCAATGTTGTAACAATGGAGTCCGACCTTTCCGAAGAGTATTTAAGAAGTACATCCAGTGGGAACAATCCCCCCAAATGGTTGGCAGAATAAGTCCACATCGAATCCCTGTGTGTCAAATTTCCAAAGACTTATGTTATTTAAGGGTTTTAGAGAATCAAACGAAGCAATCTCCAATTTTTAGGGTTTTTAGAGAATTACATCGGACTCCATCACTTGTCGATGATACTTCTCCTCTGCCACCGGATCAACCTCATCGTCTTCGTCGTCGGAATATTCGTCTACTGGTGAAGGTGGAGAATAGACCGGAGTTTCGAGCTTCCGCTTACGCTGCGGAGGCTCGCCATGCCACATCTTGGCCTCGTCCAACATAACGTCGTACATGTTTCCGATCGCACAATCAAAACCCCCCTTTCTCGCTTGTCAAATACACCAATTATCTGATTCGATTTAACCCTAACTCTCTCAAAAATCAAAATCAATTCGATTTGGAATCAATCAGTTCTGGGAAAGAGCATGATTAAGTGGGCCATATTAGTTATTGGGCTTTAGAATGATTCAGTCACGGTCTGCTAATAGACCTTTAGGCTTTGTATCATTTGCTTTCTCATGTATGATGTATCTAATAGGTAAATTTGGGTTTTGTATTTTCTTGTTTTAAAGATTTTCACTTTTAAATATTTTCATTTTTTATCACCGCCAAATTTAGTTTTATTATAAATAAACTCACCAATTCTTCCATCCTCAAAATACTAAATTAGGCCAAATATTGAACTAGAAGCGATGATGATGATGAAATCCTTATTTATCAAGTTGTTGGCGAACTCAGCCATGTTCAAGGAATCAATTTTTTTTTTTTTTTTTTTTTTTAAACAACTTCAAGGAATCAAAATCATGATTGAAAATTCGATAGTAACTTTATTTCAATGATTTTGCAAGAGATGGCTTTGAAATTGAACTGATCACACAGCTTGAGCGTTTATTTGCATAACAACCATAAAACCAAAACCTCCACGGGTATATGATTTGGCCATGTATGACTATAACCGGTTAAAAGTTTATATTCTCAGGCAAACATAGAGCAATGAGCAATCTATATAGTATTATTAGATTCAAGACTTTGGTGTAGTGGTCCTAATCGGGTTAGAGTGACGGATTCTTGGAAACATAAGAATATTTTACAAACCCAGTATAATATGCATTCACGCAAACAAACAAACAAACAGACAAAAAAAAAATGTGAAAAAGACTTGCAAAAGCTAGCTTCGTAGTTGTGAACTTCTTGTTACGCAGAGAATCAGGCAAAAGTTTACACTCTTCTGCTTTAAGCTTCTTGTCAACATGTTGTGTTAGCTTCCGCTTTGAAATTTGGTGTTTGATAACTCTCTGATAGGCTTACATGAAGCCATCGATGGATGATCCGGCAAGAAAACATTGTATTAATCTCTTACTCTAAAAGCGTTAAGATACAGCAACGTCGAATGTTCTTCAATGTTTTTGGTGAGTACCACCAAATTTGATTGAATTTAGTTTTTTTTTTTTTTTTTTTTTTTTTTTTTTTTTTCTCAACAAACTTTTGATTGAAAAGTCCAAGAGGCCAACAGTACATGGATCGGAGCCCAACAGCTCATAATACGATATCGAGGCACTTAAACACCAGCTCCTTCATATAGTGGTGGTCAACGTACGTTACAAAATGAAAAGTACAATGGACGGTAAAGCTCAATGACTAATGATGATTTAAACATATAAAAAGGTCTTAATTAAACAACAAACATCTTGAACCCCCCCCCAAAAAAAAAAAAGACATGAATAAAGTTCAAAACGCATCGATATATACTTACCACTCTTCCTTTGAATTGGCAATGTGTTCAAGAACGCGAAATCTCCCTGAAATTATCATTTTGGTGAACTTATCCACATTTTCACCAATTTCCTTAATTTTCTTAGTAAACTCCTCGACGTTCTTGGTGATTTCTTGCATCGCAAGTCTCGTGACCTCCTGCTCTTCTTCCCTTTCCAGAGCAACGTCCACAGCCTTTAAAATCATCGACCTCCTCCCTCTTAGATTCTCGACTTGGGTACAAATGGCCTCCATCGCTCCCTTGTTGATGATCATACTATCTTTCCTCAATAGAAGCAAATCATTACGTGCCTTCTCCACCTTATCTTTCTCGTACTTGTTGAACATCTCGTTGACCTCTCTCCATACATCTATAATATGCTGAGCTGCATCGGGAGCGAAATGAGTTGCAGCCAGACCCAAAGGAGTTGCAACCGGCGCGCCTATAGTTGCGAGTGGAACTACCGATACGACCAAAAGAGAGGCAACCGCAGTCCCGAAAAACGCATTCGAAAAGTACTTCAGTTTCTTCACCTTCTTCAGCTTATTATCAAGCTTGTTGAGAACTTTCTGCGCACACAAGTCCTCCAGAAGCTTAACCTGCTGCTCGAAGACAGATTTGTAATGAGCGACAAACTCTTCACCAAAAGGATCTCCCCTGGCTTTGAACTTATTCAGCTCCCCTAACGTTTTGGCATACTTCTTCTTGCTTCCTCCCACATCAGTGTCCTTGGACTCTGCCTCAAACTGTTTTACCGCAAATCGAATGATAAGCTGGCTAAGTTTGGCTCTCTGAACGAACTTATCCACGGTATTGAATAAATTCAAGGTCTCCATGGTATTTTTTAAATACAAATCAACCAAAGAACTTAGCTCTTTGTTCTTGCACACATCTTCTTTGAATTTATCAATGATGTCTACCATATTCTGGCTTAGTTCAAATACAACCTTGTAGACCTCCATGAGTGAGTCTAGGGGTAGATACTGAGTCCTGGCTTGAGTGGCGAGCGAGCTGGTCATTTTGTTGATTAGTTGGTCAAGCGAAGAGTCAAAGGATCTGAGGTCTGGGTCTTCTCGACAAGCGGATAGGTAGGAACTCAGGTGTTCTAAGCCTCTCGGTGACAGCATACGTGTTAGGACAGGGTTGGTCAACGCCATTGATATTATTGGAGCTATAATCTGAAAGGGAAAAAAAATCTAGACAAGGAAGAGATTTAGGACAGTGTTTTGCTGCACAAACCAAGTTTACGTTACCATCCTACATACATATGATTAATTGAGGTACCCATCCTATATTATAATCTAGTAATACTTGGCACATGTGTTCTTAAATTCCTGGTAAAATCTACTGTTATTGGCTTGAATACTTCAAAATATCATTAATTCTACTAATAAAAAGACTATTCAAATTAATCTAGTATAAAGTTTTAAGTATTTAAACAGAGTTAAATGCAATGAGGTAAAACATATCAAGACGAGCTCGGGTTGAAGGGAGATAAATTACCTGAGCTTGAATCGGAATCTTCCTCAAGAATTGATGAATGCTTTACGGCCTGATTGATCTTCAAGTATAACTTTGATATATATATATATATATTCTCAAAAGTCAGTCAACTTTGAAAAACCAATGCATTAAAATCAAAAACAGAGTATACGATAGTAGACGATAGAAATTACAGAGAACTTTCTTGGCAATAGAAATCAGTTCTTCTTTCGCCCCATAGAAATCATTTTGTCGTCTTCTCGAAGCTTCTATCCATAAATATTTATGTATTTCTAAAAAAATAGTCATTCATCTTATTGGGATGTTTAAATATCGTAAATGTGAGGTGGAAAAATTATACTTTGAATAGTCAGTCAATCTACGTCAATTTTTTTGTATACCTGTCAAAAACAAAATATTTATGTAATTCTAAAAGAATAGAATCCAGTCTACATTTATTGGGATTTATAAATAAAATATCGTAAATATGAGGTGGAAAATCTACGTCAATTTTTTTGTATACCTGTCAAAAACAAAATATTTATGTATTTCTAAAAGCAATAGTCAGTCAACTTTTGTCTTCTTTTGTTTTTTCGGTATTAGTCAATCAACTTTTTTTGGATATATAAATCTTAAATATGAGGTGGAAAATCTACGTCAATTTTTTTGTATACCTGTCAAAAACAAAATATTTATGTATTTCTAAAAGCAATAGTCAGTCAACTTTTGTCTTCTTTTGTTTTTTTGGTATTAGTCAATCAACTTTTTTTTTGGATATATAAATCGTAAATGTGAGGTGGAAAAATGATACCTTAAGTCAATTAGTCAGTCAATCTACGTCAATTTTTTTTTATAGGAAATTTAGTAATTTACGAGAGTTCTTAGAAATTAAGGAGATGTCTATTTCTGCATCTCTCATCTTGTCATCATTCAAGGTGAACGTATCTTTATACGGTACAGTATTTTTAGTTTAACAAAAAAAAGGTGAACGTATCTTTATCATACACTTCCTTCCTGTGATTTAAAAACAAAAACAAAAACAGAAAAAAAAAACAATCAGAACCATAACTTCTTGAAAAAGCAAAAGCAAAGACTCATGTTTTAAGAGATGTGTTGGCAAGTTCCCTTGAGGCGAAGTTAGAGAGAAAATATGAATGTTTTGACATGATCAACCCCACAACCAAGAATAAAGATTTCACCAAAATCAAGAAGTAACTGACAAGATTCACATATTCGTTAGAGAGAAAATATGAATTGACATCATCAACCCCACAACCAAGAATAACGATTTCACCAAAATCATCAAGAAGTAACTGACAAGATTTACGTATTCATTAGAATCGGTCCACTCTGGATTGCAGTTATTATCCACACGGACCACACCACGAGTCTTCAGTTTCTGACCCGAAATGATTAATTCAGCTAAGTGAAGAAATAAATAACATCAGAGAACTCCATTCTTTAACGTGAATTCTCGTAGCCAATCAGCCATGAGCACAAATCGACATAAACAATAAGAATCTTTTTCTGAAAATTCCAAACCAGAACAAAAATAAATACTACAAAAAATAAAGAAATATACTCTTGTACAATCAAATATAAATATTAGTGTAGGTAACAGCTTTGTTTCAGAAAAAGTTGCGATTCTGCTGCGCTGTATCTCTAGTCTAGTAGTTTAATTTTATATAAAAAGAGGTAAATATTAGTATAGGTAAAATTACGAGTAAATATTAGTCTCATTACACGTAATCCCAACAATATAACTTTTTTTTTTTAAAACAATACTCCTAATACTTTATATTGAGGTTTTGTTTTCGAATGAGGTACAATGGATGGTAAAATTTATAAAATGATACAAAATAAAAGTACAATGGATGGTAAAGCCCCATGACTGATGATTTAAACGTAAAATAAAGGTCTTAAGCAAACAAACATTAATAAAGATTAAACCATAAACGCATTGATAGATATGTAGTTATCACTCTCCCTTTGAAATGTTGATGTTTTCAAGAACCTGAGCTCTCGCAGAAACAATCAATTTGCTGGACGTAGCCGCATATGCACCAACTTCTTCGATTTTCTTAGTAAACCCCTCAACGTTCGTCATGATTTCTTGCATCGCAAGTCTGGTGGCCTCCTCCTCTTCTTCTCTTTCCACAGCAAAGTCCACTTGCTCTAAAATGGACGAGAGTTTCCCTGTTAGATTCTTGACTTGGGAATTTATGGTCTCCGTCGCTTCTTTGTTGACTTTCACACTCTTTTCCGCCGATGTAAGCAAACCTTTATACGTCTTCACATTGTTCTCGTACTTGGTCAACATCTCGTTGAACGTTACCCTTGTAGCTTGTATTGGTCGGGACAACATAGCCATTTGAGCTTGAGCCATTTGACCAACCTGAGGACCTGCAGGACTTATAAATGCGAGTGCAACAAAAACAGTGGCCACAGCCCCTAAAGCCACATACGATATTTTCTTCAATTTCTTAGCATTCTTCAGTTTCTTATCAACATATAACTTCTGCTCACACAAGACCTCCAGAAGCTTAATTTGCTGATCGACGACAGATTTGTAATCAGCGACGAACCCTTCACCAAGAGGATCTCCCGTGGCTTCAAACTTATGTAGCTCCTCTAACGTTTTCGCGTACTTATTCTTCTTACTTCCTCCCACATCCGTGTCCTCTGCTTCAAAATGTTTTACCGCATTTCGAATGATATGCTCGCTAGTTTTTGCTCTCTCAACGATATTCTCCACGGTATTGAAAAAATTTAAGGTCGCCATGGTACTTTTCAAGTACAAATCAACCAAAGAACTAACCAAAGAGCGTAGTTTTTTTTTCTTACCCACATCTTCGTTGATTTCAATAATGATATCTATTATATCATGGGTTACTCCAAAGAGAAACTCGCAGGCCTCCATCATTAAGTCTAAGGATAAATATTGAGTGGCGGGGAGGGAGCTGGCCATATTGGTTGTTCGTTGGTGAAGCGAAGAATCAAAGGAAGAGATTTATTGGAGCTACAATCTGGAAAGGGAAAAAAATCAAGAGAGAGTAGAGATTTAGGGCAAGGTTTGGACACACATCAAGTTTTAGTTAACATCATAAATAGACATTTTAATGAGGAGGTAAGATTGAATGCAAAATTCTCAGATTCCTTTTATAAGCAACCCTCGTTATAAAAGCAAGGAGGTAAAACATATAAAGACGAGCTCGGGTTGAAGAGAGATAAATTACCTGAGTTTGAATCAGAATCTTCCTCAAGAAATGATGAATGGGCTGAATGTTACTTATATGGTTAGTGATGCTCAACTATTATATATACTTCATATATATAATATTCTCAAAAGTAATATCGAAAATGTGAGGTGGAAAATAATCTTTTAGTCAGTTTTTTTTATATATATATTCATATTATATTCTTAAATGTATTGTGAAAACTGGAAAGCAATAGTCAGTCAACATTTATTGGGATGTATAAATATCGTAAATGTGAGGTGGAAACATTATAATAGTCTATATCTTGTTACAAAAAAAAACATTATAATAGTCAGTTTTTTGTATCCCTGTCAAAAACAAAAATATTTATGTATTTTAAATGCAAAAGTCAGTCAACTTTTGTCTTTTTTGTTTTTTTGGTATTAGTCAGTCAACTTTTGTTAGGATATATAAATCGTCAATGTGAGGTGGAAAAATTAGTCAGTCAGTTGATATTTTTTTTTTAACAACCAACACTTTCATTTAAAACAAAAGCCAACTACAACAGTGGGTCCCACTGGAAAGGGAAATTAAACGACATTTAGCAGATTTCGCGATCGAATCGGCTATGGAGTTTTCCGATCTAAGGATGAAACTAAACGAAACGGAGGAGAACATGAAGGCAAGAGCGTTAATATCGAAGAGGAGACCATAGATTTCCTTGATCTGCTCTTGCGTTTTCTAAGCTCGGATTAGATCCTGAGCGTCCGATTTGAGGTGGATATGCGAGAAGCCATTCTCTAGGGCGTGATTGAGAGCCGAACGTATCGCCAGAGCTTCGGTCATCAAGGGCGACGAGATATGGCGTTCGGAAGAATGTCCCCGAGCTACTTCTAACCTTCGTTGTCAACGAAGATCCAGCCGGATCCACCAATTCTTGTATCTTTGCATCATGCACCATCTGTGAAACAGGTAAGGGTTTGCTCCTGATTTGCTGCTCTGGTTATAGGGTTTAGGTTAACTTTCTCTGTTTGGCGAAATATCTGTGCGGATTACCATTTCTTTGCATCCTTAATCGCTTTGAGAATTGTTTCTTCAGGTTGGAAAAGCCTATCTTCGAAAAATCAGGGAGTTTCGTGCTTTCCAAATGGACCAGCAAATCCAGGGAAAGAGCAGTCCCGATCCCACTCCAATGGGAGGTAGACAGATCCATGATTTGGATAGAGATAAAGCTGCTGGGAATGTTTGGATTTGGTTTGTGGTAACGGTTGAGGAGAAAGGGGCAAAGTTCCAAACCGCCACAGCATAGGGGCAATGTAGATCAGTCAGTCAGTCAATCTATGTCAGTTTTTTTATAAGAAAATTACGAGAGTTCTTAGAAATTAACGTCTATTTCTGCATCTTTCATCTTGTCATCCAAGGTGAACGTATTTTTATTTTACACTCCCTGTAATTTAAAAACAAAAACAAAAACAGAAAAAACCAATCAGAAACATAACTTTTTGAAAAAGCAAAGACTAATGTTTTAAGAGATGTGTTGGCAAGTTCCCTTGAGTAGAGGTTAGAGAGAAAATATGCATGTTTTGACATCATCAACCCCACAACCAAGAATAAAGATTTCACCAAGATCAAAAAGTAACTCACAAGATTCACATATTCATTAGAATCTTTTATTGCAACTTGCAAGCGTCAGTTATCGTTCCACTCTGGGTTGCATTTATTATCCACACCACGAGTCTTCAGTTTCTGACCCAAAATGATTGATTCACCAAACTGAAGAAATAAATAATATCAGAGAACTCAATTCTTTAACGTGACTTCTCGTAGGCAATCAGCCATGAGCACAACGTCCAAGGACCCAAATCCACATAAACAATAATAACAAATTTGTGAAAATTCCAAACCAGAACAAACGTTATATGTTTAATCCATTTCATATGAATATATGTTTTTAACTTTACGGTTTTCCATCATTTTAATAATATTTTGTAAATATTTACATGATATTTCTAGAAACAATCAATTTGCTGGACGTAGCCGCATATTCACCAACTTCTTCGATTTTCTTTGTAAATTCCTCAACGTTCGTCATGATTTCTTGCATCGCAAGTCTCGTGGCCTCCTCTTCTTCTTCTCTTTCCACAGCAAAGTCCACTTGCTCTAAAATGTACGAGAGTTTCCCTGTTAGATTCTTGACTTGGGAATTTATGGTCTCCGTCGCTTCTTTGTTGACTTCCATACTCTTTTCCGCCGATATAAGCAAAGCTTTGTATGTCTTCACATTGTTCTCGTACTTGGCCAACATCTCGCTAACCGATACTCGTGTAGCTGCCTTTGGTCGGTGCCATATTTGAGCCATTCGACCCATCTGAGGAGCTAGAGGACTTATCAGTGCGATTACAATAACAACAGAGGCCGCAGCCCCTAAAACCACATACGATATTTTCTTCAATATATTCGCTTTCTTCAGTTTCTTATCAAGATTTAACTTCTGCTCACACAAGTGCTCCAGAAGCTTAATTTGCTGATCGACGACAGATTTGTAAACTGGGAAGAACTCTTCACCAAGAGGATCTCCCGTGGCTTCAAACTTGTTTAGCTCCTCTAATGTTTTCGCATACTTCTTCTTCTTACTTCCTCCCACATCCGTGTCCTCTGCTTCAAACTGTTTTACCGCATTTCGAATGATATGCTGCCTAGTTTTTGCTCTCTCAACGAGATTCTCCACGGTATTGAATAAATTTAAGGTCGCAGTGGTACTTTTTAAGTACAAATCAACCAAAGAACTAACCAAAGAACGTTGGTCTTTTGTCTCACCCACATCTTCGTTGATTTCAATAATGATATCTATTATATCATGGGTTAGTCCAAAGAGAAACTCGCAGGCCTCCATCATTAAGTCTAAGGATAAATATTGAGTGGCGGGGAGGGAGCTGGCCATATTGGTTGTTCGTTGGTGAAGCGAAGAATCAAAGGAAGAGATTTATTGGAGCTACAATCTGGAAAGGGAAAAAAATCAAGAGAGAGTAGAGATTTAGGACAGAGTTTTTATACACACCAAGCAAGGAGGTAAAACATATCTAGACAAGCTCTTGTTGAAGAGAGATAAATTACCTGAGCTTGAATCAGAATCTTCCTCAAGAAATGATGAATGATTTACGGGCTGAATGATCGTCAACTATATATATACATTCTCAAAAGCAATATCAAAAATATTGTTAAAGAAAAAGAAGAAGAGCGATATTGAAAATGTGAGGCGGAAAATCCTTAAGATTAATAATTGAAGTCAGTCAACTTTGAACAACCAATGCATTAGAATCCAAAACAGAGCGTTACATAGTAGACGATAGAGCCAAGAAATCACAGAGAACTTTCTTGGCAATAGAATTAGTCAACCTTTTTATACTATCCAATCCATAAATCAGTCAATTCGTCTTAGAAAAGGCCACGTCATCCTCTAATAATAAGTTCAGTTCGGATGGGGGATCACAAATTTGAGGAGAATCTAAGTTTGTGGTTCCAGAGCTATACAAGTACATGAGATGATTATCATTGTTGGACAGCCTTTGGTGCGGAGACACATCATTGAATCAATTCCCACAATTATAAAGTATGTACTTCTTTTGGTCTTATTCCTTAACTTGCCAAGAGGACCATATATATATTCCAACATTCCAATTCAAGGAATAAAAAAAACTCACCGGCCAGAAAATAAAGTTAATTAGTTAGACTATCTTTTCATAATTGCTCATTCCAATTTACCCTATAAAAGGTGGCAATCTATGTGCTCTAAAACTCATCCACTAACTCACTTTCATTCATACATAATCACCTTCTATAAAGTAAACTAGGGAAGTGATTAATCATCTGGAGAAGAAAATGGCACAGGCGATGTTGAAGCCTTCTCTAAAAGGAGAGCTTGAGGTGGATGTTAAGATCAAAGCTCCAGCGAAGAAATTCTATAACATGTTCGCGGTAACACCACAAGCTGTGTCTAAAGCCACTCCTGAAAACATCCAGCGATGTGATGTGCATGAGGGAAAGATGGGCAGAGTTGGCACTCTCCTCACCTGGAACTATGTTCAAGGTAAGCAAAACATTACATAACTATAGTTAGTTTGCAAGAAGATTGGTTTAGTAAACACCGCTTTTTTGAGTGCAGATGGGAAGCCAGTGGTGGCCACCGAGAGGGTCGAGGCAGTGGATCCGATGAAGAATATGATTAAGCTCAGAGTGATAGAGGGAGATCTGCTGAAAGAGTTCAAGAGCTTCCTAATCACGATCCAAGTGACGGAGAAGAAAGGAGGACATGGAGGTGTGGCGAAATATAAGGCAGAATATGAGAGGACTGATGAGAACGTGGCTCACCCGGAGAGTCTGGTCCGAATGTGTGCCAAAATGTTCAAAGATATTGACGAAATGCTCTTGTCTAACGAATAGATCTATCCATCTATGTATTTGAATAATGTTGTTGTTTTTTTTTTTTTTAAATCGTGTCTTGTTGTGTTTTCTCTACATGTCTCAATAATGTGCTCTTTCTATGTATAGAGATGTAATATGGAGTAATGAAACTCGGATTCTAAGAAGTCCCACTTAAAGATTCTCCACGTCTCTTCCCTCAGCCTCTCTTCCTTTTGTCTTTTCTTTATTCCTATAGTTTTGTAAGAAAAAAAGAGAATTACGAAGGAATAATTTAGCGGCTGATGTATATTGGATGTATTGCTTGTGAAGTTGTAATACAAAATTGATAGTAATTTTCAATAATCATCGGATTCTTGTATGTATCTTGGTATACCGATTATTGAATATTACATAGTAGTGTATCCTCGCGATGGAGATTTTACAGCCAGACGAGCCACGTCTTTTGAATTATGTTCCAAGTTTGGCTCAAATACAAGAATGTAACACTTCTTGAAGAACAAAGCATTTGATTTGTGATTGTCTCTCTTCTTCTTGTTTTTTCTTTTCTTTTTAGGAACTTTTATATCAGATTAAGATTTTCTGGGTTGTCTCTATCTTTCAGTTTCAACTTAGGTCTACGCGGTTTGGTTTTATCTCCAAGGATCAAAAGCTATGATTTGTGTTGTGTGTGTTAATCTGCTTGAAATAATTAGGTGTTAATTTTTTTTTAAAATATTTTATTAATCTGCTTGTAATAATTAAAATTTAAATAAAACGGAGAGAGTATATAATTGAGGAATTAGGTCATTCTCGGTTGTAGGCTTGTAGCTTTCTTTCTCTCCATCGCTAGGTCATTCTTGGTTGTAGATTTCTCTCTCTCCATCGCTCTCCATCTCTGGCTCTCCTATTACACAGTAGAGATCTTCGATTGACAAAGTTTTTGAATCACAAACGCTATGAAGAGGAATAACCTCCCATGTGAGTTGATAGAGGATATACTCTCTAGGGTTCCGGCTAAAACTGTAGCACGATTGCGATCGACATCGAAACAGTGGAACGCTGTATTGACGTCTGAGAGCTTTGCTAAGGCACACTCTGCTGCTAATGCACGAAAGGAGGCTCTGAGTATCATGTTGAGGGATTCTAGGGTTTTCACGTTAAAAGTTAATCTCCATGGAATTCACAATAACGGTGCACCATCTGTTACGGTAGCAGCTAAACTCTACCTCAAAGATCCCCTCTATCTTTCTTCACACGTCGACATATGTAACGTTTTTCACTGTGACGGCCTATTGCTATGCAACACCATGGACAATAGACTTGTGGTTTGGAATCCATGTTCTGGTGAAACCAAGTGGATTAAACCTAAAATAAACTACAAGGATTCCGACAACTATGCTCTCGGTTACCACAACAAATCCTCTTGCAAGAAATACAAGATCTTGAGGATAGATTGTAGTTCCAGTCAGTACGGAGGCTACTATCAGCACGGAGGCTACCATAGGTATGAAATCTATGACTCCACCTCGGATTCTTGGATGTTTTTTGATACAGATACATCTTGGACCCTACAAGCACGTAGCATATCTGTGAAGGGAAACACTTATTGGGTTGCTACTGATAACACTCAAGCAATGGGGTCTGCCAAAACTTTAGTAAGGTTTGATTATTCAAAAGACATATTTGAAAATCTGTCATTCCCAGTTAATACGTTTCCTATTAGTAATGCGACTTTATCAGTGGTTAGAGAAGAGCAGCTTTTTGTGTGTTGCTCTTACTTACATACAGCAGAATCAGATGTATGGGTGACAACTAGAACAGGATCAGTCCTGTCATGGAGCAAGTTCCTAACACTAAAAATTGATCCTGAGGATGCTCTTCAACATCTGACTTTCATGGCGGACGAGCAAAACAAAGTTATAGTGTTTTGCGGTATTAACTCGGCCCACCAAACAGTTTTACACATAATGGGAAAAAATAAATGCATCATAGTGGATCCTCGTGGTGGAGATTCTACAAGCAGACTATGTCAGCCATGTCTTTTGAATTATGTTCCAAGTTTGGCTCAAATACCACAATGTAACACTTCTTGAAGAACAGAGCATGTGGTTTGTGATTGTCCTCTTTTTTCTTGTTTCTTTTAGGAACTTTTATATCATGGATTATGGTTTTCTGGTTTGGCTTTATCTTTTAGTTTCAGCTTATGTCTACGCTGTTTGGTTTTATCTCCAAGGACCAAATCACTATTCTTAATAATAAGATTTAATAGATCCTCTGTTTCTGTCACATTCAATCCAATTTCTTTGGTAGATATGGCCAGTCCAGAACCATTTGACTGGACTCAGTCATACGCAGAGAGTAACAGTTAAGGAACCGTACCGATCTTAATAGCCGGACCAGTTGGTGCAACAGCAATAACAGCATAGTCAGTGTGGCTGAAAAATTACTCAAGACTTGTGCAGTGTCCAACAAGAAACTTGATAATGCAAAGAAAACTGAGATCTTCTTACGTGAGAAAACAGAGGATCTAATCAGTTGCATTTCTTTTGAGACTAATGCAACCTGTAAACAGAAACCTTAAACCTTAAACTCATACCGACGCTAACAATTTCGCCTTATTGCTGCAAATATATAAAAAAAAAATTGTTTTTTTTTTTTTGCTCAGTTTTTAAAAATAGAAAACTGAGAGATATAAACTATTCAACACAAACTTAAATGAAAATGGCTTTCTCGGAAAGCATAAAGAGTATATAATCCCAACAATCGCTACAAAAGAATCAATCCTCAGGTAGCATTAAAAAAAAAGCACCGAGTAGAAAGAAAACCAAATGAACAAGAAGAAATAAGATCAAGCACTTCGTTTTAACCTTTCTTGGAACTCAAGTAACGATCTCTATTTCTCCATTCTCCTCTCCTCTTTAAACTTAAAGATGAATTCATCGGCTCTTTCGTCCACCCTAAGGTGCGGCGACGTAGCCACCACTCTCCTCCAAGCATCTTCTATCGAATCAACAATCTCATCCGTCCCCTCCTCTTCTTCTCTTTCCTTTTCTCGCCCCAAAACTTTCTGCTCTCTCTTGATCTCCCCCTGCCTCCATCGTTGGCTCTGGTACTGGCAGATTCGCCAGTCATTGCTCTCACTATGCCTTCTAAGACGCTTTCTTTTGGCAAAAGGACGAGAGAAGAATTTGAGGAACTGACACCCTTGTCTTTGGGCGTGGCGGCTATGACTGTGACTATAGTACTCGTTTAAATGGGTTCTAGGGATAGTGTTTTGAAGGTACCTTGTTTGGAAAGGAGCAATGAGACGGCGAGAGATGACACGGAGGAGACGAGAAGTCGAATCTCTGACCGATGGAGCAATCTCGAGGTCTCTAAATTTGGATCTGAGCTTATTAGTGAAGCTCTTCCATGCCCCTCGTTTTGCCACATTTTTCTTCTTGCCAAAGGACAAAAGAGCCATCAATAAAAAAACAAATCTCGAGAATGATGTGTTGGAAGAAATCACGAATGGTTATGGAGGAACGACTAGTCCTTTGATATAGAAAAAGGTGTAGAATATCTTGAAGATACGTTAACGTAATTGAATAATTACTAAGATTTGTTGTAATGGAAACTGGATTATATCTTCCCATACTTGTTAATCTCCTCATTACCTCTAATATTTGATACTTTACTTGAAAGTGGATAAATTATAGACATTCATTGTTTTGTTATATAACAAACATGTCATTTTTTAATTGAATTTAAATTATATTCAAAAAAAGAAAAAAAAAAAAACCTTTTCTACAATCCTAAAGCCATTGCTTAGTGATAAAGAAGGGAATAGAAAGTGTGGTGGTCGTCTTAGCTTCCTCGGGATGGCAAAGCTGGGATTCTGGCAAAAAGTATTTACTTTTTTTTTTCAATTTATAGTTTGAACCAAAACAACTTTCGGCATATTTTGTATTATAAAAATACTTATAGCTATTTCTCTTAAAAAGGTACATAAAGCTGTGAGTACAAATTTTTAGTTCTACTTCAATATTTGTAGCTTAAGGGTAAATTACAGTTGATCATGTTCGTAAAACTTGTTTAGTGAATGTTGCAAAAACTTGCAATGAATTGATCTAATCTCTTACAATTGATTAAACAACTATTTCTTCCTCACACTGTCACACATCACGTAACATTAACAACCTTTCATCTATTTTAAGAAATGTTAATCATATTTTTTTTTAAATAAAAATAAAAAGGCAGAGAAACGTGGTAAGAGAGAAGGGAAGAGCGCCAAAGTCTGAGGCTGATTGTATGGTAGCTTCAAACATTCCTAAAATGGCGATCTTCCCCCAAAAAAATTATTATCTTTCCACTAAACCATTCTCGCATTTCCTCATATCATAATTCCAGACTCAAATTTTTGTTCAAATATATTTTGATGCGTGGATACGTTTTGATAGTCTAAAAGAGAATTGGATGAGAGTTGAAGCAGATCAAGCTGGAGAAAGGAATCGACGACAAATGCATCGATGAAGACAGGTGAATTACAACACTTGATGCTTCTTGAGTTTATCCGACGTTCTTCTCTCGGGTTTCTCAGATGGAATGGCAGATCCTGCTAGTCTCTATCACGAGCGTGACATCGACCAAGTTTGTTTCTTTCCTTTGGTTTTTATTATCTTTTTTTATTTTTATTAGTAGTTAATTATATTGAAAGGCATTGTTGAATTTTCTTTTTTTTTTCCGAGATCAGCTATCAATGCGATTGTATCATTTTGTCACCATTTTCAAAAAATAAAATATATAAATGAAAGAGCAATCACGAGTGTGTTTAATTTGCAACTTAATTTAGGTTCGATGAAGACAACATTTTCGGTTTGGAAAAAGAATGCTGTATGAGCATTTGTGTTTTGGCCGTGTTTGAAGTAGTTATATTTATGTGTCGATTCTTGAATTGGACCTCTCATGAAGTGTGTAATATAGTATGCAGTTTTGTTGCTTCTTCAATACACTCTCTTTATTCTTAACTTTCACATTTAATTGTAGGCACTTGTCGTTTTGAAAAAAGGAACTCAATTACTCAAGTACAGTCGAAAAGGGAAACCTAAATTCCGCGCATTCAGGCTTTCTCCGGTATTCAACTTCTCAACAAAAGATATATGTGATTTTTTGTTTTTGTTGAGTTTTTTATAGATATTTATATAGGCTATGCTAACCATATTAATCTTGATGATGATAGGATGAAAAAACGTTGATTTGGTTTTCACGTGGAGAAGAAAAAGGTTTGAAGTTGTCTAAAGTTTCTAGAATCGTCCCTGGACAAAGAACAGTAAGCTTAACATGAACACTTCATATTTTAACCCCAAAAAAATCAAAGTATTTTGTGGTCTGGTTTTTAACAATTTGCTTTTCTATGAACAGGCTGTTTTTAAGAGATTTTTACGTCCAGAGAAAGATCACTTATCATTTTCACTTCTATATAATAACAAAGAAAGGTCACTTGATTTGGTTAGTAACCAATTTAGCTTTCTTCAGCTTGCATTATAAAACTGGAATTCACATGTGTTTTCTTTTCTGTTTTGATAGATTTGTAAAGACAAAGCTGAGACAGAGGTTTGGTTTGCTGGTCTTAAGTCTATAATTGAAAAAAGTCGTAATAGACGCGCAAGAAGTGAGATCCCTGAGGTATGTTCTTTAGTTTTTTCTATTCTTACAACTAAAGTTGAATCTATAAATGCATTAACTTTTTTCTTTTAGGCACACGACAGTGACTGCTTCTCCGTTGGTCGTCAATCAATAGATTTTGTCCCAAACAATATTCCACGAGGCAGAACATCAATTGATTTAGGCTATCACAACAATTCTCCAATCAATACTGGTGGCTCAGATGTTGGATATGAACGTGGAAACATGTTAAGACCAAGTACTGATGGGTTTCGGATTAGTGTCTCAAGCACACCAAGTTGTTCAAGTGGAGGTTCTGGTCCGGATGATATCGAATCATTAGGTGATGTTTACGTTTGGGGTGAGGTTTGGAGCGAAGGGATCTTACCAGACGGGACAATTAGCAAAGAAACGGTGAAAACAGATGTGTTAACTCCAAGACCCTTGGAGTCAAACGTTGTTCTTGATGTTCACCAGATTGTTTGCGGTGTAAGGCACATAGCGCTTGTGACAAGACAAGGTGAAGTATTTACATGGGGAGAAGAAGCTGGAGGTAGGCTTGGACATGGTATTCAAGTCGATATTAGCCGTCCGAAACTCGTTGAGTTTCTTGCTTTAACCAACATAGACTTTGTTGCGTGTGGAGAGTATCACACTTGTGTTGTTTCTACCTCTGGAGACTTGTTTTCATGGGGAGATGGAATCCACAATGTAGGGCTTTTGGGACATGGTAGTGATATTAGCCACTGGATACCAAAAAGAGTTTCTGGTCCTCTAGAAGGTCTTCAGGTACTCTCAGTTGCTTGTGGCACATGGCATTCGGCTTTGGCCACTGCAAATGGGAAGCTATTCACATTTGGTGATGGTACGTTTGGCGTTTTAGGACATGGAAACAGAGAAAGCGTTTCCTATCCGAGGGAAGTACAATCTTTAAACGGGTTAAAAACGGTGAAAGTAGCTTGTAGCGTTTGGCACACGGCAGCGATTGTCGAGGTTATGGGTCAGACCGGTACAAGTATGTCATCTAGGAAGTTGTTTACTTGGGGTGATGGAGACAAAAACAGATTAGGGCATGGGAATAAAGAGACTTACTTGCTTCCCACGTGTATCTCTTCACTTATTGACTACAACTTTCATCAAATTGCTTGTGGACATACATTTACCGTCGCACTCACAACCTCAGGACATGTTTTCACAATGGGAGGAACCTCACATGGTCAACTTGGTAACTCAATCTCTGATGGTAAATTACCATGCTTGGTGCAAGATAGGCTAGTCGGAGAATTTGTGGAAGAAATCGCTTGCGGGGATCACCATGTTGCGGTTATGACATCTAGAAGTGAAGTCTTTACTTGGGGGAAAGGTGCTAATGGAAGATTAGGACATGGAGATACAGATGATAGAAGAACACCAACTTTGGTTGAAGCCTTGAGAGACAGGCATGTGAAGAGCTTGTCTTGCGGCTCAAACTTCACATCAAGTATATGCATACATAAATGGGTCTCAGGAGCAGATCAGTCCATATGCTCTGGATGCCGCCAAGCGTTTGGTTTTACCCGAAAGAGGCATAATTGTTATAATTGTGGTTTAGTCCATTGCCATGCTTGTAGTTCAAAGAAAGCATTGAAAGCAGCATTGGCTCCAACTCCAGGGAAACCACATCGCGTATGCGATGCGTGTCACAGCAAACTTAAAGCTGCGGAGTCTGGTTATATCTCTAATGCAAACAGGAGTCATACTGCAACTCCTGGACGGTTAATGGATGGCTCGGTAAGAATAGATAGAGAAACAACAAGATCGTCTAAAGTTCTCTTAGCAACTAGAGAGCCAGTTAAGTCATCAAGGTCTGGATTTAGACCTGATTCTTCTAATGTCCGTGCCTCGCAAGTTCCATCTCTCCAACAACTTAGAGACATTTCGTTCCCGACTTCTCTTACCGCGATTCAAAATGCTTTAAAACCTGTTGGTCCTGCTGCTGTTCCGCCGCGTCAACTAGCCGGAATTGTGCCATCGCCTCCACCTCCAAGATCATCTTCGCCTTTACCTGCAAGATCTTCCACGCCTTTGCCTGCAAGATCATCCTCGCCTTATGCAAGAAGATCAAGCCCTCCACGCACGTCTGGATTTTCAAGGAGCGTTATCGATAGTTTGAAGAAGACTAATGAAGTTATGAATCAAGAAATGACAAAGTTGCAGAGTCAGGTAACTTTATTTCATGTCTCTTGGTTTTCAGTTACGAAACAGTATAATGAATCTTATTCATTTTTTTTCCTCAACTTTTTAGGTTAAGAATTTGAAACAGAAATGTAATAATCAAGGAACAGAGATCCAAAGATTTCAACATGCAGCTAAAGAAGCTTATGAATTAGCTGCAAAACAATCTTCCAAACATAAAACAGCAACAGAGGCTCTCAAGTCTGTTGCAGAACAGGTTTGCTCCATTTTTGTATCATTTTTTTCTTTTTTTTTTTCGAAATTTAAGAACCTATTTCTTGCAACATATCATATAATTTTATTTTATTTTCTATTTTTAGCTGAAAGGGTTGAAGGATAAATTACCACCTGAGGTATCAGAGAGTGAAGCTTTTGAGTCCATTAACTCTCAAGCTGAAGCTTATCTAACTGCAAACGAAACATTAGAAACACCTTTACTCACAACTTTGAGACTTGATCAACAAGAAACATCTCCTTCTGGTAACACACAAGAACAAAAGATTGATGAACAAGTATCATCGAGCTCAAGTATAGCCGAGACATCAAATTCATCTAGGCCAGTACCAACCGAAACTTCATCATCAAGAACAGCTGGAAAAGAAAGTAAAGAGCAGTTTGAACCTGGCGTTTACGTGACTTTTGCGGTAGACATGCATGGAAACAAGATTTTCCGACGAGTTAGATTCAGGTAACATACATGAATTCAATTTTTCTACGTATGGCTTTTGTAAATCATGTCGTAAAACTTTTGTTTGTTTGTTTTGTAGTAAAAAGAGATTTGATGAGCATCAAGCAGAAGATTGGTGGACAAAAAACAAAGACAGGCTGCTTAAGTGGTATAGTCCAAATTCATCATCAAATCCAACAGCTTCTGAATCACCTGTTACTCCTCCTCCTCCACCACCACCCGAACCAGTACCACCGTCTGATCCGCCAGTCCCTGAGAAAAGCAATGAGGAAGAACCAGATTCTGAAGTCTAACCATGTGTGTAAGTTATTATTGTTTCTTTTTTTATTTCATTTGTATAAGTTATAGAGACAGAATGGAGAATCTGAAGTGTTTTATTAAAAAAAAGTTCACTATGTTATGCATACATATGAATAGTTTTGGAAATAGGATTGTAACTGCTAGGACCATATATGTAGTCTGTACGACATGCTTATTCTTTTGACGCTAGATTTTGGATTCCATCACAATGAGTAGGAAAAACATAAAGTGTGTATATTATAAGATCTTGTGTGGTGCAAACCAGAATCTAAAGAGAGAACGTTTTGATTCGTAAGATTTTCTTCATTCAAGATCCTTTTAGACAAAAAAAAAAAAAAAAAAAAGAGAAACTCTGTGAGAGTACTTTACAAAGAAGATTCTTAATCAACAGAAAGAAAGAATGTTTTGTGACAAGCACTTTCAAAATTATTAATTTGTGTTAAATATAGACCTAAGAGAGAGAGAGAGAGAGAGACTTGGATTATCAGATTGATAATGCCATAAAATCGTGTGACATTTCAAGTCATTTGCTTGTGCTTTCCTCTAGCGATCCTCCAGGAAGAGAATTAACCTTGTTGGATATTTGAGCCAAACTTGGAACGTAACTCAGAAGAACAGAGAAAGATGGTATGGAAACTCCACCAAGATTCTCCACTTGTGTGTGATAATTTTTTCTCACAACGTGTAAGATGTTGTCGAGGCTCAAATACACTACTACAACATTGTTCTGCTCGTCTGCCAAGAAACTCATCCCATGAGAGAAATTATATTCATAGTATGAGATATATTTAGAATCTCTCTCTGCTGCTGCTATGTACTCTCTCCATGACATGACTGATCCAGTTCTAGTTGTTGCCACCCATACTTCGAAATCATCTCTGCTTGAAAAAGCAGATAAAGACGTACCTAACAGACCAAGCTGCTCTTCATTAAAAAAAAGCTGCTCATCTTCAACCGATGTACGTAACAGACAAAGCTGCTCTTCTCCAACCACTGACAAAGACGTACCTAACAGACAAATCTGCTCGTCTCCAACCATTGGCAAATACACATCCCAATAAACAGACCTTTGAGGAAGAGCAAGGGAATGACTTTGAAACATCTCTGTTGAAAAATCAAAACTTATTAAGAAATCAGCACGTCTTCTTGCAACCCAATAAGTAGTCCCCTTGATAGATACGCCACCACGATATTGTGCTAAAACCAAATCAGTAGGCACTACGAGCACTCTCCACGAATCAGAGGCCAAGTCATAAATCTCGTACTTATTCTTGATCGGCCAAAAATGGTCTTGAAGACCCACCCTCAAGATCTTGTATTGCTTGCAGGAGGATTTATCGTCGTAACCGAGAGCATAGTAGTCGGTTTTCTTGTACCTGTCTCTCGGTTTAATCCACTTGGTTTCCCCTGAAAATGGATTCCAAACAACAAGTCTATTGTCCACAGTGGTGCATAGCAGTAAACCGTCGCAGTGAAAGGCGTTACGAATATCGACTTGTGAATCAGCTTCTGAAGAGTTCGGATCTTTAAGGTTGAATTGATGCCCTACCTTAGCCGATGGAGCATAACCGTCGTGGATTCCATGGAGATTGACCTTTAGTAAGAAAACCCTAGAATCCATCAACATGATGACCAGAGACTCGTCCTTTTGGTGCATTAGAAGAGTGCTTCTTAGCAAAGCTCCAAGATTTCAACAGAGCGTTCCATTGTTTCGATGTTGATCGCCATCGTGCAACAGATTTCGCCGGAGCCCTAGAGAAAATCTCCTCTATCAAATCCAATGAAAGGCCTCTTTCGTCCATATCAGCCATACTGTGATTGAATAACTTTATATGTCAGTCAAAGTTCAGAAATCTATGGATATATATGATCAGAATACGAGAGCGAGAGATAGAGCAAGCAACAAGGGACCTAAACCCTAATAGATCACTAGTTATATATATATATATATATGGCTTTGTTCTCTATTCTAATGGAGATTAAGATGGATCAAGGACTAGAAGATGACCATAAGGAAAGAGAGAGATCACCTAGAAGAGCTGAGTTCCAAACGAAGATGGATGAGGTCGATGATGATAAAGAAGAGTAATGTTGAAAAAATCTGATTAAATTCCAAAAGCGTAGATTGCCTAACAGGTTGTTCACACAAATTGTACCAAACAAACCGGTTAACATAAAAGACGTACGATTAATTTAATAAACCAAATGGCGTACATGATTAATTTTGATATATTCCTATAGCAAAGATTGTAATTGGTAGGATGTTTAGATTTTCGATTCCATCACAATGTAACTTGTCCCTTGTACCATGTAACTTGTACAAGTTGCTTTCTGTTTTGATGCTAGATTTTCGATTCCATCACAATGACTAGAAAAAAACATAAAGTGGTTATATTATAAAAGATCTTGTGTGGTCAGTGGTGCATACCAAAATCTAACAAGAGAACGTTTTGATTCGTAAGATTTTATTCATTCATGATCCTTAAGAGACAAAAAGAGCTTTACAAAAAGATTCAAAATCAACACAAAATTTGAATAGGAAAAAAAAAGCTCTTCACAACACAACAGCTTGGATAGATTTGGTTTTTGACGATTACAAGTCACGTGTTTGCTCTAGCTCAGGTGCTTTCCTCATGCGTTCTCCACGTTATTGGATTTGGACCAAACTTGGAACATAACTCTGAAGATGTGAGCAATATGTCCTGGCTTCAGAATGTCCATCATCATAATCCACTTCTCTGTGTTTACTTTCTCCCACAATGTCCAGCTCCGTGAACACGTCATCATCGCAACACACTACAACTTTGTTCTGCTCGTCGACCAAGAAACCAACCTTACGATGAAACGGAAAACAATCCATCCCTGCTAGGAACTTTCTCCATGACATGACTGATCTTGGGCTACTTGTCACCCATAAATCTAACTCAGTGCGATCATTACCTAACAGAAATAGTTTCTCTTCTCCAACCACTGATAAAGTCCCATTCGAATAAGGAAACCTGTGAGGCAGAGACATACTTCGAAATCTCTCTCTTGAAAAATCAAAACTTAGCAAGAAATGCCACCCTTTTGGACTAGTATCAAAAGCAACCCAATAAGTATCTCCCTTCATAGATATGCCACGACAATTTGGTAATAAGTCCCAATTGGTAGTGACGTCCTCAAGAACCTTCCAAGAATCAGAGATAAAGTCATAGATTTGATACTCATCGATAGGGAGATTAGGGTCTTGACGAACCATCCTCAATATTTTGTATTTCTTGCATGGAGATTCGTTATCGTAACCAAGGGCATAAAAGTCCGTTTCCATGTAGGGTTTTTTAGGTTTAATCCACTTGGTTTCACCAGAGCATGGATTCCAAACCGCAAGTCTATTATCGTTCGTTGTGCATAGCAATAAGCCGTCACAGTGAATGATGTTACGTATAATAACTTGTGAAGAAGACGAATCAGAAGAGGGATTTGTAAGGTTGAATTGATATGCAACCTTAGAAGATGGAGCAACACCATCGTGAAATCCTTGGAGATTGACCTTCACTAAGCAAACCCTAGAATCCATCAACATCATGATTAGAGGCTCCTTCGGTGCATTGGCAGAGTGCTTCTTGGAAAAGTTCTCAGATTTGAAAATAGCGTTCCACTGTTTCGATAATGATTGCAATCGGGCTAGAGATTTAGTCGGAAATCTAGAGAAGATCTCCTCTATCGAATCTTGCGTAAGGCTTGTCCTCTCCATAGCCAATGTGATTGATTAACTTTGTCAGTCAAAATCAGAATCTATGTAATCAGAATACGAGAGCTAGAGCGAGAGATAGAGAGATCAAGCCAGCACAAGTACACAAGCGAGAAAGACCTAAATCCTAATCCCTATTTATATACTTACATGATTTCTATTTGATGAGATACTCTCATCTATATACAGTAGAAAAGTAATACTCGATAAAGTAATAATCACTATAAGATAATAAATTTTTCGGTCCCAACTCGGGCCAGTGTAAAAATAAGCAAAATGCGATAAGATGATAAGATAATAATATTTTTGAAACTTCTATGTAAAAATATGGTCCCAATTATAAGTTAAAGTAATAAATATATATAACTATACATTATATATACCTAAAAAATTATTAAACTATGAATTTAAGTTTATCTCTAACTTTTTATTATATAAAAACTCATAATGCAATTTTTAAACACATGTAAAACTGTTAAACATATTCTAAACACATTATTTTCAACTTCATTAGTAGCTATAAGTTTTTTCTAAATTTTAAATTTTATTATGTATAAAATTTTATATAAATAAATATTTATAGAAGTAATAATATATGTTTTATTACGATATCCAAAAGATTTGATCGTAATTTCAAATTTATTAAGTCATATTAATTATTTTAAATTCTTAATACATTATCATATCGAGAATAATTTTCGAAGATTATAAATTTTAAAAATTTCTAAATATTGAATTTATTCATAAAGTAATACCTCTATAAGATAATAAATTTTCAAGTCCCAACATTATTACTTTATAGAGGTTTTACTGTAATAGAAATATCTCTAATATACTTTTATTATATAATTTAGTTTTAATTATACAATGGGTTATTGCAATAGATATACATGGCTAATTGGAGAATTAAGGCCACTTTTCTGTCAGACTTTTTGTCCACTATTCACGCACTGTTCAAACAAGAAAGACTCAATAAACCCTACCATGTAGCCACCTACTAGTGTTGCGTACAAGGAAGCGCGCGTGGTACAGTTTATGGATTACATTTTAGGGTAGTCTTCCACTCCGTTAGCATGCTAACAAATACTTTGTGGACGTTACCATGTAAGCGTTTTTGGAGCTAGCAGGGTTTTGGTTGGTTTTAGGATTAAGAGTTTGGTTCACTATTCACGCACTGTTCAAACAAGAAAGACGCAATAAACCCTACCATGTAGCCACCTACTAGTGTTGCGTACAAGGAAGCGCGCGTGGTACAGTTTATGGATTACATTTTAGGGTAGTCTTCCACTCCGTTAGCATGCTAACAAATACTTTGTGGACGTTACCATGTAAGCGTTTATGGAGCTAGCAGGGTTTTGGTTGGTTTTAGGATTAAGAGTTTGGGTTCACCTCTCCTGGAGTAGGGTTTAGTTTATGCTGCTTAGGGTTTAGGTTATGCTGCTTAGGGTTTAGATAATGGGGTATAGTGTTTAGCGTTTAAGAGAACCTGAAACGTGACATATGTGAACAAAACTTGAAGCATAGTGTTGCAGTGATAATCACATCAGTTGATTATCAGGTTAACAATAAGACGACAGTAACAATAGCTGCCTACTTCAATGTGGCGTTTAGTGTTTACTGTTTAAGATAAGCTGAGACGTCACATATGTCAAAAAAAACTCGATGACCAGTGTTGTAGTCACAATCACATAAGTTAGCAATAGCGCATTAGGTGATAACCATACTATCATGGTAGTATTCCACTCGGTTAACATGCTAACAAATATTTTGTTACTTTAGCATGTAAGGGTCTATGTATGCGTTTTGGTTTAGTGTTTGGGTTGTCTTTATGGTTAAGGGTTTGGGTTAACCTGTCCTTTAATAGGGTTTAGATTATGCTGCTTAGGGTAAGTTGAGACGTGACATATGTGAACAAAACTCTATGCCCAGTGTTGCAGTGCTAATATGGTTGACATGCTAACGACCACTTAGTAGCTAACATGCTAACGTTAGCGACCCACATCTGGTAGGAAATGAACAAACAACAGAAGCTGTAGCAATATTTCATGATGCGATCTAAGAAGATTTATCAATTTTCAATGATTGTCGATGTTAGCGTGATAATAACTGATCTATGGTAATCTATGCTATCATGCTATCATGTTACTATTCCACTCCGTTAACATGCTAACAAATACTTTGTGATGTCAGCATGTAAGGGTTTATGTATGCTATTGGGTTTAGTGTTTGGGTTGGTTTTAGGGTTAAGGGTTTGGGTTCACCTGTCCTGGAATAGGGTTTAGTTTATCCTGCTTAGGGTTTAGGGTTTAGGATAAGCTGAGACGTGACAAATGTGAACAAAACTCGATGCCCAGTGTGTTGCAGTGCTAATATGGTTGACATGCTAACAAACACCTACTAGCTAACACGATGGTACAAAATGAACAACGAAAGTTATAGATCAGGTTTCATGATGCGACCTAAGAAGCTTTATCAAATTTTCAATGATGCTCGATGTTAGCGTCATAATAACTGATACCACCTGAAATGCCTGTTAGCATACTAATCTATGTGAAGTAAATTGACATTAATATGTTACATAAACAACGAACCAACATTTTAATAAAATTGAACACATGACGATTTAACATGCTAACAACAAATGCTTACTAGCTATCATTAATTCCTAAAGATTAACATGCTACCAAATGGTTACTAGCTAACATATAACAAACCAACCAAGTTTCAGACGGAAGTTTTTTTATGGTTACGGGTTTGGGTTAACATGTCCTGTAATAGGGTTTAGATTATGCTGCTTAGGGTTAAGTTTATGTGGTTTAGGGTTTAGGGTTTCGGATAAGTTGAGACGTGACATATGTGAACAAAACTCTATGCCCAGTGTTGCAGTGCCAATATGGTTGACATGCTAACGACCACTTAGTAGCTAACATGCTAACGTTAGCGACCCACATCTGTTAGGAAATGAACAATTAACGGAAGCTGTAGCAATGTTTCATGATGCGATCTAAGAAGATTTATCAATTTTCAATGATGGTCGATGTTATCAATTATCAATTTCATTGGGACTGATAACATCTCTGCTGAAGCTAATTTTGGAAGGCACTTGATTATCCAAAGGACAATTCCCTCAACTCGCCACATTTAATATCTTGTCCCCTGGAGCAGCGCACACAAATCTCACGCGCTTTTTGTATAGGGGCAATTCCGACTTAGACAACTATGACATATGTATCAATCCAATTAAGCACTATATTCACTGTATTATCAATTCTTCACTCATCTGAGGATATACACTCAATTCACCCTTATACAATGCCATGTGTAAAATAAGTATCTCAAGCCAACAATGGACAATTTAAGAGCATCTTCATCTACTCATTAAGTTTTTCATCAATAAAATATGAATAATTAGTACTCAGTTTAGTATTTTTATGCTTTTTAGTTTAAGAATTCTAATGTTTAACTCTTGTCTTAAATTATAAAAGATTTCATTCATATTTTGAAAGTACCAAATTACATCATATATATATTCAATATATAATACTATAATTACTTATATTTATATGGTTAGTGATCTCCTCCAAATATTTTTCTAACACTTCTGCACAAAGGCCAAAATTCATTTGCTCACACATAGAAATGGCTTCAATGACTGACACGCTGCAAAAAGAGGCCTCTTGTTGGAATCAGCTCGTCATGCTGGGACTCCTCTGCACCATGCTGCAAAAAGAGGTCTCGAGAACACTGTTAAGTTGTTTCTTGCTACTTTTTATATGATGTTGAACATGCAAACCGTTTTGTGGATGTTGATTTGAAATTTCCATTCCTGGTGGTTGATAGTCCCAAACCGCAGGAGGCAGAGACGAAGGGCCTGCGCCTCTCACGGGAGACGTAGGCCTCAAGTAGTTAGGCGTAAGTATATACACTGTTTAGTTGCTAAAAACTATCTATCTTTAGGCTGTATCAAAAACATTCTGCCTTTTACCAAGCTTTAAATTGATGTCTCTGTTCATTATCTGTTTCTTGCATTATTAACACTTGTGGTTAAACAACATGCAATATGCGTGTGTGAATTCGGATAGTCATACACTAACACTAACCAAGATGCTAAATGTCTTGGTCAAGTAGTGATGTGAGACGACAAAAAAAAATTGTAAATAATCCAAACAAAATTATTGATTTTCTTTTAAAGTTATAGATATACTCTATGGAATCCAACAGCTAAGTTCCTAAATAAAACAATTGCAAATCACATGCTTTGCGCTTTTGCGTCATCCAAGAAGTGTGTACCATATTGTTAGATATGAAGCAAGCTTGGAACATAATTAAGAATAACTGAGCAATATGATGATATGCATGAAGAATCTCCATCAAGAGGATCCACTTGTATGTGTTTATTTTCTCCCACAATGTCTAAGCATTTGCTTTTGGCGGGGCGGCGATACTTGTTGCAACATACTACAGCTTTCTTCTGCTCGTCGGCCAAGAAACTCATATTATGCCAAAACAGAAATTCACCTTTCACAGTTAACAACTTCCTCCATGACATGACTGATCCTGGTCTAGTTGTCGCCCATACATCTAAGTTATTGCTAGAACTACCAAACAGACATAGTTGCTCTTCTCCATCCACTGATAAAGTCGCACCTGACGAATAAGGAAACTCATGAGGCAGAGACAGAGTTTGAAATCTCTCTGCTGAAAAATCAAAACTTTGTAAGAAAATCCTAGTACCATCATGAGCAACCCAATAAGAGTTTCCCTTCATAGACATGCCACGACAAGATAAGGCCCATTCCCTAGTGACAACAAGAACCCTCCAAGAATCAGAGGCAAAGTCGTATATCTCACACTCATTGACAAGGAGGGAGGCTGGGCGAATCATCCTCAGTATTTTGTAATTTTTGCAAGAAGATTCGTTGTCGTAACCAAGAGCATAATCGTCGAACTTAGTGTAGCTTTCTCTCGGTTTAATCCACTTGGTTTCCCCTGAACATGGATTCCAAACCACAAGTAGTCTGTTTTCGTTTGTGGTGCATAGCAACAAGCCCTCGACGCAGTGATATATGTTATCTATATGGACTTGCGAATGTTTTGAAAAGGGATCTCTAAGGTTGAATTGACCTGCTACCTTAACAGATGGAGCAAAACCGTCGTGGATTCCATGAAGATTGACTTTTACTAAGAAAACCCTAGAATCCAACAGCATGATGGTCAGAGACTCCTTTGGTGCATTAGCAGAGTGTTTCTTAGCAAAGCTCCCAGATTTCAACAGAGTGTTCCATTCTTTCGATGTTGATCTTAATCGTGCTACAGATTTAACGGGAACCCTAGAGAGTATCTCCTCTACGAGATCCCAATGAATGCTTTTCCTCTCCATAGCTACTGTGAGAAAGACCTAAATCATAATCCCTATTTATATACTTTTGTTAGATAATTTAATTTTAATTATATAATGCCATGTGTAAAATGAGTGTCTCAAGATGACAATTTAAGAGCATCTTCATCTACTCATTAAGTTTTTCAACAATAAAATATTTTAAAAAAAAATAGTATAATTTAGTATTTTTATGCAATTTTATTTAAGAATTCTAATGTTTAACTTTAACTTTTGTCTTAAATTATATAAAAAAAAATCATTAATATTTTGAAAATACCAAATTACATCTTATAGATACTCAATATATAATACTATAATTAGTTATAGGGGTTTATATGGTTAGTGATCTCCTTCAAATATTTCTCTCACACTTCTGCACAAAGGTCAAAATTCATTTGCTCACACGGAGAGAGACGGCTTCAATGACGACACAAATGCTTTCAGAAGCAGGTCGCCACACTGAGAGTGTTTGGGCAAAATTTAACCGGTTCGCAAGTACAATAAACGGAATGACGCAGGAGAAGATATCTTATTAATCAATTGAATATCGAGCTACAACAAGTCAATATCAAAGATTAAACTAAGAGAATCTCGTCTGTCGCTCGTCGTAGATCGTAGTTCGTCGTATCTAGGTTGTTCGTCGCTTGCTCGTCGAGAGGCGAAGAACAAGTAGCTATTAGGGTTTTTGTGTGTTTTTCTTGTGTATATGTCTCTCGGTTCTAGGACCTCCTATTTATAGGTGTTTGTCGGTCCTAGTCCTTATCGAGTTGGGCTTTGACGTCGATCATAACTTTCTATTTCCCACGTCGGTCGTGATTCCTAATTTCCTTAGAAGTGCGCGTCGGTCCTTTATGCAACTCCAATAGATTTAGGAAATTGTATAAACCATTGGTTACTGCTAAACCATTAGTTAACATCGTTGGTCGCTGCCTTGTCATGCCGGTGTCAATGCCATTTAGACAATAAGAGATAGGATCCACCGGTTGTCGTGGCCGTCGGTCGACGACATTTCCAGCTTATAGCAGATTAAGAGGAGGGAGAGGTTAGTGAATTTATTTCACCCAACAACTTGCCCCCTACTCTTCAATTTCTCATTGAGAACTTGTAGAGTAACATCTCTTACAAAATCGTCGGTCGATGCTCGATAATATCATATGTGACTGTGGGTCATTTACCAATGTCGATGTAGAAAACTAAAAAGAAATTCATGCTTCGGTCTTTCGAAGCCAATCTACCAAAAGGTATATACCGTCAAGTGGTATGGTTCCTTTTGAATTATCCACAAGTGTGGACGTGCCCACAGAGTGACAGACTTAAAAGAAATAAATCGAATAGCAAAATGGAAAGTCATACCTATATGCTCATTTGTCTGTCGCACGCAAGTAAGAAGATAAGTGTTGAATAAAAATATCCAACAAAACAAAAAAGACGTTCATGCCGGTCGGTCGGTCGTGCTTTCAAGTATCCACATGGGATTAATAAAAAATGGAGATGGACAAGTGCTTTGCTTATTCTTCTTTTGATATGTTTTCCACGTGGGTTTTAACATATGCAGCCAAATTGCATTTCTTAATCAATTTCAGAATCAGCTAGGCCCAATACAGAACCATTCACTTAAGCCCATCGCATGTCTTTCTCCAATTTGGTTAATTAGTCTAGTCGTCTTTTCCATCTCGGGAACGAAAGCGGCAGCCATTGGTAAGCTCCTTCCTCCATTTCTCTCTTGCTCCTTTCGGATTTTTATTTCACTCGACAGTGAATTTTCTCTTTTCTTCTTTCTTTACTCAAATTGAGCGTCGTTCGACCACTCATCTTATGTGTTCCTTTTCTCAGGTCAATCTTTTCTGATTAGTTGGGGGCTATTCTTCGACAACCGCTGCTGCTTTCACACTATTTCATTGGTGAGTTCAAACAGCCTCTCTCCCTCTTCTCGTTTAGGTCGAGTTAGATGGCGAGTAGCTCTAGTAGGTTAGGGAACTCTGTTGGCTTAGATTCTTACTCGAGTGACGGTGAAAGTGAGTTCGACGATGAGTCTGCCCCCGACTCCGGAAGTGAACACGACATCGACTGCGATTCTCCGGTTTACATGTATCAAGAGTCACCGACGAGGGGTAGATTCGGGTTCCATCGATGTCGTTCTGTCTCGGATAAGGCTATTGTGTCAGTAGGACATACCGAATCTGACTTTCAATACCCCTTTCACATGAGTGAGCCAGTTTTGATGCCCGGAGTTAAGATTAGACCGAAGCGCGGATGTGCAGTTCGTCTGTCGACTCCATTTCGTGATTACCCAGCCTCATCAATTAAAGAGGATGATATTAAGGCGCTGAGAATGACGTATAGCCTCCCAGATTCATTGTCGCTTAGAGCTCCCCTTGACACAGAGAGGGCGCATAACTCAAGATCAGATGAGATCGTGGTTTATGAGGCTTATTTTGACATAGGTTTTCGTGGGATAATGCCCCCTATAATCGCCAATGTCGCTCGGTTTTTCAACATTTCTCCTGGACAGCTTATTCCTACTGCTTGGAGAGTGTTAATCGCTTTACAAGTCCTTGGAGAGTTCAACAATGTAGACGTGAGGGTGGAGGAAGTGCTTTTTTCTTATTTCTTCAAGGCTCATAACGTGGATGCTAGTAGGTGTACGATTAGCAAACGTACGACGTCGTTTCCACCTTTGGTCTATGACTATGATAGAGGCGCAGTGAGGAATTTGCCTTATGAGAAGAAATGGCAGAGTAGATTCTTGTTTATGAAAGTGGGCTTTAACCCCAACTTCCCTGTTGATTGGTTTTTTAGAGGTAGATAGCCGCTTGTACTTCATCTTATGTCGCTGTCCATGATCTTTAACAATGTTGTTCTTTCTTTTTGCAGATTTCAGTCATCCAAGGTGCGAAGAAGGAGAAGAACGTGCACTCAAGCTAATTGTACGTCCTAAGCCGGAGCGTTTAGTGAGTTTCCTAGTCAGTTGCTTCGCTTTGGAGAAGAGTTCTCTTTGGGGTAACTTCATTCCTTCTGTTTTTCGGAGATCACTTTTATCAATATTACATGTCTGTCGCACCGCGCCTTATCGCCATTGACCACGTTTTGCAGGTTACAGGATGTCTGCGTTTGATGTATCGACAGGCGGAGGTGCCCTAGCTGCGTTCCGAGCTGCTTACGAAGATGACATGGAGGACGATCTCACGATCGTAACCACAGAGATCCCGCCCAGCTCCAATGCTTTGCCGAAGCAAGTTGCTGCACCGACTGACAATCTTCGTCCTTCTCGTGCCTCAAAGAGAAAAACTTCCACCGGTGATCTCTTCTCCAATGTCGATCACTCCGATGTGCTTGCCGATCTCAACAAGAAAGCTTTTCCTCGAGATGTGGAGAGCTTCGGCAAACTCGGCCATGCTGCTGTCCTTGACGAGTCACAAGTTTACCTTCTCAAGGTTATAATTTATTCTTTTTCACAACTTTTGTACGTCGTTCCCTTGCGAGTTGCTCCTTTGAACGTCGATTTTTCTCGGTATCTAGGTGATGTCTGCCTGCCATTCTTCGAAGGTGGAGCTCGCCGCCGTCTCCAAGGATAACAAGCGTCTCAACAACATCCTCACCAAGGCGAAAGCGGACCTCGTCTCAGGGAAGGAGCGATATGACACTGACATGGCTAAGAAAGATGGAGAGATTCTTTCACTGAAGACTGACCATGATCAGCAGATAGCGGCTTTGAAATCCGCAGAGAACAAGCTACGACTTGACCTTCGTCGCTCAGAGAAGAACGCACTTAAAGCAGCTAGCGCAGGAGCCATCAAGAGGCAGTGGGCAATGGTTAGAGACCTCAAGATGGGTCAAGCTCATACATGGGACGTTCGTGCTGCAGAGGAGGCCTATCGTGAGGTTTTGACAGCGGAAGCCAAAGCGGAAGGGAAGGTACCACCCGTTTTCTCTGCGACATTTACTGACTTTGAGAACGAAGCTCCTACTGGTGGGATACTTGGTGGTGATACTTATGGTGGTCTTCCCCTTGGTGGTGATCAGTGATCTCGCGTTTGTCGTTTATCGTTTCTACTAGCAGTTTCCTTGAACTCTGGTTTTTAGTATTGTTTCAAACTTTTCTTTTGGAGCTCCTCTGTTTAAGGTTTGTTGCTCTGACGAGTGACCATGTAGGCTCTCAGCTAAACTTTTGTGGTTGTCTTTTGGATTTTAAGTCGCTTATCGAACGCCTTAATCATTTGGTATTTAACCATTGTTGATTTTTTATATAATTGTGTTTTATATATTCAACAGTTATTTATATGTGTACGTACGTAACGTTATTTTCCTTTGGGCTATATCCTTATTCTCGAGGTTAAGAGTGACAATAGTCTCTCTACTCGATTTGAGGATGTTTTGCTCTTGGCTGTTGGTGACATTTAGCGCCAATGGAGTAAACCAAGGCTGCTGGTTGTCGCTCTCTCGAGGATATCGTACCTCGTGTTTGACCATATCGACACAGACGGTGCGCAATATAACCAAATTCAGTATAAGAAGCTTTAAACGTGAATAATATTGCTATGCGCATGTCACTGTTTTCTGCTTTCGAGGAGGGCGTTCTCCTTCCTATCGTGCAGAACTTTCGTTCGTTCCTTGGTGTGTTCAAGGACATGACACTTGCCTTTTGCAATGTGGTCTAAGGTCGATTTATTCCTGAGGCATTGCCCCCTTTTTTTTTTATCTTTTTTTTGGTCGGTCGTCACTGTGTTCCGACTGTCGCTTATCTTTCTTATGCCTTATGACGAGTGACAACACGAGTTACATCATAGTAGAATCAATTTGTAGAAAACTTCTTATTAGAAAGCTTGTCCGTAGACATAAGCAAATACATAAAAGTAGATAAAAGCATCGACGTCACATGGATCGTCTAAAAACTCAGTAACACCAAATCAAAACCAAAGAAAAAGCCAAAACATCAAATTATCAAACGAACCTAGAATTGGTAGGTTTTGAGGTGCAAAGCATTCCAGCTGTTAGGTTGATTCTTCCCATCCTTATCTTGTAGCTTGTATGCACCTGATCCTCGCACTTCTGTTATCTTGTAGGGACCTTCCCAAGTCGGCCCCAGTTTTCCAGCACCACGTTCCATCGTGTTTTGAAAGACGCGCCTGAGTACCCATTCGCCAACTTGGAAAGTCCTAGTTCGCACGTTTTTGTTGTATCGTCTTGCGATGTCCTGTTGGTAGCACCAGTTTTGAATCCTTGCAGTTTCCCTTTTCTCATCGAGTAGGTCGAGGTCGAGCTTCATCAGCTCCTCGTTTTCTTGGTATTGTAGATGCTCTGTTCGTATCGTTTTCACAGTGACTTCAGATGGCACTACCGCTTCCATCCCGTACACTAGAGAATAAGGTGTTTCCCCAGTTGCTATTTTGGATGTCGTTCGATAAGCCCACAACACGCCAGGGAGCTCTTCTACCCACTTGCCTTTTGCGCTTTCAAGCCGTTTCTTCAACATCTGTATAATGGTTTTGTTTGAAGATTCAGCTTGTCCGTTGGATTGTGGGTGCCTGGGTGTCGCGAAGCTAAGCTTTATTCCCCACGTGATACAGTAGTTTTTGAAGTTGTTGCTCGTAAATTGAGGGCCATTGTCAGTGACAATCTCTTGAGGAACTCCAAATTTGCATATGATGTTCCTCCATATGAAACCTCTGACTTCTTTATCTGTGACTTGACTAAATGCCTCTGCTTCCACCCACTTAGAAAAGTAATCAGTCATTACCAAGAGAAACACCTTTTGTGCTGGCGCTGTTGGTAGTTTTCCCACTATGTCCATGCCCCATTTCATGAATGGCCATGACGAACTTATGCTTTTCAAATTCTCTGGAGGTAGTTTCGACACTTGAGCATGTCTCTGACACTTGTCACATTGACGAGCGAATCTTGTCGCGTCATTCGACATCGTCGGCCAATAGTATCCGGCTCTCACCGCTCTTAATACTAGACTTCGTCCACCTGAGTGAGATCCACATTCTCCATGATGCAACTCCATTAGAACTTGCCTTGCTTCTTCTGGAGTAATGCACCTTAAGTAAGGACTAGAGAACGACCTGCGGTACAACTTATCTTCATATAGGCAGAAGCGTGCTGCCTGTTGTTTTATTTTCCTGCATTCCCTACGATTAGATGGTAGTAGGTCGTCTCTTAGGTAGTTGATGATAGGTGTCATCCAATTCGGAGCGACATCCGCTGATGCAACTTCTAGATTTGGTAAATCCTTGTCTGTGGCCGGCCACTGCAAGATTAATAGTGGAATGCTAGTCGAAACTTCAGTTTTAAGGGCTGATCCAAGATTGGCAAGAGCATCCGCATGACAATTTTCCTCTCTTGGAATCTGTGCGAGTTTGCAATCGTCGAATTTTTCCACAATCGTCTTTGCTACGTTCATATACCGCGTCATCTTCGAATCTCGTGCTTGGTAATCTCCTTGCATCTGGTTAACTATGAGTTGTGAGTCGCTGTACACTTCTAGATTTCTAGCTCCAAGATCATGAGCCAGCGTCAGTCCTGCTATCAATGCCTCATACTCCGCTTCATTGTTAGTGGCTCGAAAGTTGCACCTAACTGCTCTTGATGCAAGTTCCCCTGTCGGAGAAGTTATAACCATCCCAAGGCATGTACCTCGTATGTTGCTGGACCCATCGACATACAGCTTCCAAATTCCCTTGTGAGATCCTTCTTGTAAGGTTTTCACCTCTTCCTCCACTTCAGGAATCAAATTGGGGGTGAATTCCGCCACAAAATCCGCAAGCACCTGTGATTTGATGGCGATAGTCGGTCGGTATATGACGTCGTATTCGCCAAGTTCAACTGCCCACTTTGCTAATCTTCCTGATACTTCTGGTTTATGTAAAACCGCCTTTATGGGAGCTGAGCTGACAAGCACAATAGGATGAGCTTGGAAGTAGGGACGTAGCTTCCTCGCTGCTGTTATCAACGCTAAGGCCAATTTCTCCAATTGACTGTACCTCGTTTCTGCGTCTAGGAGCGACTTGCTGACGTAGTAAACAGGGTACTGTTTATTTTCCTCTTCTCGAACCAGAACAGCACTGACGGCGTGGTCCGACACTGCCAGGTACAATAACAGCACTTCTCCATCTTTTGGTTTAGATAAAAGAGGGGGTGATGTTAGGTAGTTCTTCAGTTCCTTCAATGCTTTCTCGCACTTATCATCCCACATGAAGTCCTTCGGTTTTCTCAGAGCAGCAAAGAAGGTATGAGATCTGTCGGACAGTCTTGAGATGAATCTGCTCAAAGCAGCCATTCTTCCGGTTAGTTTCTGTACCTCTTTCACATTTTTCGGCGAAGGGATAACTTGTATCGCTCTTATCTGGTCTGGGTTCGCTTCGATCCCTCGGTGAGTGACAATATAACCAAGGAACTTCCCAGAGCTTACACCGAATGAACACTTCGTAGGATTTAGCTTCATGTTGTACTTTCGCAAGGTAGCAAAGGCTTGTTGCAAGTGCATGATATGATCCTCTGCCACCAACGACTTCACAAGCATGTCGTCAATGTACACCTCCATAGTATAACCAATTTGATCAGCGAACATCATATTGACGAGCCTCTGGTAGGTCGATCCAGCGTTCTTCAATCCAAATGGCATTACTTTATAACAGTATATGCCTCGTGAGGTCATGAAAGACGTCTTCTCCTGGTCGCTAGGGTGCATCAAGATCTGATTGTACCCACTGAAGGCATCCATGAAACTCATCAGCTCGTGACCTGCGGTAGCATCCACTAGTTTGTCGATGTGTGGTAACGGAAAAGGGTCTTTCGGACATGCCTTATTGAGATCAGTAAAATCGATGCACACTCTCCATTTTCCATTCTTTTTTCGAACGACCACAACGTTAGCTAACCATTCAGGATAGCGTACTTCGCGAATGAATCCCGCCTCAAGTAGGTTCTCCACTTCTTTGTTGATGATCAAATCACGTTCGGGAGCAAACTTCCTTCGTTTTTGTCTTACTGGCTGATGTTCAGGATCGACTTGTAGTTTGTGCATAATGATCTCAGGATCGATCCCCGGCATGTCGGCATGTGACCAAGCAAAGCAGTCAGCATTGGATCTTAGAAAATCAATGAGTCTTCGTCGTACGTCGGTCGGTAGCTTGGATCCGATATTGACCTTCTTATCCGGATCGTCTTTAGTTAATGGTACCTCGTCAAGTTGTTCTACCTCTGGTTCCTCGGTATGGGGGATCGACGGCTTGCTCTCTAGCTGATATAGTTGATGGCTTTTCCCTTTTAAGGACGTCTGATAGCACGAGCGTGAGTGTTCTTGTTCACCCTTGATCTCTCTTATTCCCCAAGGAGTAGGAAATTTTATGGTTTGATGGAGTGTCGATGGCACTGCCTCATGTCATGAATCCATGGACGTCCCATAATTGCGTTGTACGCGGAGCGCAATCCAATATCATAAACTTCGTCTGTCGGTTGACTCCTCCTGCATACACAGGCAGCATCACTTCTCCAACAGTTTGCTTCACTTCACCGCTAAATCCCACCAATGGTGTAGATTTTCGCGTCAGTGCCTCTCATCTAGCCCTAATTCCTTGTAAGCATCCATGAATAGATATTGGTCGAGCTCCCATTATCAACGAGTGTTCGCTTCACCAAGCTATTAGCAACAGTCAAAGATATGACTAGTGCATCATGATGTGGGGCTATCACATTCATGTCTTCGTCGAAATCAAAGCTGATGGAGCACCTAGACAGTTGTTCGTCCATGGCTTTAACATCTCCATGTCCATGGTTACTTCTAGCTGTTCTAGTGCTCCTCCTAGCGGCCGAATGGGTTATTCCACTGATCTCCGAACCTCCTGAAATGACGTGGATAACCCGGTCGTGTCTCGGTGACGAAGTGGGGGCTGGTTTTTTCGTTGCTCTTTCGTCGTTCCTGTCGTCCAGTCGATTCTTCGCTCTGTCAGAGAGAAATTCTCTCAAGTGACCTTTTTTTAGTAGCTCGTTCACTTCCATTCTCAGTGATGCAATCTTCTGTTCGATGACCATGATCATTATGAACTCGCACCACTTTGATGTGTCTCTTCGTCTGGTGCTTTCATCTTTTGAGGCCATCTTACTCCAGATATATGATTAAGACCAACCAGCTCACCATGAGAGATCGAGATTGCTGATGTCTGGCCATGTGGATGATGAGCGTCGGTCGTCTCTCAATTTGGTTGATGGGATGGTGACTACTCTTATAGTCGCTTCTCTTGCTAGTGCTTTCACTTGCGAGGTCTCTGGTACGGTTGTCATCTCGAGAGGGACGCTCGTTCCTAATGACGCGTGAATCAGATCGTGGGGAAAGTAGGTGTCGATATGCAGGATCTTCCTCCCACCTTATTTGAGCCCATGCTCTAGATAGCACATCTTCCATCGTTCTGCACTGGTACTTCGTCAGTTCCTTGTACAAATCACTGTCTGGGAGCAATCCTCTTTTGAATGCAGAGATAGCAGTGGACGTGACACATGCCGGAATGGATACTTTCTCTTTGTTGAAGCGACCTACGTAATCGCAACGGTTCTCCTCTCTTCTGTATCACTTCATAGAGATCGTCGGCTGTCCTTTCTATGTTCCTGCTGCTCGCGAATTGCTCAACAAAGCGGTCCGTCAATGACGCGAACGAGTCGATTGACGCGTTCGGTAGGTTCGTAAACCACTGAAGAGCTGGTCCCGTGAGGCTAGATCCAAATCCTTTACACATACTAGCTTCGCGATATTCTTTTGCTATTGCCGTTGTGAACATGCGTTGCTTGTACTGGCTATATGATTATCAGGGTCGGTCGTCCCGTCGTACATCTTCATTGAAGGGACGATGAACTTCTTTGGCATCTCAACCAACGCGATGGCATCCGTGAAGGGAGTGTCTGCATAGCAATTAGGAGCACTTTTGGTGATTGGAGGAGCTACTCCTGGAAGTCGCGCGAGCAAGAGCTCCATAGCCTCCAATCGCTTTGAGAACATAGTATGTGAGTCTTCAGATTGATGTTCCATCGTTGGTGCAAGGGGTGGAACCAATGTTTGGTTACCTTGCGCAGCGTCGGTAGCTCCTGTCCTAGGGCTGCTCCTGTTGCACCCGTAAGTGGTGGAGTGTCGAACGATTGCATAGGAGGAACCGGTGCTCGATATCTATTGCGAGCCTGAACCAATGACGCGTTTTCTGCTCGTAGGGTTGCGTTCTCCGCCTGGATTTGCGCAAGTCGTTCTTCGTTCTGCTTCATCTGAGCTGTGAGAGCCTCCAGCTGAGCAACGGTGACGGTCGGTGTTTCGGTCGGTGTGGTATCATCTCCCGCCGCCATGTCTCACGCAGTTAAAATTGCCCCTCCTTCTAGCGCCAAACTGTTTGGGCAAAATTTAACCGGTTCGCAAGTACAATAAACGGAATGACGCAGGAGAAGATATCTTATTAATCAATTGAATATCGAGCTACAACAAGTCAATATCAAAGATTAAACTAAGAGAATCTCGTCTGTCGCTCGTCGTAGATCGTAGTTCGTCGTATCTAGGTTGTTCGTCGCTTGCTCGTCGAGAGGCGAAGAACAAGTAGCTATTAGGGTTTTTGTGTGTTTTTCTGAATGTGTCTCTCGGTTCTAGGACCTCCTATTTATAGGTGTTTGTCGGTCCTAGTCCTTATCGAGTTGGGCTTTGACGTCGATCATAACTTTCTATTTCCCACGTCGGTCGTGATTCCTAATTTCCTTAGAAGTGCGCGTCGGTCCTTTCTGCAACTCCAATAGATTTAGGAAATTGTATAAACCATTGGTTACTGCTAAACCATTAGTTAACATCGTTGGTCGCTGCCTTGTCATGCCGGTGTCAATGCCATTTAGACAATAAGAGATAGGATCCACCGGTTGTCGTGGCCGTCGGTCGACGACATTTCCAGCTTATAGCAGATTAAGAGGAGGGAGAGGTTAGTGAATTTATTTCATCCAACAGAGAGCAGATTTACTTTCTGTAGACCATAGTATCAGTCAAAAGCTGGTTCGAGTTATATGAAGTAAAAGAACCAAACAAGAAACTAGCTTGAGAATGAGATTCTTTGTTATATTGTCTACTTCCTCTGTTTCAAATTAGTTATCATTTTGGCAAAATGTGTCTGCAATTATTTATTTGGATGTATCTGCAATGTAAAATGACAACTAATTTGAAATAAAGGGAATATTAAATAATTTAATTCACTGGCTTGTGTGATTCTTGGTGACATAGTAACTTGTTTACATAAAATGATTTGAATCCAAAGTTGAAATTTTCAATAATGCAGGGAGTATTTCAGTAAATAAGTATCGAAAACGTGTATTACAAAAGTCTTCCTCTGCTATTGACCCTTCTTTGCTAAGGAAAATAATAAAATCAAAAAATATCTCAACTGTGATTAATTTCTGGGACCCTACAAAAATTATTATTTTTCTCTCTTATCGTCGTCTCTCTCTGTTTGATAAGAAAATTTCATTTTTTCCCGAGAAAATTTTTCTCGATCGATTCTACTTCCTCAAACAAAGAGCCTCATTCTTCTGAGCTGTGGTGTATAATAATCATTCCTCCTTTCCTCTGATTTCAAAATTTTCTCGAAATTTTGGTTTGATCGGCGAAGAAAACAATGGGGCAACAGCAATCGAAAGGGGAATTGCTGTTTCAGCAAGTGAGCTATGGCAACGCCGAAGGGATTCGAGCTCTTCGTCGAGATGGTGCTGACCTCGAGGTTCCTTCTTCTTCTTCTCAATTTTCTAAAAATCAATTTGGTTCGTTTGATGGATGGATGCAGTTGAATCGCTCGAAATTAGGGTTTTACGGAGATACAAATCGTAATTGTAATTTGTGTGTGTGGTTTGGGATTGCAGTGGATGGATAGAGAAGGCAAAACTCCATTGATCTTAGCTTGCATGAACTCGGAGCTATATGATGTTGCCAAAACTCTGATCGAATTGGGCGCTAACGTTAATGCTTATCGTCCTGGTATTTCAAATTTCTTCCTTTTTTATTCACATTTCTCAAAATTGATTATTGGATTAAGATTCTGTTTTACTGAAGAACACAAAGTCCCAGCCTTTTTTCAAAAATTGAGTTTTAGAATGTTTTTTTTGTTTGGAATCAGCTCGTCATGCTGGGACACCTCTGCACCATGCTGCAAAGAGAGGTCTTGAGAACACTGTAAAGTTACTTCTTTCTCACGGTGGTAAGTGTTTCGTCCTCTCTTCTAGCTTGATGAAATGTGAGCTCGACTCGAGAGACTACTAATCGTGTCTATGTCTCGTTTCTGTGGCAGCAAATCCACTTGTTCTCAATGATGATTGTCAGACACCACTTGAGGTCGCTAGAGCCAAAGGTTTCAGCAATGTCGTGCGTGCCATTGAGGTTTGTTTCGTGATCGAATTGTGAAAGATAATGATTACTTTTGTGGTGGATTAATAATAATTTCTTTGAAACTGTGGATTTCTGTAGAGTCACATCTGCTTGTTCTCTGGTTGGATGCGTGAGTTTTACGGCCCTACCTTCCTTGATCTATTTGCTCCTCAGCTTCTTTCAAGAAGAGTGTGAGTCTCCGTTAAAGCTCTGATCTTTATGCACATACATGGCTATGAATCGTCTTCTCTAAACCTTTATGATTTTGCAGATGGGTGGTTGTTGTACCAACCGGTTCAAGAAACCCTACAAAGCCTTTCAAGTTAGAGCTCGTTGTGTATCCAAGTCTTCAGGTACGTACGATGATCATTAGAATAATAGTTCACATAACAAAGTCACAACACTTCAAAATGTGTTTTATCTTATAAAACTGGTATGATCTGTTAATCAGGATGCACAGCCACGAACAGTCATGCCCTTGTGGAGAGCAAACTTGGAGGAACCAAAAGGAAAGCAAGCTGATACTTCAGTGATGATCGTTGATAACTCCACAAGTAATTTTCTTGCTACTTTTTTTTTTATATGATGTTGAACATGCAAACCCGTTTTGTGGATGTTGATTTGAAATTTTGATTCCTGGTGGTGGATAGTCCCAAGCCGCAGGAGGCCGAGACGAAGGGCCTGCGCCTCTCACGGGAGTCGTAGGCCTCAAGTAGTTAGGCGTAAGTATATAGTTGCTGAAGTTAGGTTGCATACATAGTATCTTCACTGATGTCTCTGTTTTATCTGTTTCTTGGGTTATAAAAAAGATTACGTCTCCAGTGAAGGATAAACATGTGAGTTTGTCTCTCTTTCTCTTTTCTTACAGAGGCACGTCTTAAACTCGCACCCTCCGTTGAAGGCGATGCACAACAGCTCAAGTGGTTCTGTGATGCATGTAAAGGAATTCCACAGGTAATGCAAATTGGATTCATAGAGAATTCTTGTTTCATTGCTTTCTTCTTTGTTCTATACGATGAAACTCTGTTTTCATACAGCCGATGCACCCGCCGGTCTTTCTCCAAACCGCACCATCTGCGCCGCCACTTCACTCTGTTACGAGCGACGCACCAAACACCAATCACCATTCCATCAGTGAAGCAAGTTCCTCAGCCGGTCCTGCTCCTCCTTCAGGGAAAGCAAGCGCCTCCTCGGGTTCCAATAGCCATGAGAGTGTTATTGTCCAAGAGCCTTCACCATCAGCTCCTCCATTGACAGATGATGATGATACAGCAACCGTGGAGGACGGTCCGATTCACTACCCATCAATCGATGCAACACCGGTGGAGGTTCCGTCGCCTTCTTCTCTTCCGGCTTCAACAGATGGTGAGAGGAAAGAAGACGGTAGCTCTGGACAGTGTGCGATATGTCTTGACGCTCCTTCTGAAGCGGTTTGTGTCCCGTGTGGACATGTCGCTGGGTGCATGTCTTGCTTAACCGAGATCAAATCCAAGAAATGGGGATGTCCGGTTTGTCGTGCCAAGATCGATCAGATCATTAAGCTGTACCGTGTCTGAAAGTAGACAGGTACTACTTCTACGAGTCCATGGGATTGATTATCTCTCTACTTCACTGTGTTGTGAGGTTAAACTGTTTCAACCATTGAAAACTATATTTCTCTATTGCTCAAACCAAAATCAAAATATATGTCTTTGAAAGCTAAAACGATGTATGTTTATAGTTTGTAACTTTAAAACAGTTCCTGTGTTGTATATAATATGGTTTTGGACGAAAAGAAGAATGTAAAGAGTTTATAAATATTTATACAATGTTTCATTTTAAATTTATGGTTAATGGTATCATCAATCTTGGAGTTTATTTAATATTCTTGAATAATCGTGGATTGGTCCCCGAAAGTAAGAACAGCATAAGTTAATCATTGTACGGAAAAGTTAAAATGGATAAGCTGTTTGTGTCCAGATAACTTTTCCGTTAATTACTCAATTATCGTACGCAGTCTATCACATGCCTTCTTGCTCCACAGTAAGTACATTAGAGGCTGATTGAGCAATTATCTCAACAAAGTAATTAATAGAATTTTTATTGCTTTTGTTTTTGGGAAATTAGAATAAAATTGTTGGGCTATAAGCTAAAGAGATCCCGACCACTAAATGGTAGCATAAAGAGAAGCATCATGTCGTTGCTATTAATGGTATCAACTACAAGTCTAATTACAAGTAAAGCTCATCTTTATAGGGGTCGGTAAAAAGTCAGGCCAAACAGTGAGAAATTGTTTGGTTTAGGATATAGGCATATATATAACGGAGGTACGAAAGAATTTGTAGTTTACTAATTTTTTTTACGTTTAAGAATTTTAATGCTCTTAAGAAAATTTATTGTTTTCGAATGGCTCAAGTAGTCTATTACAAATGAGATAATACTATGCATGCATATAACTCCATCTTTTAAGAATAGTAGCATAATCATTTGAATATAATCTAATGGCTATATAGTATATTTCTCTTTTGTTTCCACTAACAATAGTGTTATCATACACAGGTAATAAAACTGTGAAGCTACAAAACATATGTCTATTTTGTTTTTGTCGAATATAGAAAAGAGCCAAAAAAGAAAAAACCAAGTGAAATATTTTTTCACTTTGACATGAAATAAACAGTGAGATTGATTGATTGACTCAACCTTTCTCCTTCTTTATTAAGTAACGATTCAAATACACTCCACTGCTCATCTCTTTTCCCTCTTCTGTCCCCATCCAGTTTTGTACCTCTGCCACAAGTTACCCCTTGCCGCTAACTTCTTTTAGGGGTAACCTCGTCTTTTCGTTCCAGGTGTAGTCCACTCACAGCAAGAACCAAATATATATTCCCTCTGCCCACCCTATTCTTGATAAATCTATGTTTGATCACTAGATTTGTTGATTTGATTCCATCTTCTCGTTTAACTATAAATTACTGTACGTACTTGCATTAGCTACTTAACTTTTACTGCAAAGATACGAGTTTAATACAAACAAACTAGCGTGACAAGAAATAACTAATACAAGTCTAGCCAAATACGTATTAAAATCAATGAAAATGGACCAAGATAAAACCTAGAAAATATTTTATATAGGAGAACAGAGGGAAATAAAGGAAAATTGTAGGAATATCACAACACATCAAACCAACAAAATTATCTAAAATCTTAGAAAAATGTAAAACAAACAAAATTATCTTAAAACATCTTAAAACAAAAAACAAAAAAACAAATGGATTGTTTGTCACCATTCACCAAGCTCTTTCTTAGTTAAGAAATCTATTTTAGGCAATAGGCTCTTCTCTTGTGTCAAAGATTCTCAGTAACAAATCCCTTATTGGAGTCTATTTGTTATTCCATTTATTAAGTAACATTTTAACTGCCTTTATTATGCATTAATGACACCAATCATACATTCAAACCCCTTTAATCTTCATCCGCCAAAACTATTCAAAGGCTTAACACAACAAAATATGAATAAATTTATTTCAATCCCTATAGTCAGATACAAACTTGCATTATTATTTAGTCCACTGTTATTAGTCAAGTATGAGAATTAATGAGAGAAAAAAATATCTATATCATGACTACATTCAACCCACTCTTTATAGCAATGACTACGATACCCTCTCTCCTCTTCTTCTTTTCTTCCACCATCTTCTCTTATCAACTCTCATAAAGCTCCTCTCATCTTCATCATCATGACCTAAAAACAAAATAGAGAAAGGGTCCAATTTCTAAATAAAATCTTAATTAGTGTATCAGATCTTGATATCATGGATCCTATCCACGGCTTTATGGGGACAACTAACATGTCACATAACACAAACCTTATGATGGCCGCCGCAGCCGTCACCACCACCCCGACCTCCTCCTCCTCGTCATCTTCCTCCGGAGGCTCGGGTACGAACCAGCTGAGCAGGTACGAGAATCAGAAGAGAAGAGATTGGAACACTTTTGGACAGTATCTACGCAACCACCGTCCGCCACTCTCTCTCTCCCGTTGCAGTGGTGCTCATGTTCTTGAATTCCTCAGGTACCTCGACCAATTCGGCAAGACCAAGGTATGCATATTCGTTCACATCAAAATATTATTAGTTGATATTATTCCTTTGATGATGTAGAATATAGATCTAAATGAAACCCTATTTGTCTAATTTGGGTTTCTTTGACCTACAAATATTTATACTATATAGATTAATTGGCTTCTTATAGATATGTGTGCATGAGATTGTTGTTTTCACAAATTAATGAGCTCTACTCTCACTGATCTCACTTGGGTTCTATATCTTTCATATATTCTCATATCTCACCGACAATTTATACTGAACTATAATGGTTAATTGTATTTATCAATAAGGAAAAGGTTAACTCTTATCATTATAAACACATAGATGTAATATACGTTCTATGATTCTTCCTATGATTCTTGTATATATTCCAAATGTTAACTCAATCATTATAAACAAATAATACTTTAATTTTATGACTTCCTAGAACTTATATACGTGTTGAATCTTGAACGCAAGTTTGATCTTGAATCTCTAGGTTCACACACAACTATGTCCGTTCTTCGGACACCCAAACCCACCAGCACCATGTGCCTGTCCACTCCGACAAGCGTGGGGTAGCCTCGACGCACTCATTGGCCGGCTTCGAGCTGCTTTTGAAGAGAACGGTGGTTCGCCAGAGACGAACCCTTTTGGTGCACGAGCCGTTCGACTCTACCTAAGGGAAGTGCGTGACTCGCAGGCTAAAGCGCGTGGGATCAGCTATGAGAAGAAGAAACGGAAGCGACCTCCTCCGCCTCTACCACCGTCTCAGCCGGCGATTTCGAATAGCCCTAATTAGCAACTAAGTCATCGGTAAGATGTTTCAGTCTCGTACGTTTGTTTACAACTTTTATTGTATTTGTCAATGGGGAACATGCAAGAGTAATTTCAAAGTCACATGCACTTTTTTTTTTCTTTTTCTTCCTAATCTTTTGTTAGGCAAGTTAAAGAATTCTATGTTGTATCAAATAAATGTGTAATTTCTTCGTTTGACATCGCGTAAAATATGTATTAGCATATTATCCGATTCAAACACTGTAAGACTAATGTCACAAGTTTATTTTATTCATGAGTTTCTTAACCCTATTCGAGGGTTTATACTTTATACTACTCGAAGTTTGGTTCGAGAAGAAACTCATATATCTTAGTATTTCAAACTTATATCTCTTCATGAATGCATAAGTTGATCAAGTTGGAAATTTATTTATGTTTCTGTTTACAAGTGGATCAAAATGCAAGACCGCATATAAAATTAGCTTTATTTTATTTTTGTTGTATAATTAGTTAAGATTTCCGGTGTATAAATCATTAAATCTTCATAATTGGCCTCTATTGGTAGAACCAGCTAATAATATTCGGAAACATACAAGTTGAATATTATTGTAGTTCGATAAGACGTGACAAAAGAAGATTTACAGAATCAAAGTGTTGTTCGTGTCTTTTCATGCGTGCTCTGTGTATGCCTTCCTTTGTAGCGTCCTAATTTGGTAGGGAATTGGCAAATCATTCAGTTTCTTGTCCTTGTTACAAAAGTCTCTTTTTTTTTTTTTTTCTTCTTAGTATTATGGTATGGAAAAGATTCTTGGTCTCATGTAGCATTTGAATGGCGCTTACAATTCTAGATGTTGTGTATTATATATATAGAATCACAACATTGTATTGTTTATAAACACTAGGCAAATGGAAAACAAAACATTAGTCAAATAGTGTCCCACTGAAAGTTGTCATAGGTTGCTTATCTTGAGCCTCTGATGTTTGAGATCAATATTTTTGCCGCAAAAACAATTGATGTATCGGTTGATTACACTTCAAGCATCATAACAAGTACTCTAATCCAAGTATTTCCTTTTTTGGAACCTAATCATTTTAGAAAATCGTTACATTTATATCGTTACAACTGTTACTCCAGTAAATAGCAGCTTATTAGTCAATAATTCGCATTTAACGCATGTGGTAATATTCATAAGGGTAAGAAACAAAGGTGCAGCTTGATTGGTGGATCAAACCGAGTTCAGAGTGTGGGCCCCACTTCACACGCTCTCACCGTCATTTCACGTCAGCTGAAAAAGGCGATCGATGAGGGAAAAAAATAATAATATTCTGCTTAAAATAATCTCGTCATTTAACCACCATTCGATTTGGAACACGTGACACAAGATCTGACGTACCTGTTTTTCTCATCTCTTATTGAATTTAGTTGGACTTGTTTCACTCCCACTTAAAATGTTAGAAGCCCAACTTATAAACGGGCTTTAGCCCATAATCTAACACATTTGCCACAACCCAAACATCAGCTAACTTTTTTTATATTTTTCAATTACAGAGCTTTCAAAACATTCGAATCGAGAAAACAAATGATTAAACCGTTCCAAAATTAGCCTGACATATATAATCCGAAACTGATAGTGTATTACATAACTAAATAGCTTATTTACAGTCATTAATCAATGGCCAAAACACAAATGGACAAGTGTAGGTCGACTAAAAAGAAGTTGTATCTTTTGGAGAAGTATATAAATTCGGTACAAGTCAACCGAAACACTAGTGACAAGTGTACCCAAATTTCCATATGGGTAATTTATTATTTTCACCCAATTACCCATTAGTACTGTCACAAGAACAGAAAAAAAGTGTAGATCCAGAGGCATTATACAACACCAAAAAGTCAATAAACTAATTCTCATATTCTGCATTCATGTTACAAAAACAAAAAGATCACCGACACACACACCTAAAAAAGGTTTTAGCAGGAAAATTAGATCAATTAATAAAAAAATAATCAAAATTCAATGAAGAAAATCAGATTGTTAAATAAATAACGACCTTGACCCAATCTCTCTCTCTCTCTTTCTCTCTGACACACACACTTCTTCACTCGGAGTCTCTCTCTCTCTCCTTCGCTGCCGCATTGCTGCTTTGATTTCCACAAAAAAGGAAGGAAGAGAAAAAGAAGAAAAGTTCGTTCGTTTCCCAATATAGACAATAGAGAAGAAGCAAGCAAACTTCCTAGATCCGAATCTCGCTCCATTTCTCGATCTCCCTCTTCTCTCTTCTTCTCTCTCTCTATCTCTATTGAATGACCGACGATTTTGCCTTCTCTGCCTTGATCCTGATCTGTTTCGTTCCCCTTCTCTTCCACATCTACAGAGCTTACTGGTAAAGTTCCTTCTTCATTTCTTCATTTCCACTTCTCTGATTCCTTCCTTCGCCTTGGTTTCTCTCCGGAAGTAGGTCTAATAAGTTTCCGATTTGCTAATCGTCTGATGTGTTGGTTGCGGAAGTTCTCAATTTGGAAAATCCATATTGAAATTTTCCATTTCGGTTTCGTCTTTTGGTTGTGAGATGCGAATCGATTCTGTGTGTGCGATGTTTCTACTTTGATACTTGTTGATGAAATCAGATCCATGATTAGCAACTTTTAGATTATTAATAGCATTGATCCATGATTGTTGCTGGAGTGGAATTAAGTGCTAGTCATCTCCTACATTGTTCTAGATTCTTTGGTAAATGTGATGATTTTGTTCTTGGAGAGTATCAAAACATTTGTGCGTTTTTGTGATATTTGTAAATAAGAACAGTCACAAATTTCTATAACTGGAATTTGGAAATCAATAAAAGTCATAGGTTTGATACTGAAGTTTGCAATCTTGCTGTGTGCATTAGAATCTTCTCGTTTGGAGTCATTCTTCGCTATGAGGGGAAGATCAGATGGAGGGAAAAAGAAGCCAGTGATTGTTTTGGTCTGCGTTGCAGCGGTGGTTCTTGTTTTTGTATATCTCTTCTTTGGCTCCTCTGACCATAAAGCATCAGCTATTGAGTATGGGAGGAAGCTCGGTTTGGGTGGTGATGATGAAGAGAGCAAGAAGGATGACACTTCTAGCTCGTTTTATGTAGACGATGATCCCAATGGTTTCACACCAAGAAGCTTTCCTGTGAGTTTTCTTTCACCTTTTTCAATTTGTTTTCTCCATTCTTTGTCCAGCAGTGTGGTTAAGGATTGTTGTTACTTGCTTAGGTGTGTGATGATCGCCACTCGGAGCTTATTCCTTGCTTAGACAGGAATCTGATATACCAAATGAGGTTGAAGCTGGACTTGTCTTTGATGGAGCATTATGAACGCCATTGTCCTCCTCCTGAAAGGAGGTTTAACTGTTTGATTCCTCCTCCTCCAGGGTACAAGGTGTGTGATTTCTCTCTAGCTTTGTTGATATGAATGATCAGTGTCTTGACATTGTTTTATTCACATGTTTTTCTCTGCCAATATGTGTAGATTCCAATCAAGTGGCCGAAAAGCAGAGACGAAGTGTGGAAAGTGAACATTCCTCACACTCACCTTGCGCATGAGAAGTCTGACCAGAACTGGATGGTTGTCAAAGGAGAGAAAATCAACTTCCCTGGTGGAGGCACGCATTTTCACTACGGTGCTGATAAGTACATTGCATCAATGGCAAATGTAAGGCACTTACTAGGATCTTATACACAACCTTCTTTTCAGTTACTGATACTATTCTCGGAATTTTGCAGATGCTCAAATTCCCAAACAACATTCTGAACAATGGAGGAAGGCTGAGGACGTTTCTTGATGTGGGATGTGGTGTTGCAAGTTTCGGAGGCTATCTTCTTGCATCAGATATTATGACAATGTCATTAGCACCAAACGACGTGCATCAGAACCAAATCCAGTTTGCTCTCGAGAGAGGGATCCCTGCGTACCTCGGCGTTCTAGGGACAAAGAGGCTCCCATACCCAAGCAGATCATTTGAGCTCGCACATTGTTCACGTTGCAGAATCGATTGGCTTCAGAGAGACGGCATCCTTCTTCTCGAGCTAGACAGGGTGCTAAGACCCGGCGGCTACTTTGCATACTCATCTCCAGAAGCGTATGCGCAAGACGAAGAGGATCTTAGAATATGGAGAGAAATGAGCGCTTTAGTGGAGCGTATGTGCTGGACGATAGCTGCGAAACGGAATCAAACTGTGATCTGGCAAAAACCTTTGACAAACGATTGTTATTTGGGAAGAGAACCTGGAACACAGCCTCCTCTTTGCAACTCTGATAACGACCCTGATGCTGTTTACGGTGTTAACATGGAAGCTTGCATCACTCAGTACAATGACCGTAAGTGCAAATTCTTCCCCTTGCTTTTCAATAACAGAGAACTTCACACTTACGTGAAACATCTTCCTCGTTTGTATTTAGATGACCACAGGAGCAAAGGAAGTGGATTGGCTCCATGGCCGGCTCGATTAACCTCACCTCCTCCTCGGCTAGCTGATTTCGGATATTCCGTCGACATGTTTGAGAAGGATACAGTATGTTTAGTCATATAACCCAAAGTTCCGATAATATAGAAACTATATTCACCTTATGTTATTGCTTTTGACCGTACAGGAAACATGGAGGCAGAGAGTAGATGCTTATTGGGATCTCTTGAGTCCTAAAATCCAATCAGACACTATAAGGAACATAATGGACATGAAAGCAAACATGGGCTCCTTCGCTGCTGCTCTGAAGGAAAGAGATGTTTGGGTTATGAATGTTGTTCCTGCAGACGGACCTAACACGCTTAAGCTAATCTACGACAGAGGCTTAATGGGCGCTGTTCATAGCTGGTTAGTTTCTTCACTTAAACCAGATTATTTCATTTAGTACATATATGTTCTTTAATGAGTTTATATTATATGATTATGTATTGCAGGTGTGAAGCGTTTTCGACTTACCCTAGGACTTATGATTTGCTCCATGCTTGGGACATCATATCTGATATCAAGAAGAGAGGTTGTAGTGCAGAGGATTTGCTTTTGGAGATGGATCGTATACTTCGTCCTAGCGGTTTCATACTCATAAGGGACAAACAGTCTGTGGTTGATCTTGTGAAGAAGTATCTCAAGGCTTTGCATTGGGAAGCATCGGAAACCAAGACAGCTCCGGATTCAGAGCAAGACACGGACAATGTGATACTCATTGTCCAGAAGAAGCTTTGGTTGACTAGTGAAAGCCTCAGAGATTTGGAGTGATGAAAGAACAACCAACATACACTATCTCGGGAGAATCTAATCGAAACATACAACGAAGACATTTCGTTTTTATAGCGGCAAATTAACGTTTTTTCTTTTGATATCTTTTGTTCTTTACATATTCATATATGTTATTTGTATGGTTCCGGTAGAGATGACTCAGTTTCCTATGAAATTCAAAACTTTTTTGGTGCATTTTATGTATGAGATCATTGATAAATAGATTATAAACCCATTCGTTGTTCAGTACTACAGTAAACACTAGAATCTATTGAATGTTGAGATTCATACTTATAAAACTCGATTAAAAAAAAATCATGTATGGTGAGAAACAATCTCTTTTAAGCTAAATCTTTAGAATACTTGTGATGTATGGAGAAAGAAGAAAAGAGGATTATGTAAAAGAAGCGTGATAAGAAACAAAACAAAGGCATGCGTGTTATCTATTCTAGTCCCCATTATAACTAAGAAGTAACTTTACTGTTGTTGGAAGAAACCTTTAGGTTATGTTTTGTCCCAAGCAAAAATTGGCGATGATTATTGTTGTTTTGAGAGAGGAAAGAGGAAATAATTAAGTATAATTGCTTTTGATGATTAGAATTTAGAACGTTTTATTTTATTGGTCCAAAAGGAAACTAAACCATGTGAAAGTGGTCTACAAATTTTTGTTTCGTGGACACAAAGTTGAAGCTGTTGTCCACTTCTCTAAGTTAACCCCCATAATCTATGTCCCCACTTTTTCTATTAACTCTTCCAAATAATTGATATTGAAATTTATTAGCCATGAATCCATGACAATAACATCCATAATTTTGCATATTTAAAGCTAGACTCTTTGGAAGAGGTTAAGTCATTGCTTATTAAGTTCGAGTTTCCACTAAAAAGGGATATGATACACTGATACACACTTAAATATGTATTATCAACGGTGTGTATCTTGCATCAAGGAAAATTACTAAGACATCGAAACTTATTAAAAAACAAATGTTGGACCTCCTCTTTTTGTTCTCCCAACGCTGGACTACCTTCTTCTTTTAGTTCTTTGGACCTCCTTAAGTTCGAGTTTGGCTTGATTATAAGGTTTTCTTTTTTATATGATATAATGATACGTATGAATATAGTATACTATAAATTTGCTAAGATGCTGCTATCCGAAAAGTATTGAGTACCAAAAATAATTTGGGTGTACAACTTAATGCGCGATTTTGTTATTCTACATTTAAGTTATTTATTTAATATATGTGGTTACAATGATTAAGACGTTAATATCCGTATAGAAACAAATCATGTTGTAAAAAATGATTGACTTGGCTTTGATTCGTGACATGCATTACACAGTTTACACTTGATTAAGTTTAAGGTATGGTCCTAACTCATCAAGGTTACCAATCTTGATTTCTGTGTAGTTTTTTGCATTAGACTTTGAGTTATAAATGTTTATGGTGGAATTACAATTTTGATGTTTGTCCTTTGTAATATACTCCCTCCGTTTCAAATTAATTGTCGTTTTGGCAAAATGTATCTGCAAATATTTGGACATATCTGCAATGCAAAACACGTCCATATACGTCCAAATATTTGCAGATACATTTTGCCAAAACGACAACTAATTTGAAACGGAGGGAGTATGTAACTTTAACTCAAATTTTGTAAATCATGGAAACTTAATTAGGCTTTCATTGGTGACTTGCATTACACTTGATGTATGTCATTTGTAAAATATGTAACTCAACTCAAAATTTTAAATCATGGAAAATGGGATGTATGTTTAATATTGCATATGGATAATCCTCCAAAACGTTTCTCAACTCATTTGTGTAGTATGTGAAAATATACCCTTAACATTTCCTTAAATTGTCATGTACCACAGTTTTTAAGAAAATTATGAAAACTAGTCGTGTAGGATGTAGCAAACATTGACCTTTAAAACATAGTTTATGATAATAACAACAATAAAATTTAGCTAAACCTTTCAGCAATAAGTTATACAGAAAGTAAACCACTATTTAATACATACGTTACGTTGAACGTTGTGTTACATCTAAATTTAATAAATAGTACAATACATTTATTTTATTTTGAAAATTATATATGAAGGTGATACATACCTACAAAGTTTGGCAAACACAGAAATGGTCCCATACGTTACTCTCCCCCACCTCAAAGCTGTTCATATCGCCCTTCAAAGATTGTGAAAATCAAAATCCTTATCCGCTTAATTGTTTGAAAATGTTTTCTTCTAAAGATAAAGTTGCTTCTTCCTCCTTTTTTTTTCAACGAATTTGGATTGTTGTGGCGCTTAAATATGTTGCAGATGTCATTTATATAAAAAGATTTAAGTCTTTTTTGCCAATTACTGTATTAACAAATTAAGTTACTCTCAAGGAAGTATCGAATCTTTATTTTCAAATTCGGGTTTATGTTTGGTAAAATGACGACAAACTAGTCATGGTTTGTAATTCGGAGATATTATGAACCAAAAACCAAGGAGGCAAGAGTGTTTTATATTTGGCTTTGTCTTAAAATTCGAAAAGGTTATAGGATATAACATAAACTAGTAGTACAAATTTCGTAGATCTCAGATTTTTGTTTACTTTATTATTACTCGTATTATTGCATTATCGCTTTGATCACTTATATAAATACAAGTTTGATTCCTCAAATTAAAACTAAAATTATTGCTGAGAACATCACAAAAGGGCCATTAGTCGTTGGAAAGCTTGGGACCGTGGTGTTCAGAAGTGCCACGTGGCTTTTTGATGCATACTACATCTCCGGCGGACATCAAGGCTTTTTGAACCATTATTCATTTGGTGTGTGTGTGTATAACTGTATATGATATGTTTTTCTATTAACATGTACTGATAAAAACATTAATACGGATTGGTGAAACAGAGGTGTACAAACAAATCGTACATACGAGATGAATGAACGTATCAGTTGCGAAAAAAAGGAATTAAACGTAGAGAGAAAAACTGATTTCTGTCGCGTTGATCAGGTCCGCACTATATGTCCCAAACATTAACTACTAATTTGCGATTCACTTGTTTGAAAGTGAATGAGTTTTGATGACAAAATTATCTAGACTAATGAGTTTGAAATGTCCCAAACAGTATTACAGTGTCACACTCACATCATCGACAAATTTCTAGACTAAAGTCTAAAAAAGGTAATGTGTCTACATTAGTGATCAGAGATCGGACAACTTGGTTTCGAGGGAGTCTAGTGTCTTTTGGCCTCCTAATCTACAAGTATTTTTTTGTGTCGCATAATGTGACCACACAAAAGTACAAAACCTAGTTTCAAAAGTTTTGATATAAAATAACCTTATTCTAAGGTTGAAAACAAAAGAAGCCTTATTCTTCGAAGTGTTTGAGTTTTGTGTACAAATTGGTTCCAAATACCTATAGAGCAGGTTAAGAGGCCAATGCTTAAGTTAAAAAGTGATTAATTAACCCAAATCTTAAAGACTACTTAAGTGTTTAACCCCTAAGTCCCTAACATTAATATCTTTTCTTTAGACCACCTAAAAATACCACATAAGAAACAAGAACAGAAATCATAAACCCGTTATCAAAAACAATAAAATCACAAAATTATAAAAAAGGGAAATAATTGATTCTCCAAAATAATAAAAATCATAATCATAATTAATATTGTTGCATTTGTGGAATGAGCAAAATCATTTTGTAATCTATATACGTCTACGTCTAGATAAGGTAACATACAAATTTTAGGCTAATCTCCTAATCCACAATTAATGTCAAATATATTCAGATTAAACCCATTCCCCAAAATGTCAATATTTTTGCCAAAAGAGAGAAGCAGAGAAGAGCAGTTGTGTTTGTGCTTGTGCATAGTCTCTTTGTAGATTTTTAGTTTTACACATCAAAAGCAACGAAAAGCTTCAAACTTTCCTTTCTTCTCTCTCTTTCACTGCAATTTTTTTTTCTTACCCTTTAAAAATCGAGAGAGAAAGAGAAGAAATTGAGGAAATCAATTCCCTGGATTCGAGGGTTTTTTCCCTCTCCTCACACTTAAAACCATCAACCACAAAATCGCGCCTCTCTCTCCTTCTTTGTTGCTTCCAACTTCTCACGCTTGTTCTTCATTGGATCTGCTTCATCGGAATTGTTTGGTTTAAGCTCTTCTGCATTTTCGCCGACCTAACTTATTGCTTCTTCCCGCTTGATTCCTTAACTTAACCGGTACGTTCTGTTATTTGCACATTCAATTCGATTTGGTATCTTGCTTTACCTTGGAGTGATCATGTGATTGAGTTTTGGTTTTGGTTAAGTAATTGATGGAAGGAATTATCAAAATTTGGTTACAGATATGTGTTTGATTAAGGAACATAAGTTAGGGATTGCTAGTGAAAAAAGTAAGAGTAAAGGTTCCAACTTTATGCTCGTTTTAGGTTATTTTTTATGTACCAACTTGGCATTTGGCTATCAATCCAATGCTCTCTTGATGGAGTTTCATGGTAGTGTTCAAGCCTTAAAGGTTTTTAATTTACCCTAAAATCTCAATAGCAGCAGCTAAACCTTGAAATTGCAATCTTGTTGGTGTCAGTGTTAGCTCAAAGATGCTATCTTGTTGTAGGTGCAAAGGCGGTGAGAGAAATTTGTCCGGTCGTCTATTGTTGTTACATAACTGGAGAGTCGTCATTGTCCGTTGTGTATATCAAAGTCTCTGATGGATTTTGAATAAGGAGCGTATCTAGATATTTGGTTTGGGATTGACTTAAGGGAAGAAGGGATGGATATTGCCAGAGCTTGGCTGAGTAAGTTTAAGTCTAAAGGGAAAGAGAAATCATCCTCGAGAAAGAAGGAAAGTACTGTAAAGGAGGGATCACAAAAAGCTGGAGGTGGTGAAGAAGCTGTGTCAAATGTAACAAAGCAGAAGGCTGCAGCTGCGAAACAGTACATTGAAAATCATTATAAGAAGCAAGTGCAGAGTCAGCAGCAAAGACAAGAGCGGTATGGTTTCATTACATAATGAAGTTTTTGTTCCTTAGCATCCAAATTCCATCATGTTTGCTCTTTTATCGGTAATTTGCATCTAAGCACTTTTTTTGGGGGGGGGTTATCGCATTTGCTGCAGACGCAATATGCTGGAAAATAAGTTAGCTGCTGCGGAAGTCTCAGAGGAAGAGCAAAAGAATTTGCTTAAGGATTTAGAGAAGAAGGAAACTGAATACATGCGCCGACAGAGACATAAAATGGGAACTGATGACTTCGAGCCTTTGACAATGATAGGAAAGGGCGCTTTCGGAGAGGTAGCATTATTCTTACTGTATACTTTTTCTTTTCTGCAACTTTTGTAGATCATTATTCTTACAGTTGGCTCTAGGTGTTGCTGTGTTGTGGATAGTGACCGAGTTTTAACATTTTATGGCAATTTTGGCCGAAACCACTTAGGTTGGCTCTCTTACGATTTTGTTTCTCACTTGATGCAGGTAAGGATCTGTAGGGAGAAGGGGACTGGCCATGTCTATGCGATGAAAAAGCTTAAGAAATCTGAGATGCTTCGAAGAGGCCAGGTATCTCCTCCAAGCTGCCTTTATTTGATATATTTTTTGTTCTGTTTTATCAACATGTTTGTTGAAATCTTATTTTCTTTTTCAGGTGGAACATGTTAAAGCAGAGAGAAATTTACTTGCAGAGGTTGACAGCAATTGCATTGTAAAGCTGTATTGTTCATTCCAAGACGAAGAGTATTTGTATCTTATCATGGAGTATCTACCTGGTGGAGATATGATGACCTTGCTTATGAGGAAAGACACACTTACTGAAGAGGAGGCAAGGTTTTATGTTGGGGAAACTGTCTTAGCTATCGAGTCCATTCATAAGCACAACTATATCCACAGGTTAGGTTATATATGAAGAAATTTGTAGCTCTCTGTGTCTTCTTTTTTCTTCTTTTTTTGTTCTAAGCATCGATTTACTTCTCCACTATGTTACAGAGATATCAAACCTGATAATCTGCTACTCGACAGAAGCGGTCACATGAAATTATCAGATTTTGGATTGTGTAAGCCATTAGACTGCAGCGTTCTCCAGGAAAAGGATTTCACAATTGCACACAATGTTAGTGGGGCTCTACAAAGCGATGGTCGACCTGTGGCACCGAGACGCACCCGCTCCCAAATGGAACAACTGCAAAACTGGCAGAGAAATAGAAGAATGCTTGTGAGTTTTATGTCACGCATGTCTGCTTTTGCAAGATTGAACAACCAGTTTACAGAAGTTTTTCTCTCTGCTGATAAAGAAATTTCTTCTGAATTATAGCTTACTAAGTGAAAGGTTTTATCGATTGCAGGCTTATTCCACAGTTGGAACTCCTGATTATATTGCCCCAGAAGTTTTGCTGAAGAAAGGATATGGAATGGAATGTGATTGGTAGGTGCAACAAAACTGTTCTTGTTCTGTGTGTTTCCTTTAGGTGGTCTCTCGGAGCCATTATGCATGAAATGCTTATTTTTATGTTGGCTTGTATTCATTTTAGGTGGTCTCTTGGCGCCATTATGTATGAAATGCTTGTGGGGTTTCCACCATTTTATTCAGATGAACCAATGACAACTTGTAGGAAGGTAACAAACTCTCCCTTCTATGAGTGTAGTGATCTCAAATTTTGCATTCAGTTTATCTCTTGATCTTCTTATGGTATCTCTTTGGTACCTTTTTCATGTTTCATTTCTGAAAACGTTCTAAATCCTTTTATAATGCAGATAGTAAACTGGAGAAATTATTTGAAGTTCCCGGAAGAGGTTAGATTATCACCAGAGGCCAAGGATCTCATCTGTAAACTTTTATGCAACGTAGAACAAAGGCTTGGAACAAAAGGAGCTTACGAAATTAAGGTACTGTGTGCTTCTAACAACTTTAAGATTTGAAGTTCCATAAAGACTATCGGTAGATGCTTAATAAACGCTTTTTTTTGCTGGCATTTCTTCTAGGATCATCCTTGGTTCAAAGGTGTCGAATGGGGAAAATTGTATCAAATGAAGGCTGCTTTCATTCCCCAAGTCAATGACGAGTTAGACACTCAAAATTTCGAAAAGTTTGATGAGGTAAACTATAAAAGATCCTATGAGGAAGATGGTACCACCAATGATGCGTATAAGCTGTTGATATTCATCTTTAATTCCTTCTGTAACAGACTGACAAGCAAGTTCCAAAGGTGACAAAATCAGGTCCATGGAGAAAGGTACGGAAATTTTCTTGCATCATCTCTCACTTTCTATGAAACAAGAAACTTACTGATGACAACAATCAGCAAAAAGGGATTTGCTTTGAAGTCATGCATATATAGTTATATAGATTCTGTTTTCATTAGCATTCTTACCATGAGACCTCTGTTTTCTTCTCCAGATGCTCTCATCCAAAGACATAAACTTTGTGGGATATACTTACAAGAACGTCGAAATTGTAAATGATGACCAATTACCAGGGATAGGTAGATCTCACTGAGATAAACTAATTTAGGGTTGTAGTTAAAATATTTCATGTTTGCTCTGTTGTAATTTGTGCTGTGTTACTTTTGCAGCTGAGCTGAAGAAGAGGAGCACAAAGCCGAAGCGGCCATCAATTAAATCCCTCTTTGGTAAATGCATTTCCCATCTAAAAGAAAAAAGACATTACGTATCATATGATTTAGCTCTCTAACCAGATTGTATGTAAACAAACAATTCAAACATTTGGCAGAGGATGAATCAGCGAGTGGCACCACAAGTTACCAAGGAAGCTTCTTGAAACTGTTGCCACCTCAGATCGAAGTTCCAGAGCAAGAAAGCAAATCCGGCTCTTCCGGGTAACAATGCCCTAAGCCTAAACCAGACTTCTACATACCCATTAATGTTGGTTCCGGTTAACACGTTTCAGTGGCGAATTCAAGGTTTTGAGAAAAAAAGATACAGTTTCCTCTTGGCAAGAAGACTATGGTGTGGGATGGATTGTTTTGATTTTATGTGGATAAAGAGAAAGCTAAGTGATTTGTTCAAAAAGTTTCCACATATATGATTTGGTTGATATATCTTCTTGTTCAAAAGTGTCTAGTTGAATCAAGAAGAAGTAAATATTATTTTTCAGAGTGGTTTTTTCTTTCTTCTTTTTCTTGTTTGCTTGTTTTTGGTTGTGTCACAGGAGACTAAAGTTAAATTCTTCAAAAGCTTTTTTTTTGTTACCGTCATCAAGTGAGAGTTGAAGTGAAAAAGAGACCAAAAGATAAAAAAAATTAACCTTGACGCATCTCATATCAAACAGTAGGAGCAAGAACCTTGACAATACTATAACTCGCAGGAACCGTAAGCACATGATCAGACCACTCAACTTTTCCCCTAATCTCACAACTCCCACGCCTTTCAAGAGCAATCTCTGCACACCAAATCTTCTTCTCACCACTAGAAATTGATCCGGCCTCTTCCCACAAAACAGCCATCTTACCACCATAACCAACCAATCTAACACAAAGATGGAACTTGGGCAGTCTTATGAAGCCCCTTAACTTTCTCCACACGCCTATCTTAGTGTCACACCACATGATCTCTCCTCCTTGAGAAACATAGTACAAGACATTCTCTACCTGGCAACAAGACGGATTTGAAAAGACAGCAGAATCCACCGGTAATTCAGCCCGGTCCCATCTACTTTCCTTGGAATTGTAACAAAACACTACTTGGTCAGTCTCCACGTGAAACTTCCCGTCAAAACATGCGCTTCTGTGTTTTGTCTGGCTGCAAGAAATGGGCGGCAGGGGATCCCAAATTTGTGTTTCCGTGTTGAACACTTCGAATGAAGAAGACTTCTTCGAGGAAATGCCATGGCTTCCTGCTACATATATCTTTCGATCAATGACGCTAGCAGAGAGTGACGTGTAATCCACCTGCGTGCTTGGAGCTTCGTGCCACGTGTGAGACCGACAATCAAGAACCTCGACGCGACACGACGGCGGCGGATGGCGGTAGCTGGATCCGGATCCGATGCTGTAGATATCAGAACCAACCGCTACATAAACAAAAAACCCGGTACGGAGAGAGTCGTGAGTTGGGACTTTAACCAAAACATACTTGCTTGACTTCTTCTTCTTCTCCTTATTGGCTAGGGTTAGGGTTTGATCAGGTTTTCGGCAGAGGGTGTACAAGCCGTATTCATAAGAAGACTCTAAGTACACATAGAGACAACTCTCGGTGTGTCCCAAGAGTGACCGGGCCTTGTAAAGCTCTGGTGAAGCAAGTAGAGATCGAAAGCTCTTGGAAACGAGTGAGAGAGTTGGATAGTACAATCTTGACACGCGTGCGAGGCAGCTCATCAGCAAATCATCGGGAAGTGACGGGTTTTGGGAACATGTTTGCTGCGTCGGCGATGACGGCTCCTCCATCTTCTTCATTGACCGACTTTAACAAGACGAAATCGCCTTAGGTTATGACGTCTATGAATTTGTTTCCAAAAGACCCCTTTTTATAACCTAAAATATTTTGTTATGGTTTCTCCATTACCTGATAAACTCATAAAAGTATAGATATATTTATTTGGGCCCATTATCAAAGCCTAAACAAATTCGATTTTATATATGGAATATGTAGGCGGAAAATTGAAGCAGAAGCGGGACGTTGAAACTTTGGCTATGCTTAAAATCATGGAGTAGTACTGTTTTACTTGTTTGTGTTTTGGTTTATTTAGGGAATCAAATTTGGCTGTAACACAGTTCCAGAGAAAATATTTTATTAATGGTTAGAGCTAAAATCTTCAAAAGCTTTTTTTTTTTTTTCTTGTATCAAATGAGTAGAAGTTAAACAAGAGAGATAAATAACAAATATAATATGATATGCATGGTTTCAAGCCTTGTGAGTTGTGACGCATTCATATCAAACAGTAGCAGCAAGAACCTGGACTAAATCATACCATAAAGGAACCGTAAGCACATGATCAACCCACTCAACTTCTCCCCAAATATCAAAATAATTGCGCCTTTCAAGCGAAATCTCCGCACAACAAATCATCTTTTCGAAACTAGAGGAGAATATCTGCTCCCAAAAAACCGCCATCTTACCACCACAATCAGCCAATCTTACAGAATAACAATGAGGGAACAGCTTAGGCAGTCCTATCAAACCTATCAAAGGTCTCCACACGTTTATCATAGTGTCATACCATCCGAGCCGTCCCTGAGAAGCAGAGTACAAGACATTGTCTATCAAGCAACAAGAACGATCTGAAAACAAAGCATGACCCAGACCTGGTTCAGTCAGTTCCCATCTACTTTCCTTGGAAATGAAACCAAACACCCCTTGTTCAGTATTCACGTGAAACTTTCCGTCATAACATGCGCTTTTGGCTTGTAAAAGGCTGTTTTTTGTTTTCGCTGCAAGTATTGGGCAGAGAATCCCAAATTTGTGTTGCCGTGTCAAACACCTCCGATGATCCCTTCAAGGAATCTTTATGGCTTCCTGTTACATAAATCTTTCGATCAACGACGCTAGCGGAAAGTGATGTGTACTCCAACCGCATGCTTGGAGCCTCTTGCCATGTGTGAAACCTACAATCAAGAACCGAGACGCTAGAGGATGGATCATTGTTGTAACTGGATCTGTTTCCTATTTTGTAGATATCAGAACCAACTGCTACAAGAACCGGTGACACTTGACGAGGATAGTGGAGAATTGGGACTCTAACCAAAACATACCCACTTGACTTTTTATACTTCTTTCTCTTCTGCTTCTTTTTCTCCTTATTGGTTAGGGTTTGATCAGGTTTTCGGCAGAGGGTGTACAAGCGACATTCAGAAGAAGACTGTAAGCTCACATAGACACAACTCTCGGTGTGGCCCAAGATTGAACGGGCCTTGTAAAGCTCCGGTGAAGCAAGTAGAGATCGAAAGCTCTTGGAAACGAGTGAGAGAGTGGGATAGTACAGTCTTGACATGCGTGTAACGCAGCTCATTAGCAGATCATCGGGAAGTGACGGGTTTTGGGTAAATCTTTGCAGCTTCGGCGACGGCTCCTCCATCATTGACGAAATCATTTAGGTTTTCTAGGTTAAGTTTTTGAATTTTTCCAAAAGCTTTTTATAAACAAAATCATTTACATTGGTTTGTTCAGCTTAATTCGGTTTAGGTTTTTTTTTTTTTTTTTTTTTTTTTTTTTGGTTCATTCCATTCGGTTCGGTTGAATATATAAAAGATGAAGAGAAAATTATAACCATGAAAAGGAAAAACCAAATTGTCCTAGTCTCTCCGACTCTCCTAGATATATATTTAAATTTATTCAAGATTCAACTAAGCATAGCTGAAATCTGTGAATTGATTGCTTGTAGTTTTTATAAAGATTAGGTTTTTACTTTTTAGCATCAGATACTTATGTAATTCCCTCTTTTTTTTTTTCTCTCTTTTCAATTGTGTGTGTGTGTGTTGGGTGTAAGCAGGCAAGTGATAGGTTTAACATAAACTCTTCGCTTGAACATCTTCAAGTATGTACAAGGCATGCTGATTTGAGGAGATTGTGATTACATTTTTTTCACTTTCTAATTTGATTTTCCATGCTTTTACATTGTTAACTAAATTATTGGAATGACTATAACATGTTGTCTTAGTGAATGGGCTGTGAACAGAGTAACTAGCGTGAGAGTTTTGCTTCGTACATTGGTCTTGGTCAATACAGTTTCATGGCTTTCTTTCTAATTGTTTAAGTTTTGTTTTGTCCTTAATTTTTTTTCTTCTCCATATGCTCTCATCCAAAGACATTGATTTTGTGGTTATACTTACAAACACGTCAAACTTTGAAAAACCTAAATGACGATCAAATACCAGGGATTTGTAGATCTCACTTGCATGTATATAGTTTGACTTTAAATAAAACATTATTAGCATGTTTGCTCTGTTGTAATGTGTGTTGTGTTAATGTTGCAGCTGAGCTTAAGAAGAAGAGATCAAAGCCGAAGCGACTATCAATTAAATCCCTTTTTTGGTGAAAGACATTACTTAGCTAATATTATTAGTCATCGTCTTAGAACTGCCTGATACTTCTTCAATTCTACCAGATGAATTAACTTTAACCAGATTGTAAGATAAGAAAACAACAAAAATACATTTGACAGAGGATATGATACGTCCAAATAAAAAAAATGATATTACCAAGAAGAACAAACGTTAAAGCCTTTTCATGCATTAATCAAACGGTAGCAACAAGAACACTCACGAAATTATATTGTATAGGAACCGTAAGTACATGATCAAACCACTCAATTTTCCCAAACATTTCGCAATTCTCACGTCTTTCAAGCGCAATCTCCGCACACCAAATCATCTTGTCGCCACTAGAAGGCAAAATCTCGTCCCACAAAACCACCATATGACCACCATAATCAACCAATCTACAAGAACAACCAGGAGGGAACTTAGGCAGTCCTATCAAACCCTTCAAAAATCCCCACGTGGCTTCTACCTTAGCGTCATACCATGTGACTACTCCGCCGCAAAACACGTACACAACATTCTCTATCTCGCAATAAGAATCTGAACGAGAGTTCGGAAACAAAACAGAATCGAGACTTGGTACAGTCAGGTCCCATCTACTTTCCTTGGAATTGTAAGCAACCACCCCTTGTTCAGTATCCACGTGAAACTTTCCATCAAAACATGCGCTTCTGGATTGTAAACCGCTGTCTTTTGTCTTGCTGCAAGTGTTGGGCATAGAATCCCAAATTTGTGTTGCCGTGTCGAACACTGCGAAAGAATCTAACGAGTTCTTCAAGAAATCGCCATGTCTTCCTGCTACGTATATCTTTCGATCAACGACGCTAGCAGAAAATGACGTTAGCTCCTCATGCATGCTTGGAGCCGCGTGCCACGTGTGAGACCGACAATCTAGAATCGAGACGCTAGAGGATGGCCAATTGAAGTAGTTGGCCTCTGGATCCGATTTTGTAGATATCAGAACCAACTGCTACAAGAACCGGGGACTTTTGAAGAAGATAGTGTAGAGTTGGGACTCTAACCAAAACAATCCCGCTTGACTTCTTCTTCTCCTTATTGGTTAGGGTTTGAGCAGGTTTTCGGCAGAGGGTGTACAAGCGACATGATTCAGGATTATAAGACTCCAAGCACACATAGAGACAACTCTCGGTGTAGCCCAACACTGAACGAGTCTTGTAAAGCTCCGGTGAAGTAAGTAGCGATCTTAAGCTCTTGGAGACGAGGGAGAGAGTCGGATAGTACAATCTTGACATGCGTGCGATGCAGCTTATTAGCAGATCATCTGGAAGAGAAGGGTTTTGGGAACATGTTTTCTGCGTCGGCGATGACGGCTCCTCCATTTTCTTCTTCTTCTTTTCCGGGGACGACATTGACGGACTTCAGTAAGATAAAAATCGCTTTAGGTTATGAAATTTTAGGGTTTTCGAGAAGCTTTTTATATAATACTAGATTAGATTAAGACCCGCGTATACGCGGGTTTATTTTAAGATTTTGTAATAAAATCATGGAAAAGTATTAAACCAAATTTGATCATTTTAAAGTAAACAGAATAATATTAAAAACCCGATAAAAATATTTAAATAAAATAAGATCGGTAACCTTTTTACGTTTTTATTGTAATTGATATTTTTTTGAATTCATGATATAAAAAATGAATTAATTTGTTTTATTTTTATTTTTATCCAATATAGAAAGACTTATATATGTCTAAATATGATCAACTGATTAATTAATTCAACAAAACTTTATTATTCCATTCAAGAGATTTCAATTGATGAAATCTTTATTTAATAATTTTTTACCTAACAATATTGAAAATATATTAAACTATTTAAAATTAGAATATCGGTTCATTATATTTTCTTAATATTAGTTAGTTGCTTGATAATTAATTTGTTAGTTTTCTATTTATATTGTTTCTTTCTCAATTTTGTTTTTGACTCAGACCATTATAAATTTTCATTTTCATTATTAGTTAGTTTTTTTTATTATCATTATTTTATTACACATATCGCAATTTTGTGAGTTATAAAAATCATACGTATTGCTATCATGTTGTTTGCTTTGATGAGTTTGTGAATGAGAAAAAAAGACTACTTTAACTCTCTTTTTATAGGGTTCATGTAACTTATTCCATGCAGTTATAGGAAATTTAGTTTACCTAACCTATTTCATGTACTAATAGGATTTTATTTATTTCATTAATTTGAATCTTATATGTGTTTGGATAATATAAATTTGATGAATGAGAAACCTTTTTCTATTAGGATATGACAAATTTTTTTTTTTCTTTTAACTATAAAAGATTAACTAAACCTAACCTATTTCATGTACTAATAGGATTTTATTTATTTCATTAATTTGAATCTTATATGTGTTTGGATAATATAAATTTGATGAATGAGAAACCTTTTTCTATTAGGATATGACAAATATAATTTTTTTTTTTTAACTATAAAAGATTAAAATTTCGTTTTTTTTCCTTTATCTAATTTTTTTTAATTATTATTTTTTTCTTTTTTTCTAAGACACATGTCACGATCTTAACGGACATAACATTAAAAGTGACACATGTCGCAATCCTAAATTTTATAAAAATCCTACGTGTCGCAACCACGTCGCGCGCATCCAGCTTTATATAATAAGATAAGCTTAGTTCGGTTTAGATTTATTTTGGCTCATTCGGTTCGGCTAAGCACAACTAGTCCTTAAATGCGGAAATAAAGTGAAGAAGCAGAAGCGAGTGAGTGCATCCGTAAACATGGAAAGCCAAAGCAACCATCAGTTATTAAATCCCTCTTAGGTAAATGCATTTACCATCCAAAATAAATATGACATTACTACATAGCTAATATTATTAGTCTTCTTTCAATTAATTTTTGTAGAATGGTTCCATACATATATATTACTAGATTAAGGCCCGCGTATACGCGGGTATATTTTAAGATTTTATAATAAAAGCATGGAAAATATTAAACAAAATTTGATCATTTTTAAACGTAAACAAAATAATATTGAAAACCCGATAAAAAATATTTAAATAAAATAAGATTGGTAATACTTTTACATTTTTATTGTAATTGATTTTTCTTTTGAATTTATGATATGACAAAATGAATTAATTTGTTTTACTATTATTTTTATCCAATACATGTCTAAATCTGATCAACTGATTAATTAATCAAACTTTTATTATTCCATTCAAGAGATTTTAATTGATGAAATCTTTATTTCAATTTTTTTACCTAACAAAAATTGAAAATCAAACTATTTAAAATTAGAATATCAATTATAATTTTTTAATATTAGTTAATTGCTTGATAATTATTTTGTTAGTTTTCTATTTATATTTTTTCTTTCTCAATTTTGTTTTTGCCTCAGACCATTATAAATACTATATATTGGTATTTTTCCTTTTCTTAATAGATGTAACAAAAGAATTTAAATTATTTGTTTCCTGTTTTTTTATTACTTTTAATGGATGTATTTTTTTTTCATTTTAATTATTTGTTATCTGTTTTTCTAATTTTTAGTTAGTCTTATACATATTAATTTTTTTTTTTTTTCCATGACACATGTTACGATCTTCATACTTCAGAATTTTTTTTTTCTAAAACACATGTCGCAATTTTGTCAGTTATAAAAATCCTATGTATCGCAAAACTTTCAAAAACATGATTTTTAAATTGGAGAAATAGAATCAAAGGGATTTGATGAATTTGCTTTGATGAATTTATGATTGAGAAACCTTGACTCTCTTTTATTTCAAATATTACATGCAGTTATAGGAAATTTAGTTTACATAACATATTCCATGTACAAATAGGATTTTATTTATTACATTATTTTGATTTTATTATTTGTTTGGATAATATTAATTTGATGAATGGGAAACCTTTCTCTATTAGGATATGACAAATATATTTTTATTTCTTTTAACTGTAATGGATTTTTTTTTAAATTCCTTTATCTAAATTTTTTATTATTATTATTTTTTTTTCTCTAAGACATGTGTCACGATCTTAACGGACGTAACATTAAAAGTGACACATGTCGCGATCTTATAAATTATAAAAATCCTATGTGTCGCAACCACGTCGTGCGCATCCAACTTTATATAATAAAAAATTGATGAATGAAACCTTTTTCTGTTTGGATATGAAAATATTATTTTTTCCTTTTTGATATAATAGATTAAATTAAATTTCGTTTTTTTAATTAACATTTTTCTGGAATTTTTTTTTTAAGTTCTCTTTTTTCCTAAGACACGTGTCACGATCTTAACGGACATAAACTTAAAAGTGACACATGTCGCGATCCTGAATTTTATAAAAATCCTACGTGTCGCAACCACGTTGTGCGCATCCAGCTTTATATAATTAGATATGAATAAAGAAAAACAAGAGTGAACACCAAAAGAAGACGCACATTCCAAATAAAATTGATATTACCAACCTTGTGACGCATTCATTAAACAGTAGCAACAAGAAGATTCACGGAATTATATTCTTTAGGAACCGTAAGCATATGATCAAACCACTCAACTTTTCCCCAAATCTCACAACTCCCACGCCTTTCAAGCGCAATCTCCGCACACCAAATCATCTTCTCTTCACGCAAAATCTCGTCCCACAAAACCACCATATTACCACCATAATCAACCATTCTAACACAACCACCATGAAGTAAGCTAGGCAGTCCTACCAAACCCTTCAAATCTCTCCACCAGCTTTCCTTACGGTCATACCATCTAAACACTCTTCTCGAAGCAGAATACAAAACATTCTCTATCTCGCAATAAGCATCCCAATACCAAAGACTCATATTTCGTTGATCCCATCTACCTTTCTTGGGATCGTAACAAAACGTTTCGTCTACATCATTAACCACGTGAATCTTTCCGTCAATACATGCGCTTCTTGCGGTTCCAGAAAAGTATTTACCTGACGTTCTGTAAGGGAGAGGCACAGGATCCCAAGTTTGTGTTTCTGTGTCCAACACCTCGAATATGTCCTCATAGGAATCTTCACGGATTCCTGCTACATATATCTTCCGATCAAGGACCGCGACAGTAAGTGGCATTACCTCCACCCGCATTCTTGTGCCCTCATGCCACGTGTGAAACCGACAATCCAGAACCGTGACACTAGAGGATGGCTCGTTGTAGTAGCTTGATCCGGATCCGATGTTGTAGATATGAGAACCAACCGCTACAAGAGACGAAAAACCGTCACGAAGAGAGCGGATAGTTGGAACAGTAACCAAAACATACCCACTGGACTTCCTTTTCTCCTTATTGGTTAGGGTTTTGTTTGGTTTTCGGCATAGGGTGAACAAGCGCCATTCATCAGAAGACTTTAAGCACACGTAGAGACAACGATCGGTGTGTCCTAACATTGACCGGGCCTTGTAAAGCTCCGTTGAAGCAAGTAGAGATCGAAAGCTCTTGGAGACAAGGGAGAGAGTCGGATAATACAATCTTGACACGCTTGCCACGCACGTCATTAGCAGATCATGGGGAAGTGACGGATTTTGTGTCAATATCTGAGGACTCGGCGACGACTCCTCCATCTTCTTCTTCTCTGGAGACGCCATTGACGGACTTTTTAGTGAGATGAAATCGCTTTAGGTTATGAATTTTTAGGCTTTTCTAGAAGCCTTTTTCTAATATAAGCTTAATTCGGTTTAGATTTGTTTTGGCTCCTTCCATTCAGTTCGGTTCGGTTCGGTCAAGCAAAACTAGTCCCTAAATGCGGAAATAAATTGAAGCAGAGCGAGTGAGTGCATCCTTAAAATTTGAATTGAATCTTCAAAGAGCTCTTGCCAACATTGATTCTGGAAAAACAAAGATGCATGCATGTTTTCTCCAATTCGAAACCCTAGGTTTTCGTCTATCACCAAAACTGAAACCCTACATATTATTGCATGAACGAAAACCACAATCTCTAGTCTACCTTTTCGATGTTGAACATAAATTTTAAAAATGTTCTTGATTAAATTAAGCATAGCTGAATCTGTGAATAATTTCTCTTAATTAGTTCTTATGAAGTTGGTATTCAGCATAATATTATTTTTTTTCTTCTCCTTTTGATAATTTTTTGTTAATATACAATCCATTGGACGAGAAGCCTACCATTAATTTTTTGTTTATATTACAAGAACGTTGAAATCGTAAATGATAATCAGTTACAAAGGATAGATAGATCTCAGTTACGTAACTAAGTAGGCTTGTAATTAAAGATTCCATGTTTGCTCTGATGTAATTTGTGTCGTGTAACTGTTGTCGCTGAGCTGAAGAAGAGATCAAAGCCAAAGCAACCATCAATTAAACCCCTCTTTGGTAAATGTAAAGAAAATGACATTACTACATAGCTAAAATGATTAGTCTTTTTCAATTAAATTTCTTAGAATTGTTCAATACTATTGTAAAGAAAAACCAGAGTGGACACCAAAAGAACACGCACATTCCAAATAAAATTGATATTACCAACCTTGTGACGCATTCATCAAACAGTAGCAACAACAACGTTCATGGAATGATAATTTGTAGGAACCGTAAGTATATGATCAACCCACTCAACTTTTGCCCAAATCTCACGATTTTTGCACCTTTCCAACGAAATCTCCGCACACCAAATCCTCTTCTCTCCACGCAAAGTCTCGTCCCACAAAACCACCATATTACCACCATAATCAACCATTCTAACACCACCACCCTGAAATAAGCTATGCAGTCCTACCAAACCCTTCAAATCTCTCCACCAGCAATCCTTACCGTCATTCCATCTAAACACTCCTCTCGAAGCAGAATAACAAGCATTCTCTATCTTGCAATAAGCATTCTGATAAAAAAGACTCATTTCTCGTTGATCCCATCTACCTTCCTTGGGATTGTAACAAAACGTATCGTCTTCAGTTATCACGTGAATCTTTCCGTTAATACATGCGCTTCTTGCTGCACCATAAAAGTAGTTACCTGACGTTCTGTAAGGGAGAGGCACATGATCCCAAGTCTGTGTTTCTGTGTCCAACACCTCGAATACGTCCTCATAGGAATCTTCACGGATTCCTGCTACATATATCTTTCGATCAAGGACCGCAACAGTAAGTGGCATTACCTCCACCCGCATTCTTGTGCCCTCATGCCACGTGTGAGACCGACAATCCAGAACCGAGACACTAGAGGATGGCTCATTGTAGTAGCTTGATCCGGATCCGATGTTGTACAGATGAGAACCAACCGCTACAAGAGACGAAAAACCGTCACGAAGAGAGCGGATGGTTGGGACTGTAACCAAAACAAACCTACTGGACATATTTTTCTCCTTATTGGTTAGGGTTTGGTCAGGTCTTCGGTCTAGGGTGAACAACCGACATTCATTAGAAGACTTTAAGCACACATAGAGACGATGACCGCTGTGTCGTAACATTGACCGGGCCTTGGCAAGCTCCAAAGCCTCCAATGAAGCAAGTAGGGAAACTAGGGATCGAAACCTCTTGGAGACCAGAGAGAGAGTGGGATAATACAACCTCGGGACGCGGGCGAGGCAGCTAATTATCAAATAATCGGAAAGTGACGGGTTTTGAGTCAATATTTGCGGCGTCGGCGACGGCTCCTCCATATTCTTCTCGGGAAACGCCATTGACGGATTTTTGAACAAGATTAATATTGAATTGGCTTAATAAAATCAAAGTTATATATATAAAGGTTTTGAATTTTCCAAAAGCTGATTTCTCCATTATGAAAAGGAAAATACTAGCCGTCATAAATATTTATTTGGGCCCATATAGATTATGGAAACATATAATAAAATATTCTACCTTAATGGCGTTCTTAATATAATTTTATTTATTTAGGTTATTTGGTTTTGTATTGTACATTTTTAATATATTTTTCATTAATTCTAAAATATGCAGAAAAAAAAAAACAGAAGCTAGGAGAGAGAGGAAAATCACATTCTCTAATCCCCTTTTCGATGTTGAACAGGAATTTATAAAAAGGTTCTTGATGATTAAATCAAGCATAGTTTAATCTGTGAATAATTTTTCTAATTAATTTCTTATAAAATTTAGGTTAAAAAAGAACCACCAGAACATGCACACTCTAAATAAAGTTGATATTACCAAGAAGAACATAAGTTAAAAGCATTGCAAAACATTCATCAAGCAGTAGCAACAAGAAGATTCACGAAATAACATTCTCTAGGAACTGTAAGCATATGATCAAACCACTCAACTTTCCCCCCAAATTCACCATTTTCGCGCATTTCAAACGAAATCTCCCCACATCAAATCTTCTTCTCAACACTAGAGGGCAGTCTCTCTTCCCATAAAACCACAATATTACCACCATAATTAACCATTCTAACAGATGCACGAAGAGGCAACCTAGGTAATCCTACCAAACCCTTTAGATTTATCCACTCTGAGAGTTAAGCTCAAGAAGTGGAACCATGAAGTGTTTGGAGATGTCCGGAAGAGAAAGGAGAAGATGGTGACAAATATCAAGGAGGTGCAGGATGCGCTGGAGGTTCTCCAAACGGATGTGTTACTAGCAAGGGAGGAAGTATTGCTAAAGGAATTTGATGCTATTTTGGAGCAGGAGGAGACGATATGGTTCCAAAAATCAAGAGAAAAGCACATTGCTTTGGGAGATAGGAATACGTCGTTCTTCCATACGTCGACCGTTATTAGGAGACGTCGGAACAGGATCGAGATGCTAAAGAATGATGAGGGTAACTGGGTTACGGAGGGACCAGAGTTGGAGAGCCTGGCAATCGAATACTACAAACGCCTCTACTCACTTGATGACGTGGAGTTGGTTGTCAATAAGTTGCCACTGGAGGGGTTCCCCCGCTTATCTGGAGAAGAACGGATGAGTTTGGACAAGCCGTTTTTACCATCGGAGGTGGAGGAAGCTATCAAGCGAATGGGACGGTTCAAAGCTCCGGGTCCGGACGGCTTCCAGCCGGTCTTCTATCAAAGCTGCTGGGACGTGGTAAGAGACTCGGTCATTCGTTTTGTTCTTGAGTTCTTTGCGACGGGACAGCTCCCTCAAGATACGAATGACGCACTGCTGGTACTAATAGGAAAGGTGACCAAGCCTGAGAAAATCTCCCAATTCCGGCCAATTAGTTTATGTAATGTTCTGTTTAAGACCATTACTAAGGTCATGGTAAACCGCTTGAAGATGGTGATAGCAAAACTGATTGGACCAGCACAAGCTAGCTTCATCCCAGGTCGCTTGAGTACGGACAATATTGTGGTTCTCCAAGAAGCTGTACATTCCATGAGAAGGAAGAAAGGGAAGAAGGGATGGATGCTTCTGAAGCTGGATTTGGAAAAAGCTTATGATAGGATTCGCTGGGACTTTTTGGAGGACACTCTAGTTGCAGCGGGCTTCTCAGACAAATGGATTCAATGGATCCTACAATGCGTGACAGGGCCTTCGATGCATGTCCTGTGGAACGGTGAGAAAACAGAGGCCTTCAGGCCTGCGCGAGGGCTGCGCCAAGGTGACCCCTTATCTCCATACTTTTTTGTGCTTTGTATGGAGAGACTTTGCCACTTAGTGGAGGGATTGATGGAGGAGAAGTAATGGAAGCCGATCTGCTTGTCGAGGGGAGGGCCAAAGTTATCACACATGTGTTTTGCGGACGATCTGATATTGTTCGCTGAAGCATTTGTGGCTCAGATCAGAGTCATAAGAGCTGTCTTGGAGAGGTTCTGTGAGGCGTCGGGCCAGAAAGTAAGTTTGGAAAAGTCAAAGATTTATTTCTCTGCTAATGTGGAGCGTGAACAGAGAGAAAGGATCAGCGGTGTGAGCGGGATACAACAGACCTGTGACTTGGGAAAATACCTTGGGATGCCCGTTCTACAAAAACGACTGAACAAGGAAACATTCGGGGAAGTAATCGCGAGAGTGTCATCTCGTATGGCGGGATGGAAAGGCAGGGTTCTCAGTATGGCTGGTAGAGTCACTCTCACGAAGTCGGTTATATCATCTATTCCTATACACTCGATGAGCACTATCATGTTACCTCAATCCACGCTAGCCAAATTGGACCAACTCTCGAGAGGGTTTATTTGGGGAAGCAATGGCGAGACCAGAAAGCAGCATCTAGTTGCTTGGAGCAGAGTGTGTCAACTAAAGAACGATGGCGGGTTGGGGATTCGTTCAGCGAAGGAAATGAATTTAGCAATGATTGCGAAGATGGGGTGGAGATTATTACAGGACAAAGAGAGTTTGTGGGCGAGTGTACTACGGAGAAAGTACAAAATTGGAGACATCTCAGAGAGGCAGTGGTCAATTCCGAAATCAAATTGGTCGTCGACATGGAGAAGTATCATGATAGGTATGCATGAAGTGATCTTTAAAGGAGCGGGTTGGATTGCTGGAGATGGGAGATCTATTAAGTTCTGGAGAGACAAATGGCTTAACGGCACTCCTCTGTTGGATAGTTCCACCAATAACTCCCCGGAGAATGTTGAGATCGCGACAGTACGAAACTTATGGCAAGACGGTGTAGACTTATGAGAAGATTCTCCCTTACGTATCAGAACAGACTCGGCTGAATATGTTGTCTGTCGTCGTGGACACGTTTTTAGGTGCGAGTGATAGTCTCTCATGGACAGCGAATCCGGATGGGGAATTCACAGTGCGCTCAGCTTACTCCCTCCTGACAGGTAACGTGACGCCGAGACAAAACATGGCAGTCTTCTACGCTCGAGTTTGGCGAGCAGTAGTCCCCGAACGGGTCCGCTTGTTCCTCTAGTTGGTCAGCAACCAATGTATCATGACTAACTCCGAGAGAAGGAGGAGGCATTTATGCGACTCGGATCTATGTCAAGTCTGTAAGAGTGGATCTGAGACAATTATTCATATATTGAGAGATTGTCCTGCAATGGTGGGCGCTTGGACACGTTTGGTCCCGAGACAGAGGCAACAAGAATTCTTTGGGCAGTCTGTTCTAGAATGGTTATATTTGAATCTGGGTCTTGAGGCTCGTGCTTTTGGCTCATCATGGGCAACTCTCTTTGCGATCTCCGTGTGGTGGGGCTGGAAATGGAGGTGTGGGAACGTCTTCGGAGTTGTTGGGAAATGTCGGGACAGAGTTAAGTTCTTGAAAGAGTTGGCGAGTGAGGTCACGAAGGCACAAGCAGTGTGCAAGACAGGGAGTGTTAAACCAACTAGGGTGGAGAGGATGATTAGTTGGTCCCCCCCCCCCCCCCCCGACAGAGGGATGGATGAAACTAAACACCGATGGTGCTTCGCGAGGGAACCCGGGGCTTGCTGCAGCAGGTGGAGTCCTTCAAAATGCATATGGAGAATGGTGTGGGGGCTTTGCGCTGAACATTGGAAGCTGTACAGCACCTTTGGCAGAGCTGTGGGGTGTCTATTATGGACTTTACATTGCATGGGAAAGAGGAGTGAGGCGACTAGAAGTGGAGATTGATTCGGAGTTGGTAGTTGGGTTTCTTCAGACAGGGATTGGGGATGCACATCCGCTGTCGTTCCTGGTACGCTTGTGCCATGGCTTCATCACAAGGGACTGGATAGTCCGCATAAGTCACGTGTATAGGGAGGCTAATCGTCTAGCTGATGGATTAGCTAACTATGCTTTTACTGTTCCTTTGGGTTTTCATAGTTTGCAGTTAGTTCCTGCCAGTGTGGATTCAATCCTACAAGATGATGTTATAGGATATGAATGCCCACGAAACATTTGTATTACTTAATTTCTTTTTGCTTTATGAATAAAGGTGGGAGACATGCGTCTCCCACATCACCTACCAAAAAAAAAAAGGAGAGAGAGAGAGAGGAAAAACCACATTCTCTAATCTCCCTTTTCGATGTTGAACAGGAATTTAAAAAAGGTTCTTGATGATTAAATCAAGCATAGCTTAATATGTGAATAATTTCTCTAATTAGTTTCTTATAAATTTTAGGTTAAAAAAGAACCGCCAGAATACGCACACTCTAAATAAAGTTGATATTACCAAGAAGAACATAAGTTAAAAGCATTGCGACACATTCATCAAGCAGTAGCAACAAGAAGATTCACGAAATAACATTCTCTAGGAACTGTAAGCAACTAAGCATATGATCAAACCACTCAACTTTCCCCCCCAAATTCACCATTTTCGCGCATTTCAAACGAAATCTCCCCACACCAAATCTTCTTCTCAACACTAGAGGGCAGACTCTCTTCCCATAAAACCACAATATTACCACCATAATTAACCATTCTAACAGATGCACGAAGAGGCAACCTAGGTAATCCTACCAAACCCTTCAGATTTATCCACTTACTTACGTTAGTGTCAAACCACATGATCCCTCCGTTGCTTACCATGAACATAACATTATCTATCTTGCAAGAAGGTTCAGAAAAATAAGCCCGACTGATTCCTGGTTTAGCCTTGTCCCATCTACCTTCCTTGGGATTGTAACAACACACTCCATCGTAAGTATTCACGTGAAAATTACCGTCAAAACATTCGGTTTTGGATGCTAAAACCCTGAATCCTGTCTTGCCGCAAGGGTGGGTGGGCAGCGGATTCCAAACATGTGTTTCTGTGTCAAACACCTTGTACATGTCCACCAAGCAATCTCCATAGTTTCCTGCTACATATATCTTTTGATCAATAACGCTAGCAGAAAGTGAAGTTCTCTCCACACGCTTGATTTTGGTCTCGTGCCAAGTGTGAAACCGACAATCAAGAATCGATACATTAGAAGAAACTGGCGCAGTGTCGCAGATGAATCCGATGTTGTAGATACTAGAACCAACCGCTACAAGAACCGGTGACCCCACATCACGAGGGAGGTGCATTGGGACTCTAGCAAAAACATACCCACTTGACTTCTTATTCTTTTTCTCCTTAATGGCTAGGGTTTGGTCAGGTTTTCGGCAGAGGGTGTACAAGCGACATGATTCAGAATTATAACGAGAGTACTGTAAGCACACATAGAGACAACGTTCGGTGTTTCTCAACAATGACCGGGCCTTGTTAAGATCCGGTGAAGCAAGTAAAGATCGAAAGCTCTTGGAGACGAGGGAGAGAGTCGGATAGTACAATCTTGACACGCGTGCCATGCACGTCATTAGCAGATCATGGGGAAGTGACGGATTTTGGGAGAATATCTGTAGCCTCGGCGACGGCTCCTCCATCTTATTCTTCCTCTTCTTCTCTGGAGACACCATTGACGGACTTTTGTGTGAGATGAAATCGCTTTAGGTTATGACGTTTTTGAATTTTTCCAAAACGAGTTTATAACCAAAATCTGAGTTAATGGACTTTCTCAATTACGTGAAAATGTCGAAAACTAGTCAGCATAAATATTATTTAGGACTAGGCCCGTTTTAAAAGGCCACACATGTCGACTGATTTTATTTTTTTGGTTTGTTTGTATAGGGTTTGTGCGGGCACGTTTGTTTAACATAAACTCAATCAGCTTGAACATCTACAAGATAAATATGTTGGTAGAAGCTACCATTCTTCTTGTTTGAGAAGATTGTGAGTTTCTGCTTCTATAATGGTGGCCTAAATGAAACGTCGATTGTATATATGTTGTCTAGCTAGTGAATGGACAAGAAAGCATATGTAATGTAACACACGTTAAAGCCTTGTGATGCATTTCATCAAACCTAAAGAAACACGCACATTCCATAAAAAATTATTTGTCTTAGAATTTATTGATATGCTGTCATATGAATTAGCTCTAACCAGATTATAATAAAGAAAACGAAAAAAAAAAGAGTAGACACCAAAATAAAATTTTGATATCACCAAGAAGAACACAAGTTAAAAGCCTTGTGACGCATTCATCAAACGGTAGCAACAACAACATTCCCGAAACTATATCCCATAGGAACCGTAAGCACATGATCAAACCACTCAACTTTTCCCCAAATCTTACAATTCTCACATCTTTCAAGCGCAATCTCCGCACACCAAATCATCTTCTCGCCACTAGACCGCAAATTCTCGTCCCACAAAACCACCATATTACCACCATAATCAACCATTCGACCAGAAACACCAGGAGGCAACCTAGGCAGTCCTACCAAACTCTTCAGATTTCTCCACCTCCTAACCTTAGTGTCAAACCATATCAACACTCCGTCGTCGCAAAACGTGTACAAAACATTACCTATCTCGCAACAAGGTTCTGAAAAACAAAGCGAACTCATTCTTGGTGCAGACTTGTCCCATCTACCTTCCTTGGGATTGTAGCAAAACACTCCATCGTGAGTATTCACGTGAAACTTTCCCTCAAAACATTCGCTTTTGGATTTTAAAACCTTGAAATCTTTCAAGTCGCGAGGCGGGAATTCCGGAGGGATGGGCAGAGTTTCCCAAACTTGTGTTTCTGTGTCGAACACCTCGAAAGACTCCTCCAATGAATCTTTATGGCTTCCTGCTACGTATATCTTTCGATCAACGACGCTAGCAGAAAGTAACATCCGGTCCACACGCTTGCTTGTTGTCTCGTGCCAAGTGTGAAACCGACAATCCATAACAGAGACGCTAGAGGATGGCTCATTGTAGTAGGATTCGGATCCGATGTTGTAGATATCAGAACCAACCGCTACAAGAACCGGTGACCCGTCACCAGGAGAGTGGTGAAGTGGGACTCTAACCAAAGCATACCCACTTGAGGTCTTCTTCTTCTTCTCCTTATTGGCTAGGGTTAGGGTTTGATCAGGTTTTCTGCAAAGGGTGAACAAGCGAGATTCATAAGATGACTTAAAGCATACATATAGACAAAGATCGGTATGTCCCAACATTGATCGTACCTTGTAAAGCTCCGGTGAAGCAAGTAGAGATCCAAAGCTCTTGGAGACGAGGGATAGAGTCGGATAGTCCAATCTTGACGTGCGTGCCACGCACGTCATAAGCAGCTCATCGGGAAGTGACGGATTTTGGGTCAGTATTTGCAGCGTCGACGATGGCTCCTCCATCTTCTTCCTCTTCTTCTCCGGAAACGCCATTGACGAACTTTTTATGTAAGATTAAAATGTTGAAATCAAGTTATGAAAGTTTATGAAGTTTCCGTAAGCTTAACCAAAATCTTTGTAATGGACTTTTTCTTTCTCCATTAGGAAAAGGATAAAACTAGCCGTCATAAATATTTATTTGGGCCTAAGCCCATTATTAAAGCCCACTTAATGGTTATAATATATGCGGAAATAGTGACGCAGAAGCGAGGTCACGGAGATAGAGAGAGAGCAGGATCTGTAATTTTGAATCTAATCGTCAAATAGCAAACTTTCTGAAACAAAGATGCAGGTATGTTTTTCTCCGAATTCGTAAACCCTTGACTTTATTTCATCTCCGAAATTGAAACTGTGAACGATTTCTCTTAGTTCGCTCTCATAAAGTTTAGGTTTTTAGCAAATTTTATAATCTCGCAATTGATATTTAATTTCTCTTTTGATTTTTGGGGTTTTGTGCAGGCAAGTGATAGGTTTAACATCAATTCTCAGCTTGAGCATCTTCAAGCTAAGTATGTTGGTACAGGACATGCTGATTTGAGCAGATTGTTAGTTTTTTTTTTCCTTCACTTTTTATTTTATTTTCCTTTACTCATCTGAATTTTCCTGTGGACTAAATTGGAATGTCTCTTATATGTTTTGTCTTAATCAGTGAATGGGCAGTGAACATTCAGCGTGATAGTTATGCTTCGTACATTGGTCACTACCCGATGCTTTCTTACTTTGCCATCGCTGAGAACGAATCCATTGGAAGAGAACGCTACAATTTCATGCAGGTTTGCTTTCTCTTCTCTACACTAATCTTAACATGTTAAAATTTGATGTCAATGTGGTAAGTGATGTCAATGTGTCTTGTATTGGATTGTAATTCTCTGCTTAGCTGACGAATGTTGTTTCAAACGGTTGTGTTATGCTTAGTTATCTACTGGCTCTTGTGTCTCTGCACCATCTAGAGTTTCCTTTTGTTTATGCTTATGCTTACAGTCTCATGTTTCCTTTTGGCTTCTTAACTTACAAAAATCTCCTTTTGATTTTGCAGAAAATGCTTCTACCTTGTGGCCTTCCTCCAGAGAGAGAAGTTGACTAAAGAGCTTGCAAGTGTTGTTGCAATTGGAATCAGGAAGAAAAAAAGTTATCTTTATGCATTTGTTGTATAAGCTCTCAACTTTCTTTCTTTGTAAACAAATTTGTCATTCAAACAATGCAAAAGTTACTATGCCTTTTGCATAAGCAAACTATATAAATGTTCAGTCTCATTTTCGAATCTCTCCTTATCACAAAAGAATCGAATTTGACAAAGATCACATGAGAAAAGTTTGAGTTTTTAAATAAATGGAAGCAAAAAGGAACAAACTTTGCGCTTGAAAGCCATTCACTCGTAAAAATGAGTTCTTCATCAAAAACCTTGATCAAAACCCTGATTGAGAATCCAGCTCGCATCAGATCCAAATACCAAGCGAAGCAGCTTCACGCACAGTTGATCAGAACCCATTCTCTCTCACACACATCCGCTTCCATCGTAATCTCAATCTACACAAACCTCAAACTCCTGCACGAAGCCTTGCTTCTCTTCCGCACACTCGAGTCTCCTCCGGTGCTCGCATGGAAGTCGGTCATCAGATGCTTCACGGACCAGTCGCTCTTCTCTCGCGCATTGACTTCGTTCGTCGAAATGCGAGCTTCTGGGAGATGCCCAGATCACAACGTTTTCCCTTCCGTGCTGAAATCGTGTACGATGATGGCGGATTTGAGGTTGGGTGAGTCTGTTCATGGCTGTATCGTTAGGCTTGGCATGGATTGCGATCTCTATACTGGAAATGCGCTCATGAATATGTATGCTAAGCTTCTGGGTATGGATTCAAAGTTTAGTGTAGATAAAGTGTTCGATGAAATGCCTCAAAGAAAGTCTTTTTCTGAAGAAGACGGTAAAAGTTCACATTTTGACACTAGTTCCGTTGACCCTGTTATGAGCTGTAGCGAAGTTATAGAGGCTGAAACTGTAATTGCTGCAAGTAATTTGCCTTTAGGAATAGATAGTGTGAGGAAAGTGTTTGAATTGATGCCTAGAAAAGATGTGGTTTCGTGGAATACTATCGTTGCAGGGTATGCACAGAGTGGAATGTATGAAGATGCGTTGAGAATGGTTAGGGAGATGGGAAGTAATGAGTTAAGCCCTGATGCTTTCACCTTGTCTAGTGTTCTTCCGATATTTTCAGGGTATGTTGATGTTAACAAGGGGAAAGAGATTCATGGGTATGTGATTAGGAAAAGGATTGATGCTGATGTTTATATTGGGAGTAGCTTGGTTGATATGTATGCGAAGAGTGCTCGGATTGAAGACTCGGAGAGAGTGTTTTCTCACTTGTCTCGTAGGGATAGTATCTCGTGGAACTCGCTTGTTGCCGGGTATGTACAGAACGGTAGGTACAACGAGGCTCTGAAGCTATTCAGGGAGATGGTGAGCGCAAAGGTTAGGCCAGGTCCTGTGGCGTTCTCGAGTGTGTTGCCTGCTTGTGCTCATTTAGCCACTTTGCATTTAGGAAAACAGCTTCACGGATATGTGTTGAGAGGTGGTTGTAGCGATAACATGTTCATAGCTAGTGCGCTTGTGGATATGTACTCGAAGTGTGGGAATATTAAGGCTGCTAGGAAGATTTTTGATAGGATGAATGTACATGACGAAGTTTCATGGACTGCTATTATCATGGGGCATGCGTTACATGGTCATGGTGATGAAGCGGTTTCTTTGTTTGAGGAGATGAAACTGCAAGGAGTGAGACCGAATCGTGTGGCGTTTGTTGCTGTGCTAACTGCGTGTAGTCACGTTGGATTGGTGGATGAGGCTTGGGGCTATTTCAACAGCATGAGTGAAGTTTACGGTTTGGAGCATGAGCTAGAGCATTACGCAGCTGTGGCGGATTTGCTGGGACGTGCAGGGAAGCTGGAGGAAGCGTTCGATTTCGTTTCGAACATGCGTGTTGTTGAGCCAATGGGTAGTGTCTGGTCTACGTTACTGTCTTCTTGCAGCGTTCACAAGAACCTTGAGCTTGCTGAGAAGGTAGCGGAGAAGCTATTCGCTGTTGATTCTGAGAACATGGGAGCTTATGTTCTGATGTGCAACATGTACGCAGCTAATGGGAGATGGAAAGAGATGGCGAAGCTTAGATTGAGGATGAAGAAGAGAGGGATGAGGAAAAAGCCAGCTTGTAGTTGGATTGAAGTGAAGAGCAAGACTCATGGGTTTGTTTCGGGTGATAGATCGCATCCGAGTATGGAGAGGATCAACGAGTTTCTCAAAGCTGTGTTGGAACAGATGGAGAGAGAAGGGTATGTTGCAGACACGAGCGGTGTGCTTCACGATGTTGATGAGGAGCATAAGAGAGAGCTTTTGTATGGACATAGTGAGAGATTGGCTGTTGCGTTTGGTATCATTAACACTGAAGCTGGCACGACGATTAGGGTGACTAAGAACATAAGGATATGCAGGGATTGTCATGTGGCGATCAAGTTTATTTCGAAGATCACTGAGAGAGAGATTATTGTTAGGGATAATAGTAGATTCCACCATTTCAACAATGGAAGCTGTTCTTGTGGAGACTATTGGTGATAGTATCATCATAGTAAAGTGTAAAACTTTTTTTGACTTGTGTTTTGTTCAGAGCTAGAACGACGTCGCATAGGAGGACAATTTTGAGACAGAGAAATGTGAAAACGTTATGTTATGTACTTTCAAAATCAGATCAACAAGGAGCAAATGTTTTAAGCAGGAGAAAAATATTTTAATAATTATGTGGATATAAACTAAGGACAGTTTCAAATGCAAACCGGATTTTTGGATGGTTTTGTATTTGTTTAACAAACAATAAATGGAAATGGAGATGTTTGGTTTGGACATAAATAGATATGATCTGTTGTGTATACAGCAACTACAGACAGAAGCTGACCTTACATTCTCAATATTAATCATTGCTCATAACTCCATAGACATAAGATCCTTTAATTGTCACTACCACAACCATTTTTTGAGTAGTGGAACATATGTTCATGAACATTATAGATTGTTGTAGGAAGTAGAATCCAACAAGAAAGCAAAAGAAAATAGATGATTGATACAAAACCTAAACTTCCAAAATCCCAATACTATACTAAAATTAAGTAATAGAGCTTTGGATCCGTGACATGCCACTACTCATTAAAGTGTTTGAAGCCCACTATTATTTAGTTTTTTTCAATCATTTTGAAGAATATAAACTGTTTGTAGTAAATAATTTTGCGAAGAAAATATAATATTAGCTGTGCTAAATTTTACCAACTACTATCTCTTTGAAAAGAGGTTGGCGTTTTTGGAAATAGCTTTCTTGTCTTTTCCTCGGAATTGCTTTTGCTTGGCTTTTCATCGATCATCATAATTTGGCAATTTTCTAAATAAAGCAAAAAAAACATTGAAGAAACTTTGACAGGACCCATGAATATTAAATATTTATTTCTACAAAATTAATGCAATACAGTACGTATGGAAAAAGATCAAAGTAAGTTTAAAAAAATCTCAAAATTAAAAGTCAATCTTCAAAACTTATAAGAACATGCAAAAATTACTCATGCGCAAACAGAAAATGGTAAAGAATGTGTTAATTTTATTCACCAATACAATATTAGAAGAAACATAGTAAAATTTTATACCCACACAACATATCACCATCAAAGCCGTCTTGTTTCGTCTCTCTTATTTCTCTTCCGTTTGACATCAAGTCGGTCATCTACTCATCTTTCATTTGTCTTAAATTTTATTTTCTCTCTTTTCTTCAAACAATCTCCAGAAAAAGACTAAAAAATCGCTGAGAAAATTGGTACTATAGTCCTTAAACTTTAGATCAGATTACTGATTCCACCTACTTCGTTTCTCTCCACACTCTTGCCGCCAATTTTCTTTTGTTTTTGCTAGATTCTTCTTCTGGGTTTCTTTATTCATTTATTTTCTAGTTATAAAACAAAAGAAAACGTGTTCTGTGCTGCTTAATATCATTTCATTTCTCTTCCTCTGTTTTTTTTTTTTTTTTTTTTTCTCTTCCTCTGTTTAGTAGTGTAAAGCTGATAGATTTTAGTCTGCCAAAATTGGGAATGTTATTTTGAGTAATTGTTGCTATAAAAATTCGAACTTTTGCTGCATAAGTCTTAATCCATGGATCATGTCATCGGCGGAAAATTCAAGTTGAGTAGAAAAATCGGTAGTGGATCATTCGGTGAAATTTATATAGGTATGAATGAATGATTTCTCAAATCGATCACTTTTACACATTTTCTGGTTGTATCTGGTTATTTTTAGTAATTAGTTAGAGTGAATCTAACAGTAAAGTTTTGATCTTTGGTATGTGTAATTTCAAGGGATTAATGTCCAAACCGGAGAAGAAGTTGCTGTTAAGCTGGTATGTTACTACCGTTTAATATCTTCTTAATTTCGTCAATTTTTTTCTTGTTTTTATTATTGACCCGTTTAGGTGTTTTGCTGAGAGAGTGACATGTAATGTTGTTGGTACCTGAAGATGTGTTGAGTGTTGAATATTGTCTGATAAAGTGTAAAGTGTTTCACTTTAATACTGAATCTTTGAAACTTGAAGTCCTCTGTATTTGTATATATGAGTATCCTAAGTACTTTTAGTATCAAAAGTTCGTAACTTGAAGTCTCTGTTTCTCTTTTAGGAACCTGTGAAGACGAAGCATCCTCAACTACTCTATGAATCAAAAGTATACATGCTTCTTCAAGGAGGAAGTGAGATCCTTTTCTCTCAGCTTTTCATTTTCTCTGACGTTTTCTGTTTCATGGAATCTTCTCTTTTTGAGCAGCGGGTGTTCCACATCTCAAATGGTTCGGCGTAGAAGGTGAATACAACTGCATGGCGATTGATCTTCTTGGTCCAAGCTTGGAAGACTTGTTCAACTACTGCTCTCGGAGTTTCTCTTTGAAAACTGTTCTAATGCTTGCTGATCAGTTAGTAAGTATATATTGATGCATGCCCTTTTGGATTTTAATTGTTTCAAGAATCATGTTTTGAGGATCATTATGACTAAACTCTCTCTGTGAATAGATAAACAGAGTTGAGTACATGCACATCAGAGGGTTTCTTCACCGTGACATCAAACCGGACAACTTCTTGATGGGTCTTGGCCGCAAAGCAAACCAGGTGTACGTTATCGATTATGGTCTTGCTAAAAAATATAGAGATCTTCAGACACACAAGCATATACTATACAGGTGGGGTTCTATTAAACTTTTTTTGCTTTGGAAATTTCCTTCTTCTATGCTTTGCTTCATAAGAGTTGATTTGGAATTTTCACAGGGAGAACAAGAATCTGACAGGAACTGCTCGGTATGCAAGTGTCAACACACACCTTGGGATTGGTGAGAACTGTTTCTATGTCACACATCAGAATTTCTTTCATTTCATATATAAGCTTTCCACTGTTAGAATAACTCTTTTTCGTTCAATTCAGAGCAAAGTAGAAGAGATGATCTAGAGTCGCTTGGTTATGTGCTCATGTATTTTCTACGAGGAAGGTAAAGAAAACTATCTTTGGTTTGTGTGTTTTATAGTGTAATCTTGAAAGAAACATTGTATCTCCTTGTCTCAGTCTACCATGGCAAGGTCTAAAAGCTGGTACCAAGAAGCAGAAATATGACAAGATTAGTGAAAGAAAGATGCTTACTCCTGTAGAGGTATATTAGTGCTTTTGTAATGTGAAATCTTGTTTTAGCATTTCTGTAACTATTCACACAAAAAAATGTATTTTTGCTCTGTTTTCAGGTTCTTTGCAAGTCATTTCCGTCTGAGTTCACATCGTATTTCCATTACTGCCGATCGTTGAGGTTTGAGGACAAACCAGATTATTCATATCTGAAAAGACTTTTCAGGGACCTTTTTATAAGGGAAGGTTAGAAACTTCTTTTGTTCTCCTTCCTCTCTCTGCTATAATGTTATATGTGGTTTATGTCAATTTGTTAATGCATGCAGGTTATCAGTTTGACTATGTGTTTGATTGGACAATCTTGAAATATCCTCAGATGGGGTCTAGTTCGAAAGCAAGGGTTAGTGTTTCTTTCGAATGAACATTTAGAAGCGTTGATTACTCTGAGATCTCATGTTTTTGTATTATCTTGTTTCTTGCTTTCCACCAGCCAAATCCAAAACCTGCATTAGATCCTCCAGGACCATCTGCAGAAAGAAGTGATAAGCCTACAGGTACTAACTTGATTTTTTTGTCTCTAAGGGACTAATAAAAAATGTTGACTGCTTGTGAAATCTTAGAATTTAGTGTTTTAGGCTTCTGAGTGTTGAAAAAACTGTAACTTTCTCCATGAAACATTGAGATAGTATGTTGTTCTCCTTGAGAAGTTTGAAATCAAGATCTTGCAAGATTCTGGACATTTTTTAAGCTGAGATAGTTGAAGTCTTGGCTCAGAAGTTCATTTTCTACTTTGTGCAGTGGGGCAAGATCTACGAGAAAGATTCCCAGGTGCGGTTGAAGCATTCGCCAGACGAAATGTATCGAGTCCTGGCATTCGCTCTTCTAAAGAAGTGGTTAGTTTGTTTGGCCTACTTTCCTGAATCTTGTTTCTGATATGTAGATGACTTAAAAGTTTTATTTTTGCTGAGTCTTGGGATCAAAAAGAAGTGATTATGCTCTTATAGTCTTATGTTCTTCTGGTGTTTGTTTCAATATGTAGCATGAGTCAGCTGACAGAACAAGAAATGAGAGTGCTACGAAAAGGGCGGTGATGTCATCAAGCAGCCGACCTGGCTCATCAGGTGAGCTGTCAAGTAAACTGTTCTCAAGCGGTGCTACAAAAATTCAACCGGGCCAAGAAACTAAGTCATCGACAAGGCTTGGCCGCGATGACACCATGAGAAGCTTCAATCTCCTTACCATCGGTGGTGGTTCTGGAAAGCGGAAATGAGTCACCAGAGGAGACTTTCTGTAGCTTGAAAGAATCTGTTTATTCCCTCTGAAAAAAAATGGGGAGAAAGATTAAAACTTTACAGTCCATTTTCTCTGTTTTAACACTTTTGGGAAGAAGAAGAAAGAACATAATATTTCTCCTTCTTAATGTGTATAGAATGTGTTCATGTTATAAAGTGGTATATATGTAACTTGTAACAAATGCTTTGTTTAACATTAATACATTTGGTCAAATACTCTCAAAAACGCTATTAATAGTTTACTAACTTCTCCTGAAGTGTCTGAGCTACAAAAATGGTTGTTCATGAAAATGTTTAGCTTGAAAGTGATTTATAGAGACAGAAAGAAAGCAATTCAGTTTTGGTTTATTTTATTTGAGAATATTTGATGGGGACACTTTGGTTTGGAGGAATCAAGAAACAAGCTTCTCTGTTTCTTCAAGACAAGTACAATGTTGCTAGACTTGTTCTCACCGATGTTACAGAAGCTGAGCTGTGAGTAAATCAAAGACTAAAACTTGTAATGAACTGGCTAATAATTAGTATTCATTTACTTGATTAATAAGAATTTGGTTATTTTAATTGTAAATATTCTTTAGGTTAGTGGAAGAAGCGACAAATGATGATCCATCTTCACCAAATGCTAAAACGATGACTAAAATAGCCGAGGCATCGTTTGACACAGTGGATTATTGGAGAATCGTGGATGTTCTGCACAGAAAGTATGTATACAAACACAATAAACACTTACTATGTTTCTGGTGGTGATTAGTTACTAACTAACATGATTCATTAAACACAATTTAAAACAGAATAGGGAAAGAAGAAGGAGAGATGAAGAAATGGAGAGAAGCTTATAAAGCAATGGTGTTATTAGAGTTTTTACTAACACATGGTCCTCTTCATTTGCCTCATGATTTTCTCTATGATTTTTGATCATATATTCGATTCTTCTCCACCTTCAAATACGTTGACGACAAAGGGTAATTAAAATTACTAATATCAAATTTAGTTTTATAATAATGTTTCTAATTTTATTTTGGTTTACGTGTTCTTTAAGGTTTGATTGGGGAGCTCAAGTTCAGAAGAAGGCGGATCAAATTCAAACACTTCTTCTAGGGAAAGAGGAATTGAGAGAAGCTCGTCTCAAAGCTCTTAAAACCACATCTCAAATCAATGGCTTTGGAAACTCCTCCACCCACTCTTCTCCTTCATCGGAATTTTTTTCTCCCCGGAGAAGCTCCGATACAAAACCGACCGAACGAGATGCTTCTGTAACCGAGTCCGATTCGTTAATCGGTTATGAAGACGAGAGAGATCGAGCCGCCGCCGGTGAGGAGACGATGATCGGCGGAATCTGCTCTAAGCTCGCCGGATTTAGTCCTCTGAAGAAACTTCACGGTGGTCGTACGGCGGCGGGGTTTCGTACTTTGTCGAACGTCGAGAGAGTTTCCGGTAATTGTTACGATCGCCGGAATTCTATTGGCTACTGATTTTTAAAATTCTTATACAACAAACCGGTTCGGTTTGATTTACTTTTACTATGAAATATACGGAAATTTCGGTTCTGATACAAAATCAGTTTAGTTTAACCGGTTTAGTCAAACTTAATCACAACACAAGAAATGTCGCTTTTGCTAATCCTGTTTAAGGCTTCTTTGGCTAAGCATTTTGCAGCTTCTTGAGGATCTTCGATGTATCTGATTAGGTTAATCGCTTCTTGATTCTTCATCACCTGTACCAAAATCGAAACGTTAACCGTTCGGTTTAAGTGATTAGTCTTTCTACTTTGATTTGATCTTAAAATTATTACGTACCTCCCAAATTCCAGAGCTACCGATGATGATAAACTCTGTATCTGAATTAATCTTTTCTGTGACCAAAGCAATTTCTGAATCTGATTCATCTTCTGTTTCTCCTTGATTACAAACTGAGATAAACACATGTAAAGAAAAAGTTAGATCTTTCACTTTCTTCTCACACAAGTAATCTACAAAATGAAAGCAAAACCGGTTTTAACCGAATTAAACCAGCGAAATAAACCTGGGAAAATAAATTGTGACCAATGTTTTATTGAGAATCTCCGGTTCTTATCTCCGATTTGATGAGCCTCGCCGTCTCTACAAACCACCACTCTATGGCCGCCAATACTAGCCATTACTAGCTTTTCTCCGTTCACCACAGTGACCGAAGCGGCTGAGCCACCGCTTCTCTTTTCCTCAACGTACGCTCTTCTCATCGTCTCTTTACATTTTCTCATAATTCCATGCTGCAATTTCCCCCACAATCACGATTTGAAATTAAAGCATCAATATTCCGATTATGGAAACTTTAATGCAAGAATTAAAAAAATATAATAACCTCGTTGGTGAGCTTATCGAAGAGATGGTTCTGCATATATTTGACAATCTCTTTCCCTGTTCCAGCATTTGAAACTGCGAATAACCAAATCTCGAGCTCTTCACTCTGTTGCTCTCTCTGTACGAAAACCGAATCGGTATTGGATGAACGGTCGATGGTATAGTATCCGTGAGAAACCGGAGTTAACCATGATGGTTTCTTCTTCCTTCTTCTTTCATTCTCAGCTACAAGTCGTTTAAACCGGAACGCCTGCTCATTCGTTCACGATACTTGAAATCCATAAATTAGTAACGAAAAAAAAAGAAACACACACAATCTTGAATCGAAAGAAAAAAATATTAGAGAAAGAAAGAGAAGACCTTTCGCATGAAAGGGAAATCCCAGAAGCCCATCTTCATTCATGAGTCATGACTTCTTTCTTATTTGTTTACTGTCTTATATAGATTGCAATATCTTTTGATAAAAACAAGAAAACTTTTTCAATTGCAAGATACATTTTCTTTAGTCAATTTTTTTACATTTAATTAACTTACAATTCAGCGCCATTAAACTAACGGTGGAAAACTATAAACAATTTACTAGAAGATAGCTGCAGAGCCTGCATGCAGTGTCTTATAATGAAACTCCATTTGTCTTGTCCAGAAAACGCTTATTGTGAAATGTGAATACCTTCAACCATTTTGGAGCATACTGATTAGTGAACATTGACTAAAGCATCTTATAGTAACGTACGCCTTTTTTTTGTCACATTCCGTTTATATTTGGTTAGTCTTTATACAACTTTGACTACGTTTACGTTTAATCCTTGAAACTTGAAATGCAAGCATTAGAGAATAGAGATACTTGATGTTTTCTCAGACGCAGAGGTTTGAATAAATGATTATAGAATGTAAATTGGTATGTTATGTTTAAAATTAAATGAGTCTCAACTCTCAACTTATGTGTTATACATGTCAATTATGTTTATTTGAGATAAAATTTGTTATGAACCACACCAAACTGGTCACATGTAAATTTCTTAATCTTTTTATTTCATTGGGTCGGTACGATACATTACTTAAAACCATTTGATTTTGACTAAATCTTGAATCAGTCAACGGATTTAAATAATGCATACATTCCATGCAAACACTTAAAACAAATTGACAAATCCGTTTTAAATTGAAAAACCATCTTGATCCTCAATCCTGTTCTCTATCTAATGCTAAAACTGAACATTCATCATTTTGATTTCTTCTGCATAAACTTTCATATTTTGTTCACATAGCAAGATCGAGTAACGATCGATTCACACAAATTTTAGAAGCAAACCTAAACTGAATCATCCCAGATCACAGGATTTATAGAGGACAGCAAGGGAAAAAAAAACGAAAATCCAAATCCTACTTTACCCAAACAAATCGAAAAAGCAAAATCCAACTACAAGAGATTGATTATCCAGTTACTGCAGAAAGAGACGATTGAAAAGCGTGTACCAGAAAAGAGATCTGAGATCACCATCCACACGAATTTCTGGGAAAACCGATGAAAATCAGGGCCTGAATTTGTACCCGAGACGATCCTTGTTGTGAACGCACCCAGCCCCAGGTTTCGCGCCGCAATATGGACAACGCTTGCGAGTAGGCTCCTTCGGCTGCCTCGTCTGCATTTTAATCAGCCTCTGTAGCGAACTGCTCCATATCCTGTCAAGCTCCTCTTCCACATCGTCGTAACCGTCATTATCGTAATAACCGTCGCCTAGATCCTCGTCTCCGTCGCGATCGATGTGATCTCCGTCCTCGGATTCACCAGAACCTTCTCCACCAATCACCAGCGTCGAACTTCCGCCGTCATCACCAGCGACATCGGGAACGAGATCAGCGACATCGAGATCCTGATCAGCGACGAGAGCACCAACGCGAGTCTCCGTGAGCGACTGAGACGGCGGAGCAACCAGGGATGAGTCGGAGGAGGAGTCGTTCGGCGAAATGGTGTAATCGGAGAGATTCTCGGCGGAGGAGGAACCGTAGAGAGTCGTCGTCGTAGTGATAGCGCTAGATCGATTCGCCATTTTCTCTTGTTTCTGGTGATTTTGGATTCGATTTGTAAAGACTTTTTTGTTCACCGGAGGAGAAGAAGATGCCTTTTATACTAAGTAGAAGCAGCTTATGAGTTTGTTACAACTTTCAACCTGTGACTGTGTGAGGCGCTGCTGCAAAAAGTTAGTTAAGCAGAGTATTATTTTCAAATTTTTTAAAGAAACTCAGAGATTATTAATCTTTTTAAAAAGTCTGTTAGCTAATCATAAATGGTGAAAAAAATTAGAACATTTGTAATTCCTTAAAAACCCAAAGTTAAAAAAAAAAAAAAAAAAAAAAAAAAAAAAAAAAAAAACAGAGCATGATTATTACGAAATTAAAAAAAAAAAAACTTAGTTAGCTAATCATAAATGGTGAAAAAAATACAACATAATTATCTAATTTCATCCATTTATTGGCTGCTAATTTTTTCTTTAGGAAGATGATTCGTTTGTAATTTTCTTAAATCTGTTTTATAAATTATTCATTTTTGTTTATTGTTTTGGGGGGGGGGGTTAAAAAGTTATTTTCCGAGACTCTAACTTTGTAGATTATTCGGTATGTGATGGTTCTTAAATGGATGTTTTGTAGATCAAAATTCGTTTGCGTTTGAATATAAAAATCAAGCCATTATACTAAAGGGTTTTTAAGCCCGTGTCCAACCGTCTAACTAGTATGATATTGTCCACTTTGGGTTCATGTATTATAACCCTCACGGATTTGTTATGGGCTTCTTCCCAAAAGGCCTCATACTAGTAAGGTTGGACACTACTTATATATTAGACACTTCTTGTCTAATATTCCGATGTGGGACTTGGATTGATATCCAACATTCTCCCCTTCAAACCAAGGAGCACATATCTTGTGGCTCCTCCACCTTCTTGTGGCTTTTTTAGCGAAACTTGGCTTCCTTCTTGTGCTGCCGTACTACTTTACGGGAACTCTGCACTCTGGGCATCCCTTATCGCAAGGTCTAGCTTGAGGGCTTTCTTCCCACATCTTTTTGTAATGCCAACATTCACAGGTCCACTTCTTTGGATCTAGGCTCTGATACCAATTAAAGTCTCTCAAGAACAAAGGAACTCTATAAAGAATAACTCTCTTTATTGATGTTTAGAAACTTAACTCAAAACTAAACCCTTTGATCTTGAATTTGAATGATTGTCACAACTCAACAATCACTTATATAGGCAAAGCACAACTTAGCTTTTCCTTTTAGATAATGGAAAACTACTTTTTTCCTTTTCCTAAATAGAAATTAGACAACTTCCTAATCCTATAAGGAATGTATGAAACAAGAAACTTTCCTTTTTCCTCTAGTATCCATAACCTACTTGTTGATGGATGTCTTAGGCCTTAAACTCTTGAAGCTTACCTAATAAACACTAAAGAAATTCACGTTGTCAATGTAAAAGAAGAATACTGATATATGTTTTCTTTGTCTATCTATGCATGCGCGTGTGTGAATCAGGCTGATGATATACTTACTGTATATGATATTATGATCTGCCGAATGTACAAAGATATGGAAACCAAACAGCGTAGACAAAGTTGAAAAGGATAATATAAAACCGTAGACAAACCAGAAAATCTTAAATATAAACGACATGAAAGTTGCTAAAAAGGAAGAAAAAAAGAGACATAAAATTAGTGTCTATATTTAATATCACATAGTTAATGCATAGACTAGTGATTAGTGTGACAAATTACAAGTCACGTGCTTGGTGCTTTCCTTTTGTTTCCTCTTGGAAGAGAACCTTGTAAGATTTGAGCCAGACTTGGAACATAATTGAGAAGAACTGAGCAAGATGACATGCATGTAGAATCTCCAACGAGATCATCGACTTGGATGTGTTTATTTCCCCCCACGATGTGCAACATGTTGTTGGGGCTCAAATACATTACAACTTTGGTCTGCTCGTCTACCAAAAAACTCATCCCATCAGAAAACTTGTACCTTTTATAGCCTTCCACTTCTAGTGACTTGCTCCATACGGTACTAGCTGACAGTACCCATGCTTGGAAACTACTCAAGCCAATATATCCCGTGTCCCATAATTTGAGATCAGTACCTAACAGATAAAGCTGCTCTTCTCCAACCACTGATAAAGACGCATTCTTAAAAGGAAACGGATGAGGAAGAGCAAGAGACAGACTATGAAATCTCTCTGTTGAAAAATCAAAACTTAGTAAGAACTCACGAGCTTGATCAGCTTGAGTAATATCAAGAGCAACCCAATAAGTAATCCCCTTCACAGATATGCCACGGCGATGTGCTGCTAAAAACCAATCAGTAGCCACACCAAGAACTCTCCACGAATTCGAGCTCAAGTCATAAACCTCGTACTCGTTCTTGATTGGCCTAGCATCGTCTTGACGATCCACCCTCAAGATTTTGTATTGCCTGCAGGAGGATTTCTTGTCGTCGTAACCGAGAGAAAAGTAGTCTGATTCCTTGTATCTGTCTCTAGGTTTAATCCACTTGGTATCCCCGGAACATGGATTCCAAAGCACGAGATTATTGTCTTTGGTGGTGCATAGCAATAAGCCGTCCGAGTGAAATACGTTACGTATATCGACTTGTGAAGAAGAATTACAAAGGGGATCTTTCAAATAGAGCTCAGCTGCTATCTTAAAAGATGGAGCAACATTGTTTTCGTGCATTCCACGGAGATCCATGCTCACAAGATAAACCCTAAAATCCATCAACATGATAATCAGAGGCTTCTCCTTTGGTGCATTAGCAGAGTGCGTCTTAGCAAAGCTCCCAGATTTCAATAGAGCTTCCCAATGTTTCGATGTTGATCGCAATCGTGCTACAGTTTTAGCCGGAACCCTTGAGAGTATGTCTTCTGCCAAATCCATCGGAAGGCTTAGACGCTCCATTGATTAAATTAAATAAGTTTTGCAGGAAAAAAAAATATATCTACTGTGTATTAAACTATTAATATGAAAGCTAGATTTGTGTAGCGATGGAGCAAAGCTACAATCGAGAAAGACCTAATTCCCAGTTATGGTGGTGTATATCGGTTTCCTATTTTGAACACTGAGCCAAGAAAGACAATTATATTTATATTTGTAGCAATAAATATAATATTTACTAAAACAAAAAGATTTTGCATTAGGCCGTAGTGTTAAATTTAAAGCAAAATATAGAAATATACTAACAAACAAAAAAAAGAGAATTACATGAAACAATAGTCAAAATTACGGAACATGCAGTGTGTAACAAGGATCAACAGACATTTTTTGGCTTGATCGTGGCCGTCCGTTCCAACTTCATAAAACTGTGCAACGCAATTTTGAGTCACTACAATTCCGATTCCCGCCTATAAAATTTACCCGTAGGCCGTAGTGTGAGCTTCATTTAGAAGAAAACACATGAAACTGAAAGTATCTTTTTTTTTTTTTTTTTTTTCTCACTTAATTTTAGATTTTATTTCCCACTAGAGGGGCCAAAACAGAGTATGCTTTGTTTCTGATACAAGAATTAGCCAAAACAAAGAGGCTAAGCAAAAATCAGGGCCAAACAAAAGCCTCAAAAAAATATGTGTATAGAATATTTTTCTAAAAACTACAAACCTTGAGTGTTTTAGATTATTTGTTGACATTGTATGTTGAGGAATAAAAATAAAACACAATGCAAGTGCAATTGTTTTTTTTGTTTACTCCGACCACCGAATACTATGAAGGGGCATAAGTGTGATTTTTTAATATCCTATGATAAGATCATGTGTAAAAAAGAAAATTGTAGTTAATTTAGTTTTAGCAATATATACTAAAATTATAGGGGGAACCAAAAAACAAAAGAGAATTACACGAAACAATAGTCGAAATTAGGAACATGCACGTGTGTAAAAGGATCAGCAGACATATTGATTGGCTTGATCGTAGCCGTCCGTTCCAATTTGATCAAACTGTGCGAGAGAATTCAGTTACGGACGTGAAACCTTTCACTACAAATCCGACTCCCGCTTATAAAATCTCGCTAATTACCATTTTTTGAGTTCTAAATCCTCTCTCTCAAACTCTTTCTCTCTCGTTTCAAGCTAACTGAGAAGTGGTGAAGAGGAAGCCAAATCGTTGAAGGAGAAGCAATGGAAGAAGACGATGATTTCACCGGAGCAATTGAAAAATGTAAGCTGAGTTTACCTATCTTCGCTCGCAAAGTACTTTCATCCTGATTTGCTATCGCTCTGATCCCTGTGAATTTCCGCTTTCATGTTTATTTTGATTTTCTTTCCGGATGAGCTTTTGTTCTCGAGACCTGTAATCGTGCTTATCTAGTATCAATTTTGTTGAATTTTCGCTCGCTGAGTTTGTTTATTCAAGTTTGTAATCGCTCAGATCCCTGTGAATTTCCGCATTGATGTTTATGTTGAATATTTGCTCGCTGACTTTGTTAATCCAGATTTGTTATCGTGCTTATTCAGCCAGCATAAACTTTTGTTGAGTTTTTGCTTGCTGAGTTTCAGATTCGTAATCTCTAAAGATCCAGTGGATTTCCGCTTTCATGTTTATGTTCAATATTTGCTTGCTGAGTTTCAGATTCGTAATCTCTAAGATCCAGTGAATTACCGCTTTCATGTTTATGTTGAAATTCCGCTTTCATGTTGATCCTCCCCTGCATGTAATGTAATCATGCTTTATATATTCCATAGATTTTGCGAATAGTTTATTTGGTGCTGTTTAACTCTGCGACACTGTTGGTTAAATTTCAGTCTATCAAATCCATATCTGGTATAAACCTTTGATCTCGTAACTTTGATTTCCTGTGTACCAGTGATGTTCCAAGGTATACTAAACAGTGGAGATGTCAAGAAACTAGGGAATGCTGGGATCTATTCATGCAATGGCCTGATGATGCATACAAAGGAGGTACAAACTAGCTTGTTTAGCATTTTTCGTTGGGTTTTCACTTTGTAGATGATTTTGGTTAGATAGATGATGAATCGGTTGCTCTAATTGACGCAGAACCTCACTGGAATATATGGTTTATCAAAGACCAAAGTTGACCAAATCTGGGAAGCAGTCGAGAAAGTTGTGGTTAGCTTCCATTAAAACTTTTTTCCAGCTGATATGATCAAATATCTCGCGTCTTAATAAACTAAACTTGTAGCATTCACAACAACTGAAACTTTCCTGTGCTACTGTTCTTGATTAGGCACGTGCGAGTGCATTGTTTCCGCGCAACATCAACGCTTACGAGCTCAAAAGCAAGATCGGATTCGGACCCCGAGCCACCGTCTACAAAGCTTACTGCATTCCCACGAAGTCCACGGTTGCAATCAAGATTTTCAATCGTGCGGCAGATTCCGATGTTCGCCGAGAAGCCACGACTCTGTCTGACCCAAATCTTCTCACGTATTCCTCCTTCAAAGTCGATTGGTTGGTGATGCCTTTTATGGCATGTGGATCGCTTCAATCAATTGTCTACTCTTCTTTCCCACGTGGCTTACCAGAACGATATGCTTGCTTCTTCCTTTCCAAGATCCTGAAAGTCATGGTCCATCTTCACGATCAAGGGATTCATCATGGTGGCATCAAAGGGGGAAATGTCTTAGTGGATTTGGATGGACAAGTGAAGATATGTGCTTCACAGCCACAAATTGGAGATGAAATTAGAGATTTCGGTTCATTGGCCGCCGAATTGGTCTATGGGGTAGGTGGTGGTAAGTTTCATCTTCACAAAGAGGTTTCTCAAGAGTTACAAGATCTCCTCTTGCTTTGCCGTAGAAGCAGCCGAGTTTCTGCCGATGAACTATTGATACAACCATGTTTCAATGAGATAGTGGAAACTGAAACTGTGAGGAGGCTACTAGCTGATCTGCCTTGTTTAGAAGTGATGGCCAAAGAAGCCAAGAAAACTCTGAAGAATCATTTGATGACCGTGAACAACATAGGTCGTCGGGATTTGATGGAGAATCTTCTAGGAAAACGAAAGGTACGTAATTGATGTTTACATAATTATTTTATTTTATTTTTTTACCAACAAAAAATATATTTTATTTATTTGTTTTTCTAACACATTTTAATTGTTTGTTGGTTACACAGAGAATGGAGGTGCTAAGAACCTCCATTGCTTTAGATGCAAGGCCAAAAGCACAAATCGACCATTGGATTCTAGAGTTGGATTCTTGCAAGAGAAAGGTCAGGAACCTAGAGAGTAATATACTAGAGAGAAGGCCAAACTGAGAAATGAAAGTGAGGCATGTGTTGAAGTCGAGATTTGGTGTCATGGTCGATTGTTGGTATTATTGGCTGGATTAAAGTGTGATTCAAAAATTGTTTAGTTCAATTTTTCTTTTTTCATACTGTTTGTCTGTTTCTATAAACAATAACAAATAACACTTGAGAATTGCGGAATGAAGTACCTTTTATCTAACCAGAAGAAACCATGATGTTGAATTGTTGATAACACATGCCTTTGCATTGCATCCTCGAACTCTGTTTTTTTTTTTTCCTAATGTACAGTATAAGTATTTATCTCTCACATTATTACCATTTATACTTTGCATTGCATCCCACGTAAATTAATGTATAGACTGACTCTTTGAGCCGGTCGAATTAAAGCCAATGAAAAAAGTAAACCAAGAAACCAGTCGGTTAGTTACTAAACCGATATACTCGCACAGAATGAAACAAACCAAACCCTTGGTCACTTCCTCTTAAAACCTCAGACACATTTCTTCCCGGAGCTTCTCCCTCCGTCGTCTCTTCTTAAACCTCAAAAACCCCTTTTTCTTATAAGATTTTAGGAAAGTGTATCGGAAATGGCCATTGGGCGTCTTCTTTCGCCCAAACTAAATCCCCATTTCAGCAGCAGAGGTGAAAACACGAAAACCCCTTTTTCCTGAATCATACACAAATTGATTTCCATTTCCGTTGTTTTCAATCGACACTGACGATTCTGTAAATTGGAAATTTCTCTTTTTTTCCCCATAGGTTTCGTCCCGTTGACGAAGAGATGGTTTTCTTCTTCCCTTGAAGATGGCCGGAAATTCGAGAAATTGCCGGATTCCAAGGCTTCCACTAACAAGTAAGTTCATTTCGATGTGATTATTTTCTATTTATGCGGTATACAAAGTGATTGCTGGGTTCAGATTAAAGTTAAGTCTCTGGTGAAGAGTATTGAAGCTATTTAGAAACCAAATCTGGAAACAAAAGTTTTACCTTGGAGTTTTCATAGACTGTTTCTCTTGGATTTGCAGAGATATTGGCAAAAACTGGTACTCTTTAGGAGGGTTACTGACTAATCTAAAGGAGAAGATTGCTGGAAACATGCTCTTGTTCAACAAACCTCCAGGTGAAGAAGACTCGGTTTCGCCAAAATCACCAGGAAATGTTGTGAGGGCTGCTACTAAAGTGGTCAGGGAACAACCTTTAGGGTCTCTGGAAGCAACTCAAAGTGTTGATGGAGTTGAGATTTCTGAGGAGAGAGAAAGCATATCTGCAGATAAAGAGAGGTTAGACTGTAATAGCTTAGACGGCTCGAGTTTTGCAGCAGAAAGAGTGGATCTTCTTGAGGAGCCAAGTTGTAAAGATGTGTCTCTAGGTTTGTTGACTGAAGAAGCATCGAAAAGTGAAGGGAAGCTGCAGCCTGAGAGAGGGCAAGCTTCTCAAAAGAAACCAACTCAGAATAGACTCTCGGACATGTTTATAAACATGGTTCAAGATAAGGAGGTTAAGCTTCATCCGAGATCTGAGGCATTGAGTAAATGTGATTCCGGTATGTTTACAGGAGAATCTGGTAGTGATCCTGTCAAGGCAAACGAAAATATTTCCAAGGAAAATGATAAGCACAGGTTTTCTGATCACAACTCTTTAGCATCTTTACTACGAAGTGTTGGGAGTTATGATCAGAAGACTGGAGACCTGGATGATGTTAGAGAACCCGTTGTAGATGAGGTAGTGAGTAGAGACTTAGGCGTGAAAGAGCTGATAGACTCACAGAACCGTTCAACTGACAATGGCACAGACGAAAATGCCATCTCGTGCAATGCTAATGGTGGGGAAGGAAAATGCATATCCTCTGTAACGGGAAAGAGTGAGGAAGAAGAGTCGAAAGGGGAAGCTTTAGTAATGGAGAAGCTGTCGGCGTCCACTCAGGACACCACCTTGGCTACCACCACTGCGGAGAATATGGAGGCATTATCTGTTGGAGAAGAGCCCTCTCATAACAGAGTACTGTTGAGGTTTATGAAAGAATTTGTTGAGAAGAAAGACATCGTTGAAGTCCTTTCTGTGTTTGGAGATGTCTCCGATGTACAAGAAATTCCCTCTTTTAAAGGTTCCATTTTCAAAGATGCTCTCGTGACTTTTGAGGTAACATTTGTCTTTTTGTTTAAACTCTTTTAACTTCAAGGGTTTGTTTTTTTTTTTCTGCTCACCTGTCTCTCTTTGCTTCCATATTGTGTAGACTAATTCAGCAGTCAAGAAGGCTCTCGAGAAACGTGTTGTGATATTGAGGAGTCACACTGTAGTTATTGAGGCAACTTCTCAGGAAGATATGGTAGAAGAAAAGATTCGCATTCCAGCTCTCATTGGCGATCCATATGTGCCACTTGCATTGGTGAAGGAACCAATCAGAACTGTTAAGATTCATCCGCTGACGCAAGATATAAACTCAGACCAGATCAGAGACGCGCTCAGGTTCTGCAGGAGCGACGTATCTAAGTTAATCTTTGGCTCATCGAAAACAGCTGCTTTCGTGGAGTTTGAGGTCAGGTTTCTTCTTGTAGCTTATCTCAGTTTATCCTCATAAAGTCAAATGCAAGAATCATTTACTTGTTGTGTTGTTGCAGACGGAAAGTGGGAAAGAGAGAGCACTTGCAGGGCATTCAATTAACATATTCAACAAGAAATTGTTCATCTCTAGGATTGATACACCAAGGACAACCGTTGCAAGGATTTCGAACTTGTCAACATTAGCGATGGAAGAGATACGGAAAGTGTGTGTACGTTATGGACAGGTCAGACGTGTGTTTCACAGAGGAAAAGGTGTTGTGGATGTGTATTTTGATATCTCTGAGTGGCCAAACATGGTCACCATTCTCAACAGGTTCAAAATCAAAACCCACACATCCATTTCTCGAAATAACGAGTGAAAGTCTTGACCTTTTTGTATGTGTGTGTGTGTGTGTGTGTTCTTGAAACAGCTTGAATGGTAAGGAAGTAGATGGTATGAAGTGGGTGGCTCGACCAGCACCAGTTATACCTCCTGAGATGATAAAGGTTTTGTGGGAAGATCCGCAAGAAAGGAGATATGTGAAAGATTTGATTCAGAGTTTGGCAAGAGAGATTGAGCAGCCTTTAGATGTAACTCGTAGCCACGCACTTGTGACTGATTTAGTACAATAGCTTCATCATGATGTATCTCCAACTCTTCAAGATTATAGGCTAAGTCTAGAGCCATTGTTTTGGTAACACCTCAATCGAAAGAAAAGCTAACCAAATGGCAATCTCCAAAGTTTTGCATGAAATTTGAAACACAGTAAAAAAACGCAATTCTTTGGAGTTAATACATGAAATGAAAGACGAGTAAAAAACTACATTATGGGTATTTTTATTAAATTTATCATGATTTTATTTTAAGATTTATAATGATTACTGTCATCTACTTCATGAATGTTTAACGTACTTTGTGTTTAATGGATACATCATGCGTTACTGTTAAGACACAATATTAATGAATTAGTGATTCTTTCAACCATGCCAAAATCGGGTCTCCCTCTGTATATGTACATTTTATAGACTTCAAACTCCATTTCTAACCAAAAACTCAATCTGTTGGAAGATCAATCGACCAAAGTAATAGAAATTATAAAGATCAGGAAATTTAGCATCTTTACCATTATTGATATTTTGCAATATCGAAAATAGGAAATTTACCATTATATTTTTCATATTAATTTAGAAAATTATATTATTTCTATTTCCATACAAGTCTATGCATATTGTTTGCATTAATTATTCCTACTTTTGTGTTCTTACGTTCATCAGTTTATCAACATCTTTTACAGTTACTTCACAATGTGGATGTTAATATGGTTCGGCTGCTTCATGGGCATCATGCTGATTGTGGCTATTTGCTCTCGTCTTTTTGAGAACAACGACGAATCTGGTGCGTGAAGTCAAGGAGATATGGTGGGGAGGCAAAACATTTCGTGTCAGCAATTTTTTGTTTATTTTCCCCTCTATTTTAATATTTATATAATATTACCTTTTAATGATATCTTTTTGTTTTAGTTTCGGTAATTATAGTTCTCAGTTTGATTAATAATAAGGGGATTGATTTGTATTAGTTGGAGGTTGTTGATTATGACAATCAGAAACTGGAAGTTTTACTTTTACTGTCTTTTCTTCAAACGTTTCAACAATGTTGACATAACTTATAGTAACATATTTAGTCCTATATTGTATGAGAAAGAGTTTATAATTTTTTTCTTGTTGTTGATGATAGACCTAAAGATCTTGTATTTATACATACATATATTCATAAATATGCCTATTTTGACCGTCGACGTAACAAAAAAGAGAAAGCAATATACATTATTAGATGTGTAAATTGTATAGTATTTACATGGAAATTTAAATAAACTTATCGAATCTTGATGAAAAAATATTCCCTAAAAGACTAAGGGTCTGATTGGTTCTCCCGCTACCACCCGCAAACGCAGCGTTTGCGGTTCGTAGCGGTTTTCGGCGGTTTATAACAATCACGACAACCGCTTTGAATCGCTCTATACCACTCTGTACCGCTCTATATCGCTGAAAATCAAAAGCTCCTTTCCGCAAGCGTTTGCGGTTGCGGGTTGGATAATTAAAAAAAAAAAAAAAACACAAACTTATATAAAATCCGAAAATAAATAATAATATTTATTAAAAAATAAGATTTGGATAATAAAATCACAATATAAATAAAAAATTAGTACTTTTAGTCAATATTCATTAAAATCATATAATACTTATATATTTATAAGTTCTACAAATCAAAATTCTCTTGATAAATATTCTTTTCATACTAATACATATATATCTAATAAATAAAATTGTAAAATAAATTTAATTTTCACATTAAATATATATTTTGAAAATAAAATCACATTTTTATTTAAATTATAGAAATTAAAAGATAGACGTAAGTATTATACACATATTATTCTTTATAAAAAAATTATTTTTAATTATGTTGAACCATAAATTTAAAATTTTCATTATAATATATTTTTGATATTTTTATAATTATATAATGTGTTTATATTATTAATTTATTGTTTAACCGCTATTGCATCCGCAAGTGAACCAGTCATAAGTAACCCGCAAACGCATCCATTTTCAATTGTTATGCCAGTCGTACAAACCGCTTAATAACGCTACTAATCACAACCGCCCGCTTCCGCAAACTCCCGCACCCGCAACCGCAACCGCAGCGGTTAAACCAGTCAGACCCTAAAAGTGTATCTCCCGCGTTTGCCAGTAAAAACAACCGTATGGTGACTCACGTAACCTTAATATAGGATTAACGAAGTTCTATAGAAACCACACAATAAGGGGAAATCTTCTGGTTATCCGTTGACTTGGAAAGTGTGTGTACTTTATGGACAGGTCAAACGTGTGTTTCACAGAGGAAAAGGTGTTGTGGATGTGTATTTTAATTTGATGCCTCTAAGTGGCCAAACATGCTCACCATTCTCAACAGGTACAAAATCAAAACCCACACATCCATAATTAGAAATAACGAAGTGAAAGTCTTGACCTTTGTGTGTGTGTGTGTGTGTGTGTGTGTGTGTGTGTGTGTGTGTGTTCTTGAAACAGCTTGAATGGTAAGGAAGTAGATGGTATGAAGTGGGTGGCTCGACCAGCACCAGTTATACCTCCTGAGATGATAAAGGTTCTGTGGGAAGATCCTCAAGGAAAGAGATATGTGAAAGATTTGATTCAGAGTTTGGTAAAGGAGATTGAGCAGCCTTTAGATGTAAATCATTTAACTCGTAGCCACGCACTTGTCACTGATTTAGTACTATAGCTTCATGATGTATCTCCAACTCTTCAAGATTATAGGGTTAGTGTAGAGCCATTGTTTTGTGACAGAAATTTTAAACAAAGTAAAAAAAAAAAACCCAATTACATGAAAACACGAGTACAAAACTAGTATGGCATTTTAAGATTTATGATGATTGATGTCATCTACTTCATGAAAGTTTAGCGTAATTTGTGTTTAATGGATACACATCATGCGTTCCCAATTACTACTGTTAAGACAAACTGTTAATAAATTTGTGATTCTTTCAACCATGCCAAGATCAGGTCTCCTTCTAAATTCCTGTTATATAATGAATGTTAAAACACCATACTGTTTATAGAATTCAAACTCCATTTCTTACCAAAAACGAACTCTATTGGGATATCGATCGACCAAAGTAATGAAAATTTATATAGATAAAAAATTTTAGCATTTTTACGATTATTGATATATTTTGCAATATCGAAAAATCGGAAATTTATTATATTTTCATATTAATTTAGGAGATTATATTATTTCTATTTCTATACAAGTCTGCATATTGTTGGCAGTAATTGTTCCTAGTTCCTACTTTTGTGTTCTTACGTTCTTCACTTTGTCAACATCTTTTACAGTTATTTTCACAATGTGGCCACTGTGGTTGTTATCTATGTTCGTTTGCTTTATGGGCATCACAATGATTGTGGCTATTTGGTCTTGTTTTTTTTACGATGACGAGAAACCCGGTGCATGAAGTCAAGGAGATATGGTGGGAGGCAAAACATCTCGTTTCAGCAATCTTTTTGTTTATTTTCCCTTTCTATTTTAATTTTTATATAACTTTTACATTTTAGTGATATCTTTTGGTTTTAGTTTCGCTATTTATAGTTCTCAGTTTGATTAGTAATAAGGTGATGCATTTGTATTGGTTGGAGGTTTTGTTGATTATGATAATAAAAAAAACTAGTACTTTGACTTTTGCTGTCTTTTCTTCAAACGTTTGAACATTGTCGACATAACTTGGTAACATTGAAGATGATAGACCTAAAGATCTTGTATTTATACATACATATGCTCACATGTACCACAAGGATGAATCTAATATGCCTATTTACACGTAATGGAAATATATAGAAAATACATATATGTGTGTGGTAATCTTATAATCTCGAAAAAATATATAATATGCCTATTTCGATCGTTGACGTAATCTTATATATCACTAGATTTGTAAATTCTATAAGAATTTCAGTATTTAAATGGAAATTTAAAAAAACTTCTCGAATCTTGATTAAAAATATTCCCTAAAAAAAAAAAAAAACCGTATCTCCCGCGTTTGCCACTAAAAACGATCGTCTGGTGAGTCACGTAACTTTAATATAGGATGCAGAAAAGAGATATGTGAAAGATTTGATTCAAAGTATGGTATAGGATAGGCCTGGGCATTTTTACTTGGACCCGAAATACTGAACCGAACCCGACCCGAAATAAGTGGAACCTAACCGAATCGGAACCGACACAAATACCCGTATGGGTCCAAATTTTCTATACCCGAAAGAATCGGACCCGAACCCGAACCGAACCGAAAACCTGTGGGTGCCCGAAATATTCAAAATATAACTATATATCCAAAAATATTAGTTATATTTAGACTTAAAATAACCAAAATATATAAAATTATAATTATAAATCTAACATAATAGTTATATTTAGAAAACAATAACAAAAATATTCAAGAAATCCAAAAATCTTTAGCTATGTTTGTATATATTCAATATTTTTTTCCGAAATTTTACAAAATTTCGTATAAATTAAACAGTTTTTTATTTTTATTTTATTTTTTGTAACTAAAGTTTGGATATTCGGAACCGGACCCGACCCGAAAATCATAAATACCCGAATGGTTCTAAATTTTTTAGAACCGAAAAACCCGAAACCCGAAAGGAATCGACCCGAACCCGACCCGAATAACCGAACGCCCAGGCCTAGTATAGGAGATTGAGCAGCCTTTAGATGTAACTCGTGGCTACGCACTTGTGACTGATTTAGTACCATAGCTTCATGTACCTCCAACTCTAAGATTATAGGTTAAGTTTAGAGCCATTGTTTTGGTAACACCTCAATCAAAAGAAAAGCTAACAAAATGTCAATCTCTAAAGATTAGCATGAAATTTTAAACACAGTAAAAAAACCCCAATTCTTTGGAGTTAGTACATGAAAGGCGAGTAAAAAACTACATCATGGGTATTTTTATTAAATTTGCATGATTTTATTCTAAGATTTATAATGAATATTGTCATCTACTCCATGAATGTTTAACGTACTTTGTGTTTAATTGATAGATCATGCGTTTCTGTTAAGACACATTATTAATGAATTTGTGATTTTTTCTACCATGCCAAAATAGGGTCTCCCTCTATATATGTACATTTTATAGACTTCAAACATTTCTAACCAAAAACTCAATCTATTAGAAGATCGATCGAACAAAGTAATCTGAAATTATAAAGATCAAGAAATTAACTTAGCATCTTTACGATTATTGATGTTTTGCAATATCGAAAATAGGAAATTGAGCATTATATTTTTCATATTAACTTAGGAAATTATATTATTTTCTATTTCCGTACAAGTCTATGCACATTGTTTGCAGTAATTTATTCCTACTTTTTGTGTTCTTACGTTCATCAATTTATCGACATCTTTACAGTTACTTCACAATGCCGTTGATGGCAATATGGTTTCTCTCTATGCTCGGCTGCTTAATTAGTCGGCATCATTCTGATTGTGGTTCTTTGCTCTTGTATGTGTAACGACGACAAATCCGGTGCATGAAGAGTGAAGTCAAGGAGATATGATGGGAGGCAAAACATCTCGTTTCAGCAAACTTACACATATATAATGGAAACATAAGCATATTTACACATATATAATGGAAATGTATAGAAAATACATACATATGTGTCATGTGTGGGTATCTTATTATCTCGAAAATGTATATGATATATGCCTATTTCCACCGTTGACGTAACGAAAAAGATAAAGAAATATACATCATTAGATGTGTAAATTTCTCTAAGAATTTCAGTATTTAGATGGAAATTTAAATAAACTTCTCAAATCTTGATGAAATAAAATTCCCTAAAACCAAAAAACCGTATCTCCCGCGTTTGCCAGTAAAAACGACCGTATGGTGACTCACGTAACCTTAATATAGGATTAACGAAGTTCTATAGAAACCACTAAATAAGGGGAAATCTTCTGGTTATCCGTTGACTTACAACTTCTTCATCCAATAGCCATCCGCCAGCTGTCTGTTCTGCATATGTAGAAAAGAAATAGACAAGAAAAAACAGAGAGCTTTTGTGCTCAAAGAAAGAGGACAGATTTTGAGATTTCTTTTTTCCTTACGTTACCTCCCTCTTCATTTCAAGACCCCAAAAAAAAACCAAAAACCAAAAACAAAAATATTCAGAAACAAGAAAATAACAGAAGTAGAGAAAAGCATTTTGATTTCTCCTGAATCAATTTGGAAAAAACATATCGTTTTATAGTTTGTAACCAGGTATTTTCTTTTCCTTAAATTTATCTCTTTTGTTTTTTCTTTCTTCTTCTTAACACAAACAACGTCTTGTTTTGCTCTTTTTTATTCGTATCTTGCTTTTAAATGTGCAGAAACACATAGCTCTTGGCAAATCTATACGATTCAGCTTCTTTGTTAAATAGGGTTTTATTAACTCCCATAAAAATGTAAGTTCATTTTCTTGATTTCTTATAACAATTTTTATTTTATAATAGAATTCACCCTAAAAAACGCAACACTTCCCTCTCTGCGATGTCACAACCTTATGTATAACATGAGAAGAGAATTGTAAGAGAAAAGAAGAAGAATTTCTATTAAAAAAAAAACGATTTACGAAAAGAAGTTTCTGATGGCTTGATGTGCAAGTTAGGTATGCGGCTGCAAGTTGAACATGACCTCTCCAATGAAGGGTCTATTAAAAGGGTTGAGGTACATTGCTCGTATCTTCGGTGAGTTTATAAACAAACTTTCGAGACCAAATCATATTTGTTTACACATAATCACCAAGAAATCAGATTTTTAAAATGTTATACAAAAAAAAAAAAAACTTGCAGAGGATGAGAAGGAACCAGAGATGCAGATTGGTCAACCGACCGATGTCAAACATGTTGCACATATAGGATGGGAAGGGCCCTCTGCTACGACCCCAAGCTGGGTATATATATAAAACCTTTCACTAAAAATATATATATTTGGGTTGTCCATGAACTAATATATATCTTGCATGGGAATCTATAGATGCATGAGTACAAGTCTCCGATGGGTGAGCCAAAGGCAAGTTCCAACAAGAAGTCCTCAGGTGAGAAGAGGAACAAAGGAAGGCGTAAGGCATCAACAGGTACAAACAACGTTAAATCGTAACAATAGCCATATTTGTATATTGTGAGGGAATTGTTTTTGTAACAATAGTAACTTTTGTAGGAGTTAACTCACCTTCAGAGTCTCCGACAAGGACAGGAGGATCAACGAGGCCATCAAGACGTGGCGCGGGTAAACAGAGAGAGCAAAGCACGGGGTCAGGGTCAGAGTCAGGTTCAGCGTTAGACATACCTCAACAAAACGACCAGTCTATGGGACCGAAACAATCGAAACAAAGAAAGTCAAAAGGAACAGGAGGAGGTGGAGGAGGTGGAGGAGGAGGAGGAGGCGGTGAAGCTGTTCCTCTACCTGTTGGAGCTGCAAGGTCAAAGGAAACAGATATATCTGTACGAGCGGTTTATCCATGTGTGGGTCTTGGAAGTTCTACAGGAAGATGAAAGAGATGAGAAAAAATTAAAGAGAGTTTTTCTTCAAATTTAGACTAGAGTGGTGGTTTTTGCTTTTCATCTCATGATATCTACACACTTTTGTCTTTTATTTTTTTTCCATCTTCTACTGGAGATGCCTTTGGATAACAAGACCGTTGTATTTTTTTATCGAGCGATTTGGGTCGAGAAGAGAACCCTTTTAATGATTATGAATCAGGGATGTGAAACATATGCTTTGCTTAATGATTTTCGATAACCTTAAAACTATTCCCAAGAAACCTATCTACTGTTTTCTTATGATTCAAGGTTGTAGCTATAATCTAACTATTGAATTAGTAGAGATCTACTAATAAGATCCCTAATAGTTTGCTCTAGTTCCGTTAATTACCTACATAGTGCATGATTTAAATCCGGAAATGTGCGTGTAAGTACTAACAATTAAATGTGTTAGACAAAACAAATCACAAAGAAGAAAGTACACTATATTAACTCAAAGCACTTATTTAACACAATGTGTGTATTAAATCGTGTAATTCGCTTTGAACCCCCTTTATTAAATATGAAGTTTTGATCTTTAGCTTCTAAGAAAAGGGTATAACTCATACCTAAAGTTACAACTCACACCTAAAACCCTCCCTCCTAGTTTACCATTGCAGCACATCGGGAACTTCTTTAAAATCCCTTGCAAACACGTCAAGCAACTTTTAAACACAAAGTCTTTCGTACACTGGACCATTGCGAACACCTTCTTCGTCCCAATCATCTTTTCCCCAGCCGCGTACAGCACCAGCGAGTCAGAGCCTACGTTGGATGTACTTGTGGCTTTAGCTGTCAAATTCACCAGTAGAGCCGATGTTTCTTTGTTGAACGACTCTATATTTCCGCTCACCTTTTTGGGGTTTGACAAAAAGAAGTCGTTCTCGTTATCGACCTTCCCATAGCCATGGATCATTGATATCCTGAGAAGACATTGGTCGTACCATATTATCGCTCCCTTGTTTCCCGGACATCTCCTACGAAGCTGTCATTATCACGATCAAGAACCGTTATTGCATATACTCTTTTTGTTTTTTTGGAGCTAGCCACAAATGACTAATAGTTTTTATCACAATTCAACCATCCAAGATCCATGTAGAGAGTATCATGATCATCAGATATCTACAAATCAAAGATGTAACAACAGTAAAAAGATCTTTAAGTATTTAGTAGGTCATTAATTCATATCACTCAAAATTTACCAACAATCCGTTGTAGTCTAGCTGGTTAGGATACTCGGCTCTCACCCGAGAGACCCGGGTTCGAGTCCCGGCAACGGAGCTTATTTTTTAAAATGAGCTCTTTAGCAGAAAAAGAAAAATATATATAAGTAATGTTTACTCCATCAATTCATATAACTCAAATTTATCAACAATCCGTTGTAGTCTAGCTGGTTAGGATACTCGGCTCTCACCCGAGAGACCCGGGTTCGAGTCCCGGCAACGGAGTATATTTCTTTTAACAAAAACTTTTTTGGGCCGTATATTTCTTTTAACAAAAACTTTTTTGGGCCTGTTCACAATCACTCTTTAGCCTTATGCCTAGAACCGGGCATGCATGTTGATATATTTGCTCTAAGTGATGTTACCTCAGAGATGGCGGTGGAGAGGCAGGCTTGGCATTTGGACAAGTAGGAGTCGGCACGGCATTGGAGTCGGAGGTAAGCGGCATTAGGGGCCTCCCCATAGGTGGCGTCGGAGAAACCGTCAACAAGATTGGCGCTAGAGGTGAGACCGAGGACACGGTTGAGGTTTGCCTCGTATACACTTCCCTTGTTGTATTTCCCTTGACTGTTGATGCATTTGTGGTGCAGATACTCATTGGTCAGGTTCAGGGACGAAACACTGCGTAGAAGAAGGAATTGTATGGCCGCTACGGCCAAGATAGGGACGGATCCATAAAATGAAGGCATTGTAATTTTTCATTAGATGAATCTTTAAGGAGTGTAGATGGTTGTATAAGAAATGTTTTCTTGGGGTGATGAGACTTGGTATTTGCGGCGATGGAAGTGGGCACATGAACAAGTCAAAGTTCGAAGGTAACATCAACCCGTGTGATGCGGAGCAGAGGCGGAGCTAGAAATATATTATAGCAGGGTCATATATTAAAATAAATGAATGGGGAGAAGAATTGAACTTGAGAAAAGGGGATCAAATGATAACATTTAAACCAAATAAGCCAATAAACACAACAAAAATACATATAAATTTTGTTATTTATGAAAGTAGTAGGGGTCAGCTGACCCCTACCTCCTCACATAGATCTGCTCCTGATGTGGAGGGTTCTTGCATGCACTTATGTTTGGAATTTCGAATATTTTTAAGTAATGTAGTTCTATGAATTTTCTGTAGTTATATTTTGAAATGATATAAATCTAAATGTGAAAAGTATAATTGCTTGGATAAAATAATAATTTTTGATTGTATGCAAAAGTTAGAGTTTCGTTACATGTTACAAATCTATTTTGTTTTAACATAAGAAATGTAAAGCTTAAAACCAAAAAAACAAAGAAATGTAAAGCAAATAAAAATTGCCAAATGGATCAAAAGTGTGAGAGTGAAATTTAATCTTTATCTATTATGATTTTATTCTAATAAATAAAAATTAAGCAAAAAAATGTCCCAAAATGAAAGAAACTATACTCATAATTTGTAGTGGTTTCATTATTTGTTAAGCAAAAAGTGAAACAACCAACATCAAAAGACACCTCTGCTCGAAGCCCAAAATATTTATAATTTTGTGGGCCTATAAATTTACTCAAGGCCCAAAGTTATTTTACATTACGGAGTTAGGGTTTCTGAAAAGTTTACTATATAATTCTGTTTCTTTAAGCTGCCTTTGGCTGGCGAACGACGGCACACAAAGCTTGAGGCTTCACTCGAGAGATCAGAGAGTAGCGAAAATGGTAATTGTTTCTTCCCCGTCGAGCTGATTCTGTATTCGTAGAGCTCATTTCGATTTCTGATTGACTAGTTTTAAACCTATATGGTGGATTGATTTTTATTGGCTTTCGGATCTAAATATTGAGTTTTCTCTCCGACCAAACTGTTTGTGTTTTGTTTGTTTAATCGCTGCTTTTGTCTAGAAACACTGCTTACTGGTAACAATAGATTATCACTGATCATATAAGTTCATTGTGTAATCTTATAAAATCCTCTATTTGTCGTCTTTTCTGAACAAGAAAATGTTTTGGATTCCAGTTAGCTTAAAAGACTTGTAATTTTTGTATATTGTATCATTTGACATCTAAAGTCTTTTGATTTTGAGTGTTTTGAAATGCTTCAGTGTGATAGTTAAGCTGATATATTTTTTTGTTAATGAAATTCGCAGGTGAACATTCCGAAGACAAAGAAGACTTACTGCAAGAACAAGGAATGCAAGAAGCATACATTGCACAAGGTGACCCAATACAAGAAGGGCAAAGACAGTCTCGCTGCTCAGGGAAAGCGTCGTTATGACCGTAAGCAGTCTGGTTATGGTGGTCAGACTAAGCCTGTCTTCCACAAGAAGGTAAAATTTCACTTTTTTCAAATTGTTCTGTGTTTGAGTAAGGCCAGATAGTAAAAATTGAGCTAGTTTTGGTTATCCTTAATCAATATAGGGAACCATTTATCTTCTTGTGTAGCTGAGCCTCTATACTTGTTCCTTCAGATCAAAATCACATTTTGAAAAAAGCTTTTATTAGTAATCGTAAATTGTGTTTGCTTTAGTAGCTTAGACTCATTTCTTTGTAACCCTGTGAACAGGCTAAGACCACGAAGAAGATTGTCCTGAGGCTTCAGTGCCAAACCTGCAAGCATTTCTCTCAGCATTCAATCAAGGTAAAACGAACAAATCTTTCATTCGTCAATTCTCATTACCAGTTTTCTAACTTAATAGTGTTCTTACGTTTTTCTTCTCCTTTGTTTGTTCAGAGGTGCAAGCATTTCGAGATCGGTGGAGACAAAAAGGGCAAGGGAACATCTCTTTTCTAAGTTGCTTTCATCTCATTATCTTCAAGTTTTGTACTTCGTCGGATCTGGAATCTATTTGTTTTTAGCTCTCGTATAAGATTGTCTCATCTTTGCTTTTGTTAACACTCTATATTTTGAATCATTATCAAGATATGGTTTTGCTGTTAATCTTAATCTTTGATCTCATTGCAAACCTAATACATTCATAAGATGAGACTTCACATATGCTTAGAAAACTTTTCATACGATATCTACACAACTCAGGAAGTTTTAGCATTCAGAAAAGTATTCATCTTTACAAATTATATAATCAAGCAATGACAAACACCCTGAGTTCACCTCTATCACCACGAGTGATCCTCATGTCACCATCAACATAAGTGACTTCAAAATCCCCAGTGCCAGGGTTCGACGATGGCCGGAGACTATCCGGAAGCCTCGGGATCTCAAACGGAGGAAGCTGCGCTAAATTCCCCGTCGTCTTCACAGTAGTCTTCTCAAACGTTATCTTGATCTTGCAAGTCCCTAATTACCAACACAAATCAATCCTCTATACAACGCAAGTAGAGAAACATAAAACTCCAGAGAAAGAGAGAGAGAGAGAGAGATTCGAACCTAAGAGCTCAAATTTGTGTGCCAATGTCGCAGTCGCTTCCACCGGTGGAAACGGCCACGGAGCTCCTATCTCCACCTCCGCAATGTTGTCGAAATCTTTACTCAACACATCAATCCTTTGAAACACCTGTTCCCAACACTTCATAGATTCAGCGATAGAGATTCATGGAGTCTTTAAGGAGCAAGATTCAACATTACCTGGCCAAGAGTAACCGGAATCAAACGTCCGGTGGGGAGTCCAGGACGGCTACCACCTAGAGACCGAGAAGAGAAGGCGCTGCTATACAAGAGCCTCCATTTCCCTTGAAGCTTGTCGAGATCTCCGGTTAGATCCACCGGTCCACCAGCGGCTTCCAGTGCTTTTGCAGCCGTCTCAGCTTTCTGCAGATCGTCTAGACTCGCCACAAGTCCTCTGTTTAATCCCGAAACTACACTCTGTAAATTTTCTCACACAAACCCCAAAAGAGAAGAAAAAATTGTAAATTTCCGAGAAACGATTTCCACTCTAAAAAGGGATTAGGGTTCTTCAATTTAATCGTAATTGAATTTTGACTCACCAGTAATTTGAGTTTGAGCGGCTCGATTGGCTCGATTGGCTCGTCGACATCTCCCGATTCAGGTGGAATCGGGTCGCGGATTGAATACTCGACCAACGGCGAAGTCGCGGCGAGCTTTCTCTTTTCCGGTACAGTGAATTCCAAGCGAGACGATCTGGGGAAACTGATTAGCACCGGCGAGGAAGACGGAACAGAGCATCTGATGAAACAGCTCGACGGCGGAGAGCGGTGGTGATCGGAAAGAAGCGCCGGTGGTGCTCGTAGCAGTGACAAAACAGAAGAAGAAGCCGCCATGTGAAAAAAATGATTCGAAGAGAAAGAAGTTTTTTTTTCCAGATATTTCTAGAGTTAGTGAAGACGAAGAAGAAGCATAGACTCTTTTATGTGATTTGAGAAGAACCACGAGTAGGCGCGTAAGCTGTCACGTTTCTATATACGTGTGTATATACAAATGTGTCAAACACATTTCGCAACTTTATGTTAAACGTTATCGTTTTGACTCGTAAATTTGCATTTTGATTCCGTTTTTGGTTGTATTCGGTGATATTTATTGCGTTAATTATTGGTGGGATTTGTTCAAATTATAATTTCGTGGACGTTATATCTTTTGGGAAATTGCTATGAAGAGTACTGATAACAAATGTCCCATCTAAATGGTTTAAAATGTAGTTAAATGACAAAAATTGGTTGTATGACAATTTTACCTTACATTTGGCATATTCCCTCAGTATGCATAGGACAACCTAAAAATTATCCGTCTTCTCTAATCTTTGTTTGATTCTTGAAAATCAAATCATCTCAATCTTCTGTATAAAAAATGATTCGTATATTGACATATTGTTCGTATTTACAAAAATTTACTATTTTCATCTTCTTAAAAGTATAACCTTGATGCAATTTCGACGGTTGCTGAAATCGCCGGAGACCGAAGGAGACAAGAATCACACAGCAATGGAGTGTGTTTGAGAGAGACAAAAACAGAAATATGTGAAAATTTGGGAGTTCTTTGGTTTACAACAATTCGGTTGAGCTCAATCTCAATGAAGAAGATGGGCCCGATTGCTAAAGAATGAGCTTCAAGAAGCTATCAAGCAGGCCCAAGTTTGTCGTGGCCCAAGTTCATTTTCTTGAATATGTTCAAGTTCAAGTACAAGTTTGACTCATGAACTTGATTTGCTAGTTTTGACTCACACAACAAGCCGGGTCTCAGGTAAAATCATAATTGGTGGTTCAAAAATCATATCACAAATTGGATCATAACTGTTTTGGTATTGCGGGCCAAGTTTTATTTATTGACCAAAATTAAATCAAAAATTCGTGGTTCAAAATCACTTCACAAACTGGAACGTGTTTGCATCAAGATCAGCGAGTCACAATATCATATTTATTGATCAGAATGTAACAACGTTATACAATCTACGTGTTAACCATTTGCTCTATACGATCGTTTCTTTCCTTAGCTAGGTTGCTCAATGTTTTCTTATTTGCAACATGTTATTAATGCTAATGATAAGTTATACGTTATTGCTAGCTAGTTGAATGGAGAGAATTCTATATGTGAAAAATGTGTTTAACCGATTGGACACCATGTTTATACTACGTACGTACATCATATACACACATCATATACTTGTTTCTTTGTTGATATTATAATGAATATTACATTCCAACAACAACAACAACAACAAAACTGATTTGATTGGTTGTCTAGAGTCCGGACAGTGTAATATGAAACCGTGAATATGGTGTCCAAATGTCCAATCAATCTGCGGTTATACATTTTATGTACTTTCTACATGAACTAACTTTCTGAAAAGAAAAAAACAAGAACATGTAGTAAATTTTGCGCAACCTATACAGAATACAGTATACGCAATCAGCGTATTCAATACTTTTATGTAGTATAAAAAGTAATAATATGAAAATTGTTCTCATGAGTCATTGTAATTTGTGTTCTGGTCAGAAGATAAGAAGAACGAGAAAAGTCTTAGAAGTGGATTATCATGAAAATACAATAAATTGCATCGTTATTTGACTTTACATGGATCATAGCTTTTAATTTAATTAATGGCAACTTGTGATATCTTTAATTGTGTCCAACCATACATTTGACTTCTGATAAGACATAAAACCATTGCGTTTTAAGTACGGTAACATACATTTCTTTATCACCATGCAATTATGTACCCATATATAGTTACTTGGGCAAGTGAAATATTCTCACCAAACCCTTTGAATTTAGAATATGCATTAAAGACTGATACTTAGGTAACAGAAAACTAGAAATCTAGAGTTTATCAACAACAATAACAACAAAAATCTAAAAATCTAGAGTGTTTTCGGATGCTTCGATGGCACTTAACTTGTTTGTTGAGGGTTGCATGACTAGTGTTGACAACGTACGTGATATGCAAATGCTGACGTGGAGATTACTGATTGGCCCTGCTGATTTCCACACTATTGATCCAAGTTACAACAAAATACGAGGATGGCCCACTTTTTTGTGAAGATGTAAGCTTAAGATAGATTTAATACCCGATTTGAATAATTAATTCCGTGCAATATAAATTAACAATTATTTGTGTAACTCTATCTTGCCTGTTTGCTGGTACTGTTATTTTCTCCAGTTCTTAAATGTGTCAAAGTCAAAACCTTGTCCAATGAAACTGATCGATAGTAGTTATCTATGAATTGTTACCTCAAAACCCCCGGAAATGTCGGTGACCCAATCTGTTCGTCTATTTAATTAGAAAGCAAAAATGTGATTTTATATCTTCTATTTAATAGCCATGACACACAAAAAATCGATGTTGAGCATGATTAAAATTTTGTACTAATGTCTAATAGAGTATCATATAATATTAATTATTACATAAACAAACGCAAAACAGGTATATTAGTACAATTTTCCATTATATACTTATTAAGTATTAAAAAATATACTAGTTGAAAAAGTATAAATAATTTAACTCAGTATAGTTTTGTGACAAACTTTCATACCATACATGATACAATTATCAAAAAAATATTTTAACTTTAACAAAAAACCATTATAATTTATTTCTCATATTGTAAGAATCTAAATCATATAGATAAATATCGAATTTATGTATATGTAGATTTGAAAAGTAAATGATTACTCGATTTAGTTGGTCTATTAAATAGAAGAGCATAGTTTGAGATATATAGTACTCTCAGTTCGTGCATAATTTTCACAAACTTTCAGGAACGTACTTTGACTTCTAGATAAGCGATTATTTATTTTAAAAATCATAGGTGTATTTTGTAGGTCCATTTTCCCCAAAAACAAAATGAAAGGCGCCAATTGTTTTTTTGTGCGTATTTAATGTTATGAAATTGTGAGAAGAAACCGAGAACACGTATGCCGAATACGAAAGTAAAGATTGTGGAAAACGTTATGGGCTTGTACCAATAATAACTCACGAGTCACCAATCTGGCTACCAAGTTTCATATTGTGGTTGTGGTTCTTCGTTCTTAGAGCTTCACACGTGAATTTTCGTCGTGTCTACAAGAACTTGCTAACCATTTTTTCCTTCCAGCGTGCGTACATCACTTTTCTCATCTCTAATCATTTATTCATCATTCATTATTAACCTTTACTTTCAGCTGCCCGTAGTTTTCACATGTCACAAGCTCGAAAGAGACTTCCCCCACATTTCACATAAATTTATTTTTTGGTTCCCTAACACACCCTCTCACGTAATTGCATATTAGTCCCTGTATTTTACATTGTCAATGTCTTACCACCATTTAAGAGACAGTTTTATATAGTATCCTATCAGTTGTCAACTATACGAATAACTATAACCATGTTTAAAGATTTCCATGGATTCTCTGGCTGTTGTATTAATAATACGGTTTAAAATAGCATTGATCAAGATTACCAAAGATTGTGAAGCTGGCAGAGAGTAAAACTTTAGCATCAAAATCTTCACATAATCTGAAATCTTAAACATAAATTAAGAAGAAGTCCGATTATTTTCGATTGATACATGTTAAGGATGTCAGGTGGATTGTTCATATGAAGATATTTGATTAGTTCAGTTTTGTTTATTGGGATAATGATTAGTTTTTTTTTTTAATGGGAGTAAGTAGAGCATGTGCGTGAAACCTCTCTTCCCTCCACTTTAAATTGAAAACACTAATTTGAGCTATGACATGTATGATAGGCTCGCCAATCAAAATATATAAGAATCGTTCTTTTTATAAACTGCTCAAAAATCGTATGAAGTTGACGATATTCTAAACATCATATAATTGACTATTGGATGAGTTTTATAGGATCAAAACTTTTATTTTATTTTTTTTTATGACCAAAGGCTTGAAGAAATTTTTTGCCCCAATTTGTCTTGCTTTAAACATCTTCTTGTTAAGTGTTTTCGTTTATAATATACTTTTTTTGTCCCATAATATAAGCTGTTTTAGCTTATAATTTTTGTCCCACAATATAAGCAATTTTGACATTTCAATGCACTTTAACTTTATGGAAAACTGTGTGACCATTTATATTTTGCAATTGTTTTTTTATGATTGGTTGAATTATATTTAATCTATATTTTAAATGATACTTTTTTAAAGCAAAACAATTTTCTTAATTCTTGTGTTTAAGCTAAAACAGCTTATGATATGGGACAGAGGGAGTAGTTAGCATTCACAAAAATTAAGTTTCGAATACTTTTTCTTGTTGATTATCTTTAAACAACTTGTTCTTATGATGATACATATGCTTTATAATTATAGGTAGAAAATGATTTACAAAAAGTTTATCTAAAGAAGAAAGTAGACAATATTCAAGGTTTCACTAAATATAAAATATAAATTAAAAATATAAGCGGAAGCTTGGATAGTTCAGTGGTTTGACAATGTTCATTAGTGTTTCTGCCAACATTTCGAGGATTCGATTCTTAAAGAACACATTAGTGAACTCTTAGTCAACCATTGTACCTCCAACTTTCAATTTTGTTGGATTTTTTTCCGTTTAGAATTTCCGTACCTTTTAACTAAATAGTAAAAAAAAAAACTGTTTTCTTTTATCAAATAGCAAAACTTAGCTTAGTAAATAAAAACAAAAACATTAAGAAGGGTAACTAAACTAGATAATACCTAATTACCTATATAATTTGGCATATAAGTAGATTTTGAATAAGAAATACGTGGGGTGGATAGGCATCATACTCCAGAATTTAAAATGTGGTTTCAATTACGTAATCGAAACTACTAATACGACAAACTGTCGTTAAATACAAAAATTTAATATCTTTCTGAAACGACAAATAAAAATAAATATAATCATCGAAAAGAGTTAAAAGACAAAGTTTGGGGCTCACTTCGCAATTTTTGCATCATATTTCTGATTCCATATAATTCACAGACAGCTGTACCTAATATATGCTATATATATGTATGTGTTCGAGCTTCTTCTGCTTTCAAGCTCTCTTCAAAAACTTCCACTGTCTACCCAATTTAAGAGAACTCTCTAAAAGATTATGGGTAAGCAGAGAAACGCCGGAAAGTTTGGTCTCCGTGACATCACGGATGCAGAGATGGAATCACTAGGCAGCTTCTGCGAAGCCATCTTGCCTCCACTTCCCCCGCCGGAAGAATATTCCGGCGAACATGATCACCATCCGAACAAAGAGGCTCTCCGGTCGTTTTACACAACTTCCGGATCTCAAACTCCGATTCTTCGCCAGGTAAGCACAACTTCCTCTGTTTTACAAATCAAATGCTCTGTTTTTCTTTCCTCAGTTTGGATTTTTATAAGTAAAAATGTTAAAAGACTGTTTTTTTCTAATTGGGATGCAGACGATTGAGCTGATATTTAGACGAGGGACGATAGAAGCTTTGCTTTTGTCGAGACTTGTTCTGTTCTTGCTTGCTACACGGCTTGGGACGTTGATTGTTTGTGGGAACGAATGTTTGGTCAAGAAATGGCCTTTCGTTGAGAAATTCAGTGAGCTCTCGTTGGAGAAGAGGGAGAGAGCGATTCAGAAACAGTTCAGGAATTGGGTTTTGACTCCCATTAGAGCTGCTTTAGTCTACATCAAAGTCGCCTTCCTCTTCTGTTTCTTCTCCAGGGTATGTTCTTCGATCCTCTGTTTTTTTACTTTCAGGAAATGTTAGATTATGCATATAGTTTAATAGGATGAAATCAATCTGATTCTCTCTGAAACTCCATTTAAATAACTGATTTGAATTTTGACATGGTTTAAATTAATTTATATGTCCGGAAAACAAAATCTTGATCTGATTTTTTTGTGTCCGGAAAACAAAATCCAAACAGAGCCAACAAAGAAGAAAAACGTTGGAAAATTAAAATTTCAATAAAAATAATGATTTCTTTGAATAAAAAGTTTAAAACTGTACCCTAACAGAAACTTCCAAACCATTTTACTCTAAATTATGGTTTACCTTGGTTATTCTTCTTAAACCAAAACAAAACCAGAACCAGAACAAGAACCAAAGCTGTACCAAACCGATTTTTGTTTATACTATACATAAAAACACAAAAATCTGAATAACTTAAACCAAAACCAAACCATTTCAATGCGTGCCTTTTACTCCATCGTAAGAACAGAGAGCTACTTACATAGATCTTTAGGATTTACTGAATTTTTCCGTTGGTTTCGTGTAGGTAAGTCCAAACGGAGAAAACCCAGCTTGGGAAGCAATAGGTTATCGCGCAAACCTCAACGAGAAAACACCTTCTGAAACTCAGAAACAGAGACCTCTTGAGAAAGGGATAGTGGAGACAGTGAAAGAAACAGAGCAAACCCTCATCGAATCACTTGTACAGAAAGGCCTAGAAGTTGACCACGACACAGACAACGACGCGATCACAATCAAATGCGACGCTGTTGTTATCGGCTCCGGCTCAGGAGGAGGCGTAGCAGCTTCAGTTCTAGCAAAAGCTGGTTTGAAAGTGGTTGTCATGGAGAAAGGAAGCTACTTTACGCTGTCTGATTATCCTCCTTTTGAAGGTCATGGCTTGGATAAGCTCTACGAAAACGGAGGGATCCTTCCAAGTGTTGATGGGAACATCATGATCTTGGCCGGAGCAACCGTAGGCGGTGGATCAGCTGTGAATTGGTCTGCTTGTATCAAAACGCCGAGATCGGTGATTCAAGAATGGTCAGAGGAGCTAAAGATCCCTCTTTTCGCTGCGGAAGAGTATGTTTCGGCTATGGACTTCGTGTGGAAGAGGATGGGTGTGATGGAGAGGTGCGAGAAGGAAGGGTTTCAGAATCAGATTCTGAGGAAAGGCTGCGAGAATCTAGGGTTTAATGTGGAAAACGTGGCGCGCAATTCATCGGAGAGTCATTACTGTGGATCTTGCGGGTATGGATGCAGACAAGGAGACAAGAAAGGAAGCGACCGGACTTGGCTCGTCGACGCGGTGAGCCACGGAGCTGTGGTTTTAACCGGATGTAAAGCGGAGAGATTCATACTCGAAAAGAACAGTGAAAGCAAAAACAGAGGAGGCAAGAAGTTGAAATGTTTGGGAGTGATGGCGAAATCTTTAAACGGGAACATATCCAAGAAGATAAAGATCGAAGCTAGAGTAACGGTTTCGGCTGCTGGTTCTCTCTTGACACCTCCATTGATGATCTCAAGCGGGTTGAAGAACAAACACATCGGTAAAAACCTTCATTTACATCCTGTTCTCATGTCTTGGGGTTACTTCCCGGACAAGGCATCTTCTGACTTGACCGTCAAGGGAAAGTCTTACGAAGGAGGGATCATAACATCGGTGAGCAAAGTGTTTTCAGAGGATTCAGAAGTTAGAGCCATCATAGAGACACCGTCACTAGGACCATCTTCGTTCTCAGTGCTATGTCCTTGGACCTCAGGAGCTGACATGAAGAGAAGAATGTCAAGATACTCAAGAACCGCGAATCTGATTACGATAGTTAGAGATATCGGTTCTGGAGAGGTGAGAACGGAAGGGAGAATAAGCTATACTGTGGATAAAACCGATAAAGAGAATCTCAAAGCCGGGCTTAGACAGTCTTTGAGGATACTGATTGCAGCTGGAGCTGAGGAAGTGGGGACTCACAGAAGCGACGGGCAGAGATTGATGTGTAAAGGTGTTGATGAGAAGTCGATTGAGGAGTTTTTGGACTCGGTGAATGCAGAGGAAGGACCTAAAGCGATGACTGAGAATTGGAGTGTGTATAGCTCAGCTCATCAGATGGGAAGCTGTAGGATTGGAGAGGATGAAGAGGAAGGAGCGATTGATTTGAATGGAGAGAGTTGGGAAGCTGAGAGGTTGTTTGTGTGCGATGGAAGTGCGTTGCCTAGTGCTGTTGGTGTTAATCCTATGATCACGATTATGTCTACGGCTTATTGTATATCCACAGGAATTGCTAAGTCCATGACCACAGGTTTATCACGTTGAGGTTTCGATTCTTGTGACTCCTATGTCTATGTAATGTAATTTATATCTCTTTTGGTTTTGTTTTTCTTTCTTGTGGTAAAGTAATTCATATATACTCATATTCATGTAACTATTATAATTGTTTGGTAGTGTTGAAAACTCGTGTGATGGATTGAGGTCAGGATCAAGTCTCATTTACTACGGTTTTTTAAGTGACAATAAAACATGGATATATAGTCAATGATTTTTGTTTTGGTTGAAGTGCTGGAAAAGTTATTCATTCTCCTCATCATAAGGTTAATATGCACACAACAATGAGGGTTAGTCTTAAATTTGGAGATTAATGTGAGTTTTGGCCTTCGATTCACATGCTTATCAATATGTAATTTTAGAGGACTGATAAAAATAAAATAAGTGAGTTTAGCAAGTAGTGACATTCTTTATTAGAGAAGAAAGAAGAGTTGATGAACATAAAACTCAGAACCAAAATTTACAGAAATCAATAATATGGACTTGGAAGTTAAATTGTCTTGTTCATTTGACACTTGGAACGTTTTCCAAATCAAGAACCCATTAATCCCTTGTTTCATTTTTTTTAAAGGATAAATTGGTTAAGCAATTTCCGGAGATTTCCCCAGTGGGTTTCTCTCCAGTTATGGCTACATCAATGCTTCGTCACTATCCTGGAAATGCTTTGTTTAACCGTCTGAGTCCATGTCACGGAACGGTAATGGTACGGTCTTCACTGCCCTAAAATGGCCAACATTGTTCAAATGCTCATTCTCCACTCTGTAATTACATCACAAAAGTCACATATTTAGTAAAAATCCAAATCAAGCGTATTACATAAAAATCTCTTGGCCTAGGTTAAATTCTTTTTACATACCTGTAAAAGTTCCAATGACCTCGACGAATGACTTCAAGCGACGCCAATAAGAAATCTAGCAAATGAGATTGAACAGGACTGATCCTGAATCTCATAATTGTCTCGATCCAAGCAACTCGCAGCACCAAGTTCAACCCCTGAATATCGATCTTAACCTTTAGCAAAAAGATATAACTTGTGAAACACGTAACTAAAAATGATGTGACTGGTACTTACAATGGAGAGATAGTAGATGTTCTTGTTCTTGAGAACTAAATCGTCCCTTAGCCATGGATTTCTTGATTTAGGGTTGAGAAGACCCCAGTCCTTGACAAAGTCCCAGTATAACTGGTAAATCGTGGCCACGACCGAGCTCACGAGCACTATGACTAACCACAAGTTGTCGCTTTCTCTAGCGTAGGTTATGCGAACTCCGGCTGCAACCATAGCAGAAACGTATTTCCCCATGTTGACTAGGTGATCAGTGTTTGATTCGTCCCACCATCTCCTTATGCACTGTAAATTACCAATGTTCATCATGTTAATTAATGGCTTTGATAAAAAAAACATAAAGGAAAAAAATAGACCTAAACAAGCTTGCTTACTTGCATGGCACGCCAGAAGTAGGGTGAGAAAGAGATTAAGTAAGCAAGCTCTCTATAGATTCTACCGTTTTTGCAGGTATTGTATTCGTGTGTTCTGAAGCTCTGAGCCATGAAGTAACATGCAGTTGACTCAATGTGTCTCAGTAATGGAATCTGAATTGAAAATCAATAAAAGTGAGAAAACGATTAGTGGGTTAATAATCGACTAAATTATAAATGTTCACCAATATTTAAAGCTGCATTATTTAATTACCTGGCTACAAAGTTGATCAGCCATGAAGAAATCAACCATCACCACCTGTTTCGTACAAAACGCAATAAAATATCACGTTTCTGTTTATCTCTTGTGACGCAAGTCATCAAAACAGGTCTAATAGTTACCTTGTAGAAAGGTGAACAAACGATGTTCCGCAAGATGCGAATGAAGCAGAATCTTGTTGGACGATAAAATGTGTCGAAGGGGCATATCAAGACACAAATGAAAATCTGCTCACACCAAAAAAAAGAAAGAAATCAGCGTTTTGAGTTGTGGTTGCGGTTGAAACGCGTCATATGATAAGTAACTATTTGATCGATTTACCAAGAGGAGGATTCCTGGTATGGTGTCGACTTGGCTGGCGGAGTAACCGCCGGCGCGGAGGATGAGGTGTATGACCATAGCGGCCACGACTGCGGTCATGAACGTGGTTCCCATCAGAAACGCGTCTCGGTAACGCAACGCTGTGTTTGGTGCCAACTCGAAAATGAAAGTGTAGTTTATCCTCGTACTCTTCCACATGAACAGATTGCATCCGTACATGAACATGTGTAGACTCAGCAACGCAAAAACGCTGCGTTTAGAGAAAAAAAACTCAAATAATCAGAATAAATTAAGTTTTCTGTTTATTTTTCTTTCTTTCAACTGATTATTCAATCGTAAATTTTTATGTTTTTTAACAAATAATAATAATTATAAATAAAATACCTGAAAACAGGATAAACAGTCTCCAAATATGAAACTTGAGCACCAGAGGTGAAGACTCCAGAGAGATGTGCCAGTATTATGTAAATACTAAACAGTGAGACGAAGCAACCAGTAAATAATCCTGCATTAACAGAATCTCAATCTGTTAAAATCTTGGTCTATTGTTTCAAAAATAAATATTAAAAGGGGTGAAAAAACAGAGGAAAATAAAATAATACCAACAAAGAAAGTGACCATGTGAGAATCTTTCTGCTGGTGGGGTCTCAAGAATTTCATGGCCTTTTTCCTGTCATTGTTGGCGAAGTGCTTTGTGAATACAGACTCCACTTCGTCCATCAGTCTCACCACCTTGTTTTTTTTATTATTTATAATCAAAACCACTAATTACTTTTAGTCTTTCTTTTGTAATATTATTTACTAAAATAAATAGACTTCCTTTGATTCCACTCATGTAATACCTTATCAGAGCTGATAAATTGCGATCTCTTTACGACTTTAAGATAACTTGCTGATGCATGCTGACCAGAAACCTGTTGGTCCATAATATACAAAATCCATCATTAAGCACTATAGTCTTCTTTTTTTGTACTTTTGGTTGATTAACGAAATTACAATTTGTATTTAGCCACTTTACCTTGTCGAATTTCTTCAATATTTTGGTGAAAGCTATCATATTCAGTGAGCTGCCAAAATAAAGCAAACAAGAATTAGAATCGTAAGGTATAGTAAAAAAAAGGAGAGATATTGAATGAATCAATGAATGTACCTGTAAGTCTTCAACAAGCTAAGACCTTTATAGAGCTCAACAAAGGCACTTCGGATCATCTTCTCGGCGCACTGAATCTTTTTCCGGTTGATGAAGTCTCCCCCGCCGCTTCTTGGGTTATTAACGAGCTCCTCCCATAGAACCGACGTGGCGGTGGCAATGGATCTTGGATTACCACCGTCTCCGGCCACCGCGTCGGGAATGTCAACGCGGAGAGACATTTTGGGTTTGCCTCCTTTTGTTTTGCTCCTTGTAGCAGAGTTTATGAAACTCACACCATTCCTCTCCAATGCCTCTAAGATTTCGTCTGTTCTTGATGCTTCACTTTGTGTCTCACTTAGTTCTCCTAGAGAACCTAAAAAACAAGAAAAAAAAACATTTATATATTTTGTTACCTAACAGCAAAAGACACAAGATCTAAAGAGAAATATTTTTGTTTTTGGTGTCGATCTTGTCTATACGTAAAGATCATCTACTGTTGGTCCATTGCGTTCTCAAATTCTTGTCGGCCATTGAATATATGTTGACATAAAATCTCAAAACTCCAAAAATCTTTCAAATATGTTTTTGCAGCTTCGAGTTTTGCATTCACAAGTAAAACGAATGTTGTCATTTCAATAGTAAAGATTTATATTTTGTGCAACATACGAAATACTCGATTTCAATTCTTTTAAAATATATATTTGTAACGTAAATTGGGCTAGTATATACTATAAATATTAAATAACCTACTTTTCTTTTTACTAGCCGCACTACGTAAACGGCCTTTAGGACATGCACTATTGTGGTTTCTAATGGGTGCAGGCCACGTCATAGCTCAGATATATAAATGGTAGCTTTTAGGAGTCGATGTCAAAATGTAGAATTCACTTAACTACCCTCAATCAGACCTAACTTGTATTAAAAGCCTTAAAGAAAAAGACTGACCTGCAGAGAAATCAGAGTTTCGAGCAGAAGAATTGAAGGAGCGATGTGAATTTGATCCAGAGAGGCTTCTCTTCTTTCGATCACTTAGGATCTGCTTGAGTTCTGCAAGAATGTCCAACTGTTTCCTCAGAATCTCTCCTCTTCCCAAAAACTCTGTCTCTTTGGACTTGTGAAACTGATTCACTTTGTTGAGCTCTTCATCTAGCCTTGCGAAGAACACTTTTACCTAAAGCAAAAATAGCAAAAAAAGCATCCAAATACTTATAATCAAACATTAATACATAAAATAAAATAAAATCTTCAAAAAAGTAGTCTAAGTTGACGATCTTCATTAGGATTTAGAAAGTGAATGTTGTGCAGTTTAGGCTAGCAATAAAACCACTATCTGTGTGCTAATATCTACTTATCTAGGCCGTTTATTTATTTTACTGTTTTTCCAAAGTAAGAGATAAGAATCTTTATACTGATGATGATATTAAACAAGTTCAACAATAAACCCACCAAAAACTAGGTAAGGTCTTTAATTCCAATTTTTACAAATAAAAAAAAGTGAGTATTAATATGGCTAGTTTATAGCATCCGAGTAATTGACCAATATTTATGTTTCAGCCTTATAAAATAAATGTTATAAATATCTTACCAAAAAATACAAATAAATGTAATTACTGCATACCTCGTCTTCTTCAGAAAACAGCTGAACAAGCTCTGTTTGATAAATCTCATCGACGTCATCCCCATTTTCCGAGCTTTTTCTTCTCCTCACCTGTGAATTCGAGAAAAAAATGACATAATATTAAATTTCATTTACTTTAATCTAACAAACCATATTTATTTTTGGCATTTTCTTATACGTGTCATTGAATTGAATGTTTTTTCAGGGTGGTGACTTGTGAGTTTGTTATGTCTTTATATATAGTTTTTTCCGTCACGATGGTTTCGTGAGATACATCACAATCCTCACAACCGTTTTTGCCTCTTGGCTTTCGTGAGAGTATGAAGAAAAACAAACCTTATTTTGGAATTGGTAATCACAAACTCTAAGATGCAGAGTACTAAAGTCTAATAAGCAAGCAATTATTTTCCGCAAAATTATATTGCTGATTTCAGGGTTAGTTAATTTAGAGGGCTATTATTGATTTAGGAAACAGGTAGGTTCTTAGGTTAAGAAAGTAAATATACGGTCTCAATCATGTGTTTAATGATCGTTTTCCTAAACAGAAATACTGAGATAAATGTAAATATTACGTATTTGACACACAGACCAGGAAAAAAGAAAAAAGAGATTCAAAGCCAACTTGATGTACAAGACTTGACATATTAGAATTCTTCGAAATCATATCAAATATGTAATATTTACATATTATTCAGTCAGAAAAAAAGGAATTCGTAAGAATCGAAATGCAAAGACGTAAGCAGACACGAAACTCCACAGAAACAATCATAGGACAAAAGAAGAAGCTTAAGTAAATTAATCAATAACTAAATCAGTACATATACGTTCTCATAAAAATCATATTCCGAATTTGCCAAGCTAAAGTCTATGATCTTATCCGACAAACACAAGACCTATGGTCTCACCAAGAACAATCTTCTAGTCCTTAATGGTATTATCTTCCAAACTACGTAAAATGCATTTATACTAATATATATATATTTTTTTTAAAGAGGTTACATAAGTTACACGGAATTTAAAACTAATAATTCCAAACAGACAGAAGAATGAAGCATGTTTTTCTTAAGAGGAATTAAAGTAATGGAACTGATTAAATAATTAATTACCTGAAGGATCTCTGGTTTTTCTGAGTTGGAAAATAGTTTATCGGAGAAAGACCGGGCCAATTTGCGAACCGGGTCGAAAAGAGATCGACCAAAATCAGGATGATGAGCAATGGGGTAATGAGAAGCCGGTTTTGGTTTACGAGAGATTTTGATCTTTTTGATTTGCTTTTTTAGTAGACAATAGTTGACAAAGGCCTCTTTCCACTCTGGTATGAGTTGTGCTTCTAACTCCTTGGAGAACTTCACCATCTTCTAACATATAATCTCTTCCGTTTTGATTAATCAGTGTTAACTTATGACTCGGAAGAAACTAAAATTATGAAGAAAAGAGAGAGACAGAGGCAGAGAGTGGTTAATGTTTAAGAGAGGCATTAAGAGGGAAAGAAGAAAGTTTGTATATATAGAGGGAGAGAGAGAGAAAGACGTGTAGAGAAGGTGAATTAGTTTCTCTTTTTTGGTTTTGGCACTAATTACTTAATGGAAATAAATCTTTTTTCACACACATGGTTTGCAGCTACGAGTCGATTTAACTTTTTGATACGAGTTGTTAAATGGAAAGTAATTCAAAGGGGGAAATGGAAATTGTTTTATATTAAATCGCTTGGCCATTATGCGAGCTTAATTACACTCACTTGTATATCGAGATTTGAATATAACGCACTCATTAGTGTTAAGGAATTTTAAAGAAGGTGTGAGTAGTGCAACTCGTCACGAACCCCACACAAACACACACACACTTCTATTGCATTCAAAGAAGGCTAATATTTAAATTTATCTTGTATACAGTCCTTTTTTCCGGAAATATTTGTTTAGATACATTTGAATCTGCATATACACTATGATCCCTGATGTAATATTACGTGTAACACAGTGGCAGAGCTATAAATAATTTTTATAAGGATTAATATTAATATAATTATATAATACTTGTATTTTATTACCAAAACATAATTTTTTAAAGATATTGTTAGTAGTTTTGTTTAATAAAAAGGCAAAATAAAATGAAACTATTTTTTTAAACCTCATTTTAATACTATCTGTATACATACACACATACTGTATATATACTGTTTTATAAAACCTTGATTTTATGTGTGTGTAAAATACATTGATAATATCATGCTAGTTATCATATTATTTTTTCAAAAGATAAAGTAACTATTTATTTCTTAAAATATTTATTTACTTAAATATATAGATTAGCGTTGTTGTCCAAAACCAAAAATACACATTAACAACCATATTAGTTAAAAAAATGTAAACCCAAAGGCCAAAAACAAACATGTTAAAATATAAAGAATTTCCTTTTGTGTACTTCTTTTTAAAATTGATAAAATACCAAACACTTTGTACTTCTTTGAAAATAAACACATTCTTAGTATAACTTAAAACGACACATATACAAACACACACACACACACACAAAACTAACCGTACCCAGAGCAATTAGGAGAAGTATCAAATGATTGATTAATATGTCTAATCCAAATGTTTGGCAGTCGAATAGTTGTTGCCAAAGTACATTTTCCCAAAAAACTATCTTCGTCAAACACATTTTTGCATTGATTTTAACGAGCGGGATCACAAAGAGAAAGCACAAAAACAGAAAATTGATCAAAGCACATACTGTATATCTTTAGTATTAGCTACACGATCACGTAGTACGGTCTTTACCACTTGAATGAAGTTAGTATAACTAGTAATAGATTAATAGTTAAGAGTGAAAAGAAAATATATGTACAATTTCTCTCATTTACACTAATACACTTACGGTAAAATCCTCCTTTTTTTCAAAAGATAGTGTAGTGATCTAATAGTTGTGAGACTTATGAGATGGTACAACTCGTGGAAGCAAAGGTGGAGGCTCCACGACCAATGACGCGGAACAGTAAAATAAACTTAATCAAGCTTATCTAATTATACTACGAGTGACTAACCTATATGCTTATTGTTTAACAGTTCGGATATAATTCTTGAGTTATCATTAGTATTCGATCTTCAAGTACATTAGCGTTATAGATAAGTCTTTTACGTTAAGAAAGTTTAGCACGTAGCTATATCATTAGTAACTTTGACACATTCGTATTCGACACCCACGTGCACGTCAACCACAAAGATTCACCATTTAGATTAGTTCATACATCCTATCAAATCAGAAAACATTTGTAAGTACATCGTCTTGTGTGGAATTTTATTTGAATCGTTTTAGTGGATTAATAGCAAACTCGATTGAAATGAAACAAAAGAAGGTTAAGAAAAATGATTTACAAAAAAGAGTGATGGCTCTTGGAGTTTCGCTTAGGATGGCAATTGTTTCCGATCATGCATACATCACCCACTTTAGTGATAGTACCAAATATAAATTACAAAAAGGGGTTTTCTTTTCCCAGAACACTCGGCATCTTGCTTTGTATGTGGAATCGACTCAAGAGAATATTCCTTAAATGGGATCAAATGGCCTTGACCCTTGAATCCAATCGTTTAATTTCTCCTACCACCAATTCCAAATTGCTTATAACAAAACTATCGTGACAATGGTATAGCGACTAGAGAAAAACGATTGCCTGATTAAGACAGTGGCATGAATTGATAACTCAATTTATAAGTGGTTGAAGCAGTGAATTCACTGAATTGAATTAATAAAGTTGAATGTTATAATTGTTGCAAAGTGGTATGATAATTATGAAATGATATTAAAGATCTTTTTTTTGTTTATAAAGTCTTAAACTAAACTATATATCGCGTCATAGGCACATAAATTCTCCTCTCATTATTGCATTTCCAAGTAGTGTTAATTGGTCGCTCATCTTCCACGAGCCACAGCCTTCCCAATTTCTACGGTTTCTCATCATTAACAAATAAAGGTCCTTAATGCACACACACATATAGGTGACTGTTTGCAAATATATATATATCTTTATGGACAGATTTAAAGAAAATATGTTTTTGTTTCTTTCTCTTTAAAAAAAAAATGTGAGGCCGATCATATAATAAGTTTATTTAGCTATAATTTTACTATTGTGTGAGGGATTTATATCCTTCCTTGACTCTTCTGGTGGATGTAAGTATGTAACCGTCTAAGTAGAAATAGTATCCAACCACTTATAAGCACCCAAGCTTTTCCTCTATATAGTGGTCGTAGTTTTATACAATCCTAGATACAACCAACGACACTTATGCAACTAAAGCTGGTATACATGCAAAATACCCCAAATACGTGCTCAGATAAAATAGTATATGTATTTTCTGACCGACATCTACATGTTAACCTCTACCAAGCAAAATTTCTATTATTTTCTGTATTGTGATTATCTAGAGAACACTTTTTTAAAAAAAGTACATTATAATAAACCAATCTACCGTAAATTTGTTTATGAAATATTGCTTCACAAGATAAAATTATCAAGTAATTTTATCCAGTTGTAAGAAATTTTAGGTTTATTATAAATTTCTTTAACTAATATTTAGGTTTATGATATATCATTTTCTACTTAAAATATGCGATTTTCTAATTTCTAAATCGGAATTTTAGTTGAAGTATCCAAAAGATACATATTTTGGTCTGATCTATATATGATGGGACTGGTAACTTTACCGCATCAAAGTTTTACAAGATTTCTAATGGAAGTTCCTACCTATTGATTCAACTAAACCCACTACTATAACTTTATCCTACGTAAAATTTTGCTCGTACGTGTCGCATTATTTTTGGGTAAAGGCCTTTTAACAAAAAAAAAATTATTTTTGGGTAAAGAGACTTGATAGAAGATCTCCTATTCGGAAATAACAGCCTTATCGTATCAAAGATATTTACGTATTATTTAAATACTAAGAGTCAATAATTAGGGTCTAAAAGTGTGATACTAATGGCTTAAAACTTCCAAAAGAGAAAGTGGAGTGAGCTCGCGTTTGTATGGCTGCACAAAGTAAGAAATCCACTTAATCGCGTTGCAACAAAGCAGCCACGGAAGCATTAAGAGTAAGTCTAGAAATTGTAATTGGGATCAACGTGGATTAAAGAATGACAAAATTAGTAAATTAGTTAGGCGTATTGGTAAGGTTTTGATTAGCGTCTTAGTGTTTTTTTCTCTCTAGGGCGTTAATGTTGTGCCAGGTCATTGTGATATGTCTCTTCTAGACAGAATTGTAAGCACCTGCTGGAATATACAAAATAAAAAGACAACTAAATGAAGTAATAGAGTAACTTAACACCTCCACGGTGTCATGACGAAATACTAGCTTTCAGCAACCTATTGGACAAAGTTGCTTCTTTAGTGACCTCTATGAGTGTCATATATTTAACATATATGTCATTTCCTTTTTCATTGATCGCATTTTAATTGGTTACTCATATATCTATAACGACTTATAACATCAGCGGGATAAAACCAAACTTACCAACTTGTGTGCCAATCATCGCAAATATCACGCTTTCAACTGCATTTGAGTAGGACATTACGTTACTTCCACATACATTATGTCGGAATGCTTTTTTTACCCATTGAATTACACATAGTATATTCAGAACTTGAGCTTATATTATCTCACACTAGTAAGTAGTAACCGTCTCATTAGAGAACCCAAGAAACCAATAACAAGGTCTCTTATTTGCATGTAAAGCAAATGAAAGATAAATTAACTTTGATCTCAATATTCATCAATATTACAAAAGTGTCGTTTCCTTTAATGCTCTTACAATATTACAAAAGTTTGCACAATGCTCTTACAATATTATAGTATACGAGCCTTTATTTGTTCACGATCAGATCCGGTGTGCTTTTGGAATCTCGAATCCTCGGTCACTATAAATTTATATCCAATGAATTATATTCGAATATATACATAAACAGATAGTATACATAGAAACGTGGCCAAGTCATAAGAAAATAATTAAAGAAGAAAAAGAGTATTGTGGTTTAGTTGTCCTCCACAGTATCAAACGGGACACTGTGAGAGTAATGGATCTAGTGAAATTTGGGTGATGGAAAATTAACAAGCCATTTTGGGGAATTTACATAAAAAGGTATTTTGTACTCTCTCCCTTTATTTATTCATATATTATAATCGCACCAATGTATTTAAATGACGTTGGAACAGTCCACTCCATATAATTTCTTTTATTTGTGTATGTTTGATTTTAGTCCACTAGATTTTTTTCTAATCCAAAATCTAAATCATATATACTCCTAGTGGATTTGTAGGTATTGAGTAAATCGATGACAAAAAGATGGAATAAATCACAGACTAATTATTTCAATTTTGAAAATTCTAAAACCAATTTAAATTGAACATGGCATGACTCGTAGTTGTGTCATCACCTAGACTCAGCCTCGTATCATACATGGATATTTGGAAAAGAAACAAAAAAAAATAGTTTGAATATATTGACTTTGCCAATTGGCCACCAAATGTGTTCAGACACTTGCGAATCGATTATCCTAAGTTATACTTTCAAGAAAGATACGAAAGAAACAGAAATGCAGACTATTGTCAGAACTCAAAAGCAGCAGACAAGTGTTCCTACTATTTCTAGTCTCTCTCTCTTCCGATGACAAAGTGCATTCTTTGGTATTAAAACTCATCACTATTTCCATATCTCGCCACTCTCCTTTGTCCCCTTATGTATCCTTTATAGCTACAAATAAAGTTATCAAGAAAGTATGGTAAAATTGTTATATACAGTAGAAGAAAATAAATTATATGGTATCTGTAATCTGTGTTCAGATAGATAGTATGTCCTGTACATGAGAATTTTAATGAGTTCTAAAAGATCAAAATTTCGACCAAACTACAGCACGAATCTTATCTTCGAGAAAGAAATGATCTCTATTTACGTCTACTTAAGAAACTATCATCGAGTCAGTAGACGTTTTGGTGTTTATTGACTAACATCTACTACTTATAGTTGTATACTATCTATTTGTACAATTTTTAATCTACAAAAGGTGGCCTTCTACATATATGAAAAGAAACCAATATAAAAGTAGTATCTTTATATTATTAAATTATATATTCTTTTAAATTAACAAAATAGACTAGTTAACATTCAAAACCCTAAAGCCTTAAAATTAAACCTTACACTCAAAAATCTAAGCCATTAACCTGAAGTCTAAACCTAAATGTTAGACTTCAAATGTGTACTTATGTTTCTTCATCAGTCCAAAGTTCAATCTTAAGTTCTTAACTAATTTCTACAACATTTCATTTAAAATTTTATAATGTGTTAAAATGTTTGTTTGTGTGATTTTTTTGCTTAAGTTATCCTCTTAACACATGATAAAAAATAAAATAAAATGTAATTTTAGAAAAATATGCATGTTTCATTAAAGAGTTGTAATTTTCTTAACCTATCTTTTACCCTTTTTAAAAATTCTGGCAGACAACCAAACTTCCACAAAGGTCTGACGCGATTCGTTGCAATTCTTAGCTTAAATTAATAAATCAATGCCCACAGTTTCTGTAGTCTAAATTTACAAGTGGTCTACATGTAGATTTAGCATTTCAATTCCGTACGAGATTTCCTAGTATAATATATTAAGGGATGTCAAATAGTAATATTATACATATATGAGCACTAATTCTTCAAGGTCAATGAAAAAAAAGGATAATGTCAGTGATCGCCTGATCGGGTGGCTATTAACGAGATTTTTATCCGGTCGACGTGTGTTTATCTCTTTATAGTTTTTCATCTTTATAACTAAGATGGCATTCATAATATGGATTATAAAATGTCAAATTGGTCATTTATAGATCTCGAAAAGAATCTCCAAAGACTGATGAGTCACAAATCCACTGTTACATCTTTTCTTTATTATTCCTTTGATCTTTTTATTCATTCACCGGCGTTTCTATGCACCCGGGGTTGACCATGAACATGTGAATGCATAATTAAGTACATTAGACAATTAGTTAAGAGTTACCGTTTACACCTAATCCTTATCCAAAATAATGATGAAAGACGTAACAACTAACAACTAGTCTTTCAATTATCTGGAACCTAACTTTGTAGTAAAAATGATCTAACAAACCACATTAGTTTTGGCAGATCTCCAAGATTTTTAATAACTTCAATAGTTTAGTGTCATTCATTTTAGGGTTTACCGTTTATTTGTTAGACAGCCAAATTTTGGGTCATTTAGGGTGAGGATGAGAAAGATTGAAGTTTTAAAAGTGCATGGAAGGACGCTGATGGCTTTTCTTATTGCACAAGTAATTCAGTGCGCATAGCATGTGAAATATGTTTATATATGTAAATAAATTAAATTATCATTGGATTAAAAATTTGGAAAGACGCCAAGAAAAATTATTGTTTTTTTTTCCTATTTTGTTTTGTCCGTGTTGAAGAAACAGATAATCTCAAAGCGGTTTGGCGATAGATATTGGTTTGATTCATTTGAAGGTTTGTACACTAAAAAATACAACGCTATATATTTAGGACGTTAAAACGATGGTAATTAACGCCTGATGTTCTTTTTCCCAGTCAATTAACATTGAATCAAAAACGAATGAGAGATGTCCACTCAAGCTCAAAAAATAAAGTATGATCAAAGACAGTAATTGGTCACACCTTTTTATCATCTAGTGATTATGGAAATGCATTATCAATAATATATAGTGGTGATAATTTGAGTACTATATGTGTAGTGGACCTTCTCTTTGTAATGGGCCTTACATCGTATCTTCTTCATATTAACTTTTTTTTTTTTGAACACAATTTCATTAATAAAGCCCCGAAAGGATTAAATCGCCACAGAGTTAAAGTTTCTTAGAGCCTGTTTGGCTATAGAATCAGCTCCGAAATTAAAACGGCGAGGGATAAACTTAAACTTTAGAAAAACAAAAGCCGATTCAATGAGTCTGATGTCTTCGAGAATCCCATGGACTTCAATTAGGCTTGATTTCGCGATGATCGCCTTGATCAGGATCTGAAAGTCTGAGTGTAGAGTGAGAGAGTTAAAGCCTTTGTCTCTCGCCATAGTTAGGGCTTCCCTGATTGCAAGAGCCTCAGCTACAAGCGCCGAGGAGATAGAAGATAGGGCCGAGGAGTGAGAAGAGATGACCTCTTCGTTGAATGAAAAAATCCATCCAAGTCCTGTGGATCCAGCTGAAGAAGAAGCTTCAGCAGTCCAAGCTGCATCCGTGCAGCAGGAGAAATTTCTCCAATGTTGTCTAGTGGGAAGATTCACTAGTCGAACTGGGAGATTTGGTGGGGGAATGGGTGGAGATGAAGCTGCTTGGGCCAGGTTCCATTCCCTTGCATCCTGAAAAGCTCTTAGGATCGTGTCTTCGATCGTGAAGATTCTTTGTTCGAAGATTTTCTGGTTCCTGGCTATCCAAAGAGCCCAGCAGATCCAAGGGTATAAGGCGCCTCTATCAAGTCCAATCGGTGGGAGGTTTAATCTTGTTCGCGCCATCGCCAAGCCTTCTCGGACAGTGCTGCATACGGTCGAGACGAAGTCCTCTGAGAAGAGCGCTTTTTCCCAAACTGCTTTGGCAAAAGAACAATGGAAAAGGAGGTGAAGTATAGATTCCGGTTCTCCACATCGACAACATTTTGGATCCACTGGGACACACCGGGCTTCCAATTGCGTCCCTACCGGTAAGGCTCCTTGTAATGTTTTCCATATGAAGACTTTTACCTTTGGGGATGTTTTAAGACCCCACACTTGTTGGTTCCAGTTCATTGCCGGGCCAGGTGTCAAGGGAAGGTGAAGTTCCTCAGCTTCCGCAGCGGCTAGATAGCCAGACCGCGTGGAGTAATCGCCAGAGGGATTTCCGAGCCATCTCAATTTATCAGGAGCCCCAAGTCTACTCGGCTTCAAGGTGAGAATAAATTCCTTGTACTCAGGGAGATATAGTTGTAACTTTACTGGATCCCAGATCACAGAATTTGGAAAAAACAAGTCTGAGACTGTAAGGTTTTGAGCTTCTTGTGTAGGTGGCCCTATAGGTGTGCAGGGAGTTTTTAAAAAGAGCAACGGATCCTCCCACACTTTGATACTTTTTCCATTTCCAATGACCCAACCTAGCTTCTTGATCAGCAGTTCTCTGCCCGTACAGATACTCCTCCAGCCATGCGAGGCTGAGTTTGGGATCGAGTTTTCCATGAAAGAGGTATGGGCATGATACTTTCCTTTTAGGATCCTTGCTAAGAGGCAGAGAGGGTTATTTTGTATGCACCAGCTTAGTTTAGCCAACAGAGCATCATTGAAATTGTTGATATCTTTGAATCCTAGCCCACCTAGATGCTTAGGTTTTGCCATTTTTTCCCAAGAAATCCAACACATCTTCTTCTTTTCAGGGTCCGAGTCCCACCAAAATCTTGTGAGAGCCGATTGGATACGTTTGCAAAGAGACTGTGGAAGTTTGAAACAAGACATGGCGTAGGAAGGCATTGAGGCCAGTACACTCTTCAGCATAATCATTTTTCCTGCACTCGATAGCCTTTTAGTGGACCAACTTGCTGCCTTTTGACGAATTCGATCAACAATTGCCGTGAAGAGATCCTTCTTCTTCCTTCCAAAATGTTCTGGTAAGCCCAAATATTTGCCAACACCTCCCTCTTTCTCAATAAGTAGCATTCCTTTAACCAAATTGCGAGTGGCCAGAGGTGTTTTACTGGAAAACGTAACTGACGATTTTTGGAGATTTATAAGCTGTCCTGATACCATCTCGTAATTGTCCAGAATCTTTTTCAGTTCCTTACAACTTCTACTGTTTGCCTTGCAGAAAAACATAGTATCATCCGCGAAGAGGAGATGATTAATCTGGGGGCTTCCTCTTGCCACTTTGAGACCTTCCAGTTTGCCTGAAGCTTGAGCCTTACGGCAGAGACCTGAAAGAATCTCGCTGCATATTATGAAAAGATATGGAGACAGAGGATCTCCCTGGCGTATTCCTCTTGAAGGTACAATCTTTCCTCTAGGTGTTCCGTTGAACAGAATTGAATAGGATACAATAGTAATGCATGAGAGAACTCTGTCTATCCACTTCTCGTGAAACCCAAATCTTCGCATTACCAATTCGATAAAGTCCCATTCTAGTCTATCGTAAGCCTTACTCATGTCTGTCTTGACTGCCATAGAGCATGAGACTTTTGCTTTTGACACTTTGAGATAGTGTAGGACTTCATGCGTGATTAGTACGTTGTCTGATATTGCCCTCTTCGGTACAAATGCAGATTGTGTCTCGGAAATGATTAGTTCCAGCAGAGGTTGAAGTCGTCTAGATAGGAGCTTGGATATCACTTTGTAACAGACGTTACACAATGCTATGGGGCGATAATCCGCTACACGCTTTGGAGCTAAGATCTTCGGAATTAGCCGGATGTGTGTGTCATTTGAGCTGCGGGGCATGATGCCGGAGGTGAAAAAAGTTTGTACTTCAGTGATGATATCCGGTCCGACCACACTCCAGTTAGTTTGAAAAAAACTGGCGGAGAAGCCATCAGGTCCAGGGGCTTTGTCTGGGTGAATGGAGAACATAGCCTCTTTAATCTCCTGTTCTGATGGATCCGAAATTAGCAGTTGATTCATCTCGTCAGAGATGACTGGTTCTATCGCTGCTTCAATGATCTGTCTTTTCAGGTTCGCAGGAACCGGCTTCGAGGTAAACAGAGTCTGAAAGTAGTTCGAAATTACTTTAATCATCTGGTCCTCTTCATAGATAACATTTTCATTATCGTCTTCTAGAACTGAGAATTTGTTCATTGCAAATCTTGACCTTGCTACCGCATGAAAGTAGCTAGTATTATTATCTCCTAGCTTTAGCCAAAGTTGGCGACTTCGTTGTTTCCAGTAGGATTTCTCAGCAGCATAGGATGTTTTTAAGTCTTCATTGAGCTTAAGTAGGCGGGTTTCATTAGGGTTGGAGCTGCTCATCTCCTCATCAATCCCTTTTTTTAGTTCTTCTAAGCGTTTCTGACTATTCTGTTGTTGCTTCTTGTTCCACAGGACAATAGCTTTTCGGCATGAGTCTATCTTCTGGTTCACTGTATTATCAGCTCTCTCTGACCACGTCTCTGCCACCAGCTTTGTCACCTCTTCATTATCTTTTAGCCTCCGGTCATATCTAAACAGTCCCTTACTTTTCTTTTTCTTCGGATCAAAGAAAGAGACTATAGGGCGGTGATCTGAGCCTTCATATCGGAGATATTCACATCTGCCCGAGGGAAACAGTTCCGCCCATTCACTATTAGAGAGGGCTCTATCGAGTCTATACTTTACTAGATGATCATTTCGTCTTCCTCTCCAAGAGAGACAATTTCCAGAATGTCTCAAATCATACAATCGCCTTCAGAAAGAAAGGTACGGAAGTCACCAAACGTTCCTTCAGCTCTCATAGGTCCACCTTCCTTCTCTGAGTTATCAATCAGGTCGTTGAAATCTCCTGTCAGGAACCACGGGGAATCTCTGATAATAGCTAGATCTGTTAAGTACTCCCACATACGTTTCCGTGTTCCTCTATCCGGGTCTCCATACACAAAGGTAGAGAAAAACATCTTCCCTTCATACTTTATTCGGGTATCAAAATAGTTGTTACAAGATGAGATGATATCTAGTTGAATATCTTATTTCCAGAGTAAAATTAAGCCACCACCGGCCGTACCATGTGGCGATACAAGAGCATGATTGTGATAGCCAAGGCTTTCCACTTTTTGTAGCACAACTACATCGGGGTTTTTTGTCTCTGACAGGAAGACTATATCCGGGTCTATTCTTTTACGGAGTTCCTGTAGCCGGGACACTGTCGAAGGGGTCCCCAACCCTTGACAGTTCCAAGACAGAATTTTTAAGGAAGAGGAGAAGACGGACTGTGAAAATCCGCCGTCTTCCTTGTAATAGCTGGGATCATGCGAGGAGCCGCTGGTATCTGCACGGATGAAGTACCGGCTTGCCTCGAGGTTTGGCTCATTCTGGGTTGAGAACGAGAAGGGCCCGCTCTTGTGGACGACGCGAGAAAGCACTTTTTTGGAGAAAGAACGATTTGACGTGCCTTTCTTTTCTTTGTTCCACTCGGGGCAGTAGTAGGTTTCTCTCCACTCTTCTTTCCCGCTGGTCTACCTGGTTTTCTTTTAGCAATTGGAATTTGAAAAGTTCCAGCCTGTCATGTTTCCTCAGGAAGATCAGTTGGGCCAAGCCTTTGGGAAGCGGGAATGCGTTCAGCGGATCTGAGGTCGGGGTTTGGTGCTATTGAAGAAGTCAGCTCAGCTGCTAGTGATTGTGCTGCAAGTGAGGCTCTCACCATTTGGGCTGCAGCATGTTCAACTTGTCCATTTTCTTCTGCTAATCTTAATCTCTCTTTTCTTGCAGCGCTTTCAGAAGGGTCCGCACAGGAAGAATATTGTACCATGACATCTTGTACTTCATTTAAGGCCGTATTGAATGCTTCTCTAGGGAGATGTTCAGGAGATTGGTGGGGGGAGAGTTCTCTATCAAGAGGGGGGCGTCTCTGTCTGGAGCTCTCAGACATAGAGGGATGAACATCCGATCTCCTTTCATGGGTAATAGGGTCTAGTCTCGCTTTCTCCACCCATCTTGCTGTAGGGTGAGAGTTTGTCTCGACATGTCCCTCATGCTGAGAAAAGGACGAGTGGTGAGACCGTGCAGAGTCCAGAGAGTGTCTAAGATCAGTCGGGTAAGGTCTTCTGTAATCTCTTCCTCGGTATTGCGAGTCCCTGCTTGAATTTCGTGATCGCTCTCTTTCTAAAGTTGACGAATAAATTCTATCATTTCTTGGTAGAGGGAGTCTCGACTCCTGCTCTCGACTATCTCGATAGCGTCTTGGCGGAGCTGGGTTTTTTGGACCAACGAGGCTTCCTGTCCTGGAGTGGTGTGACTCTCCTCTGGTCAAGGGACCTTCGTCTCTCGGACTTCTAGTAGCGAGGTCTCGCTTTTCATGAGTGATGCCTTCCTTCCTCGGTGAGGCTAGGTCGCAGTCTTTGGCATCATGAAGAAGGCTCCAACAGAGTATACAATGTTTTTCCAGCTTTTCATATATCAGTGTGGCTTCTGCTTCATCTCCGTTTTCAAATTCCACCACCGAGGAAGTAATAAGGGGTTGCAAGCTATCAATATGGACTTGAATTTTTGCCGTAGTAGAGGTGATCTCCATTGATTGGAATTGTCCGATATTATCAGCAATACTGCGTAGAGTCTCTACAGACCAGAGATGGATTGGGATTCCTTGAACCTGGATCCAAAACGGGATCTGAGATGGGAAGGAGCTCACCGTAGTTGGTTCCCAGCGTTGGAGTATTATCATCCAATAAGCGAAGTGGTAAGGTCTGTTATCTAAGACTTGTTGAAGATCTTTTTCCGTAGCAAACTGGAACTGGAACTGTCCGTGTCCGAGATCTGCTCCAACCGGTTTTACAGAGACCTTCCAGTGGTCAGTGAAGAATGAAATGAGGGACCAAACTCTTTGGATTTTTGGGTTAGTTATTCTTCCAATCAGTGTGAGCGAAGCCTTCTTAACTAACTTTGAGTTGTCAAAAGGAGGGACTTTGACTCGGGCTTGGCGGGGAGGGGGAGGTAGAGGTAAAGCTGCTTGACCCTTCCCTTTTTCCGCATAAGACAGTCTTCGGCTCATCTTGAGGGAGTTTGTGGGAAATTTATACTACACCCGGGGGTGAGAAAAGTACTACAAATCTAATAGATCTGAGAAAAGAGCTATTCCAGACCTATCAGATCTGAGAAAGGACCCTCCGAGATATTTTCTTTAGGGAAATTCCTGCTGACTTGGCAAATCAGAGAAGTTTATCTGGTGTCACACACAGCAGAGAGTGAAATCCTGAGCAATAAATGAGCTAGAGGAAACGGATAATAAATACGGTTCTAATCTCCAAGCATAGTAACTATGAAGATGAAAAGATCCGAAATTCCTTCCCTTTACTTATCAGGCAGGCGTGAAGGACAAGAGAACGAGGAGGATTCAGGTCCAAAGATTCTCCGCCGAGTGCAAATATTTGAGGAGTCGCAAGTAGAGAGGAGATCCAGAGCCAACGATTCATCTAGGGGAAGAGATAAGAAGACGGAGGAGCTAGGTTTTTGAGGGTGAAGAGACCTTACCGGCGGTTTAAACGGACCCTCCGACTCTAAGTCGGGGGTGGAACCCGGGTGTGAACCTTCAGAATTCAAAAAACTTGGGGAAAACTTTCTAAACAAGGTAAGATTCTTTGGGTAAAGGATGAGAAAGTGACTGGTCAACTGGGTAATGATCTTTCTCGGGAGCAGGGCCTGGGAGAGAAAATGTCTATCACAAAAGATGTCTTTACTTCATATTAACTTATAAAACTAACTTCTTGCGACTTCATTCGACCATATGCTCTACGTTTTAGAAATAGTCATTTCGCTTACCTTTATTCCTGCACTCGTGGCTCTACTTTATTTGTTCAAGTATATACATTCTTAAAGTCCTAAAAAATCGTAAGCCACTAATGGTAGGATTTTTGTATCAATTTTACAAACTACATCATCTGAATCTAACTTCCACATCCAATTTATAACGACAAACTGAATATACTACAGTTCAAAATTGTTTTGTGAAGTAGAGTAGTTGTTGTTCACTTCACTACCATTATTCATTTATATATGTTGATGAATTGGATTCGATGTAGTATAATAAAAGATTCATTAAAGGTTCATAGATTTTACATGTCGGTGTACCATATTAAAACTAACATGCATGTAGCACACATTATTAACCATTAATTATACATCTCAGTCTAAACCATGTACGAGCTACTTACAAAATTTCATATATTATACATCTCAGTCTAAACCCTTAACATGATTTAAAACAATATTTTTGGGTCATTAAATCATATCGAAATTATCTATGGTGGGAGTTAATGGTTGAAAACTTGAAATTTCCCTTTTAAACCGACCTTTTTTTTCCGAACTTTCAACCTACTTTTTCTTCCCGTCAAATATTGTCCAACAGAGATCGATTTATGAATATGAGGGCAATAACTAATGTATGTCTATATATTATTTATTTTATTCGAAAGAGATATTTTAAAAAGAACACAAAAGTTAAATCATCCACTTCTTCTTCACTATGGTGTATAAGTTAAATCATATCGAAATTATCTATGGTGGGAGTTAATGGTTGAAAACTTGAAATTTCCCTTTTAAACCGACCTTTTTTTTCCGAACTTTCAACCTACTTTTTCTTCCCGTCAAATATTGTCCAACAGAGATCGATTTATGAATATGAGGGCAATAACTAATGTATGTCTATATATTATTTATTTTATTCGAAAGAGATATTTTAAAAAGAACACAAAAGTTAAATCATCCACTTCTTCTTCACTATGGTGTATATGCCTTTTATTTTCCCTTTTGATCTTTGCTTATTACTCTACATTTTAATTTCAATGCTCCCCACTTGGTTTTTAGAGGTCGATATATTACATTCTTCCCACTCTTTTTGCTTTGCTATATATCTTCAAAGATATTGAATTCGAATTGTAGTTTCTTCGTAGCTATTTTAAGTAACTTTTCTATTGATTAACTTGCAATTAAATTCTTCCTACCCCTTATAGTCTTATCCAAGGATCTTTACATACACGTCAAATATTTGGAACCAACAACTTCTGTGTTGAAGTTCCTGTTCAACATTAAGTTCAAAGTTTGGAAAAACGTTACAACGCTTAACACGACTACCTCAGAGTGAAGGTCCTAGAACTTGTACATTTGATTGAAATCAAGAAATGGTTTTGAGTAAGACATTCTCTAAAAGGTAAAAAAGAAAAGAAAAAAGGATCATGCATTTAGAAAGAAGTAATTACTAAATTTAGTATTTTATTTGGAAGTCCTCCACGTATCTTAGCTGTCTACGATTATAAAAAGTCGATAGTTGCGTTAGTTGTTAAGCTAATAGAATGATATCTTCTTTTTTTGGAAATATCTCTCTTTTGATCGAAGTGTACACTAAGCATTGTCTCTTTGTCCACATTAAAATCTTTATAAGCTTACCCACACACGTGTGCAATATACATTTCAACAACACATTTATTTTCACTACAGTTTGTTTGCAAGTCAAATTAGATTCTCACTACAACTTTCATACAAGTAATGATCAAGATTTGACCCCAAGTCCAAATTAATCATGTGGCATGTAAAATGTACGTAGTCGTATATTGTCATGAAAATCGATTACTAGATGATAAAACGATACAACACAAGACTAACAATTATTTATCATTTTAGTAACATGTTGAAAAGAGACTACATCATAATGAAAAAAAAAAACTAAAATGCAAAAAAATAAAAATGAAAGCTTCTGTCTAATGACAATGGATGATGACACTGATACCTATTTGTAATTAAAAACGACGCCGCATTGTAATCACATCTTGATCCATTTAGCAAGCTGGGTCGGGTTAACCACACCAGGTACGTGGGTCCCATCTGTTTTGAACACACACGCCACGTCGGAGTAGCTCTGGTGAGCCTTCTTCGCTTCTCTCTGCTGCTGCGGCGACGGCGAGCTCAGCGGCCCAACCTCGGCCCATCCAAGATTGAGCTTCCGGCCCAACATCGTCCCGCATGTGAGGAACTCGTGCGCCATGTAACCTGCCAGCAACCAGTTCGATGTAGCCGGAGCGGCCCCGGAGTCGAAACTCTCCGTCGTATCCTTGCGTTTTCTCGACGCGCCGGGCGTTGGTACTCTACGCGCGTGGTGGTTTTGACTCATTTTTCGAATTGTGTTTACGTTACGACACGTGTCAAAAAAGGATCAGGGTTATAACGGTCAATGTCAAAAGAGAGGGGCGGAATCGTCAATTCATTGTTTATCTGGGGGAGAAAAGCGTCAAACGCATGACTGTCGAGAGAAATGAGCGGATACGGACAAAAACAAATTAAAAAAAAAGTTTTTGAAAAAGAAGATTTAAAAATCAAAGGGAATTAAAATTAAAAAAAAAAGGCGATCGGAGATTGCTGGAGGATGCTGATAAATCTGAGCATATCGGTGATGGCATAGAGACGACGCCGTCGAGGATCGGTGAAGAATTCGTGGCCGGAGATCGGTGAAGTAAACGTAGGCGGAGATCGGCGGAGGAGTAAAAAAAAGCAGAAAACGGAGAGAAAATTGGATAACAGAGAGAGAGAGAGATGAAGGAGAAAAGTCGGAGGCGTAAATTTTGATATTCGATTGATTAAAAATTGGCTGTGTAAATGATCCGATATTGATTAGAAGAATATCAAAAATTATATGAGGCCTTCAATGGGCCTTTATATGATATGCTGGGCTTAAGTAACTTTGGTAAGTCACTAACTGGGATTTGTATTTTATTACCTTTAATCTAAAAGGATAAAGATAAGGATTAAGAAGACCATGCAATTATTGTAAATTAATGGCAATAGTGAGGTATATAGAGGACGATGGAGAATTCAGGAAAGTTAGGGCTACCAAAATGTTGATGTTCAGTCCAAGAACGTGGTTGAAGTTTTGTCTTGGATTTATGCATATGATAGAGTATTAGTAGAAAGTTTTGTTAGTGGTTATTTCGACGATATATAGCATCAGGGTGATACATAATGTTTGCTATCAGATTATGCAAAACAAAAGAGCTTATGCAGAAAAACAAACTATATTATTGTCATGTGACGTGCGTTTTAGTGTTTGGTCGCTTTTAGAGTGAAACAAATTGCAAAGGTAAAAAACAAAATAAGGAACCTATATTATGTTAGGAAGAAATATTTTTTGGCAATAAAACATCGTATAATTCTGTTATATAAACATTTTGTTTTGAATGTTTGTTAATGGAACTGGCATTGTTTCAATGGCTTTGTATAATGCCCCCTAAAAGAGTCAATTTGGTATCAATAAATTATAGTGTTTACACTCTTAAAGAACCACACACAAAATCGTAGATGAACTATAGCCTATGGTTTTTCTTTTTCTTTTGTATAATCGCAATATTCTTCTTCTCAAAAAGAATGCAACTGATATTCACAATATTATACACTTAGCGAGTAGCCACATCATCCATCGAGCAGCTCCACATTAATTGCACTCTACATTGCATCGTAAGTTTTTTCTGAACAAAAGTTTTTTATTTTCTGTTTGGTAAACTATCCCATTTTCGAACCATTGTTTCTAATCATTTCACTCTTTGCCACGTCGCGTCGACTGTCGACGAAACAAATCGGGAAACGGAGTTATTGATTGAGCCATACACCAATCCGTCTCAATTATTTCTTGCTCAGCAGATTTTTCCTAATCTCCAACCTCCTATTAATTACACCCAAGTCAAAGCGCTTACTTTGATCTTTGTTTTCGCACCGTCATTTAATTGAATTTAGTCGACCCTACTGAAATTTGCCGGTTTTAAATTTATAACTTAACCAGTTTTATTAATAGACCAAAAACAATTTTCAGCAAGGTGTCCCTTTCGGATCGGGATGATGATGGTACCGTTTTTCAATAGTAACGATATCAAAAACGATATTACTACTTCTAATAAATTTCATTTGTAGTTTTTTTCAAAACCAGTATGGGACCACTAAACTATACATTTAGGACCCTCAAAAACTCTGTAACTATTCTTAATAAATTGTCGGAGAGATGAGAGCCACTAGCAACCATGTTCCGGGAGTGACATGTAGCGATTTCGAGCTGGAGGAAGAATAAATACAAGTGGTCTATACTTACTAAATAATTTGCATGTAAGTACATGATAGGTTGAAAAATGAATGATGGCATTTTTATTCAAACTGCAATAAATTCTTCATCTAACTCGCACATGGTTTGGTATGGAAGCTCCAATGGTTGTTTTTATATGAGAAAAAAAAAACTGAAAAAGTACCACTCATGACGACGTTTACATATATAAGAACAAAATTACCACTGACCTTGATACATAACACACGTAAACTTAGTAAATTACAGTAACTTGAGCATGACTTATACTATAAGAGTTTTGAATTTATTATTTAGTCGTTCATATGAATTAGTATACAGTACTTAAATTTAAGATTGCTTCACAACTATTTCTTATAAACTAAACACTTATAGAAGGAAGATGGATATTTTCAATTGTGCCAACAGGTTTAATTATATTACCAACTTGCATGAAAATTCACATTGCATATGAGGTAGAATTAAAAGTGATTGATTTTAATGCCTATCGACCGAGTACTCGCCTGATTAATATCCCATACCTAACAAAAAGTTAAGTTAATGAGAAAGAGATGTAACTACGGTTTGATGTGCAACTGTACAAGGTACCAGATAATTTGGAACAAGCAAGTCGAACTTTGCTGTCTCTTTTGATAAAGTTTGTCGGACTTAAGAAAAATATGATATCAGTACGCCTTACTAAAAACTCTAGATTCTAAACTTTAGAAAACCTTTGTGTTAAATATGAAAAATTTATAGGTTAATTGATCTAATCAAACTCAACTTTAACTTCCAGAGTTTTGTGGGACACTTGAAGTAAGTTATGTTGGATTTGTTATTAAACAAAACAGAATATTACGAAGGAAAACTAAGAGAACTGACGTAGTAACTTAAGAATAGGTTTATCTATCCTAAAAAAGAGAGATTATTAATTAGTTGTTGCGACTTACGAGATCGATCGAGAAACCGTTAGTGTCAGAGTAGTATAGTAATTTAGGTAAAACCGTAAAAACTGAAAAGGCCACTTGGTAGATTTATGTAAAATATTAAACTGGTATTCTTAGACTTCAATATAAATGTATTATAGTAAGAAATATACATGACTAGAAAACATGTGGAGAGGAAATCACAAAAGGATTTCGGAATTAAATGCAGCGAGTAGTAGAGTAGTAGTTAGTAGTTGAAGTAAGTTAATGCAAAGATTAAAGTAGATAATTAACTGTTGCTATATAATCGACAATCATGCGCATAGGTTTTTGATCATCGGGCAGTGCACACTTGCAAGTAACAAACATACTCCATAAAAAAAAAACAAATATACAAAAAGTAGGAAGACATGGGGCGTCTCGTTAATGGAGCTACTCTCTTGGCTTTGTTATGTTTCCATGTTTTTGTAGTAAATGTTGCAGCGAGAAATGTTGTGAGCACTAGCAATGATGAAGAGGAGAAGACGTTCGTTGGAGGAGGCAAGGGTGGTGGCTTTGGTGGTGGAATTGGAGGAGGATCCGGAGGTGGAGCTGGTGGTGGCTTTGGAGGAGGATCCGGAGGTGGAGCTGGTGGTGGCTTTGGAGGAGGATCCGGAGGTGGAGCTGGTGGTGGCTTTGGAGGAGGTGGTGGTGCTGGTGGAGGCGGAGGAGGTGGAGGAGGTTTTGGTGGTGGACATGGTGGAGGTGTCGGAGCCGGTGGTGGCTTTGGTAAGGGAGGAGGAGTTGGCGGTGGTTTCGGAGGTGGGGGTGGACAAGGTGGAGGCGTTGGAGCCGGTGGTGGGTTTGGAAAAGGAGGAGGGATCGGTGGAGGAATCGGAAAGGGTGGAGGATTTGGTGGCGGTATTGGCAAAGGCGGCGGCATTGGTGGTGGAATAGGTAAAGGTGGCGGCATTGGTGGTGGTATCGGCAAAGGTGGAGGAGCTGGCGGTGGTTTCGGCAAAGGTGGAGGAGTAGGCGGTGGTATTGGCAAAGGTGGGGGAGGTGGTGGTGGTTTTGGCAAAGGCGGAGGAGTTGGCGGTGGCATTGGAAAAGGCGGAGGAGCTGGTGGTGGTTTTGGTAAAGGAGGAGGAGTTGGAGGTGGTATTGGCAAAGGAGGAGGTATCGGTGGTGGTATTGGAAAAGGTGGTGGAATCGGTGGCGGAATTGGCAAAGGCGGAGGAGGTGGATTTGGCAAGGGCGGAGGTATTGGGGGTGGTATTGGCAAAGGCGGAGGTATTGGGGGTGGTGGTGGATTTGGTAAGGGTGGAGGCATTGGTGGTGGTATCGGTAAAGGCGGAGGCATAGGTGGCGGTATTGGCAAAGGCGGAGGAATTGGCGGTGGTGGTGGATTTGGTAAGGGTGGAGGCATTGGTGGCGGTATCGGTAAAGGCGGAGGCATAGGTGGCGGTATCGGCAAAGGCGGTGGTATTGGCGGCGGTGGTGGATTTGGTAAGGGTGGAGGCATTGGTGGCGGTATTGGTAAAGGCGGAGGTTTTGGCGGAGGAGGTGGATTTGGAAAAGGTGGTGGAATCGGTGGTGGAATAGGCAAAGGAGGAGGATTTGGCGGAGGTGGTGGATTTGGGAAAGGCGGAGGTATTGGTGGAGGAGGTGGATTTGGTAAAGGTGGTGGATTTGGTGGTGGAGGTTTCGGAGGTTTTGGAGGTGGAGGTGGAGGTGGAGGTGGGGGCGGAGGAGGCGGTGGATTCGGTCATCCCTAAGCATAAAAACGCATGAAGTTGCATTCAGTGCATGCCTCACGTACACGTCGATTTACAAGTCTTTGAGTGTTTCCAAGTATACTAGCTTTATGTACTTCGGATGGCGAGCAAATGAGTTTCTTTAGACTCATCCAAATAATTTTAATATTGTCATGTAGAGCACTAGAACTGCATTTGGTCTGAACTGAAAATGAATGTTCTTTAAAAGTCGATGAAAAGCAGTGAGCAATGAAGCAAAATTACAAAATATATTAGCAACATGTAACGTAGACTTGTTGAGAAGTAGAAATAAACAAACACAATAAGCATTATAACTTAAGATAAGGCCTTCAGGCCCTTCACGGATATCTGAAGGTGTCTTCTTACTTACATCCATATCATATTAATTGTCAAAATGGTAGGTGCAATATTATCGACACTGATGCATAATGACAAGGCATGCAACGTTGAATAAGACTAGATAATAATCTTGGTTAATACAGAAATCAAATTAAATTTAGAATAAACCAATGATAATAATAATTAATCAATGAGCGAAATTTAATTTAATCAAAGTTCCATTTATATAATTTTCACAATTGCTCCATTTCTCTTATTTGTGTCGCTATCCAAACTTAAAGACATATCGTTCAGGTAGATGACTCTTTTTTTTTTTTTTTTTTCTGTAAATTATGTTCTTTGGATTGGGCAAGGAATCAAGGAATCGTTTATTAATTTAATTGAAATTTTGTTTTTTAAGGTTTAGTTCAACTTGGAATAGTACCAAATTGACACGTCTCCTATCAAAGAACATCGATCTATGATATAATACAAGTGGATCGTTAAATGCTAAAATTATTTGTTTCGTGAATATCTGAAACTACTTGATTAAAGAATGACCATCACCAGCTAGACCTTACATAGAAATCAATCGACTTGTCATTTTTTCTTGCATAATATATCCCTACAAGGATTTAAAATCCTTTATAAAACCAGTAAATTGTGGGGAAGATTAAGCCGCCCTAACCCCGATTATGCGGCCTTAATTAATGAGAGTCACGTTATCTATCTGTAATCATTTCGTTAAACGCCATTGGTTTGTATAAGTCAAAAATACACGCCTGTAGCTTCTGGTCTAATTTCTATATAAGTAAGACATCTTTAGTTCGAATCCAATTTGTGCCAAAGACAAATTAAGGTAATTTCTTCTTATCTACATAGTTCTTCATTGATCATTCTATAGTCTTTGTACAAGAACTTCAGAAAACTTAAGTTTTTGAATAGGAGAAGGGAAAAAAGAAAGGAGGAAGAATGAGAGTGGCGGTGATCGGAGGTGGGATAAGTGGGTTGGGAAGTGCTTACGTTCTTGCAGGAGAAGATGGAATTGAGGAGGTGGTGTTGTTCGAGAAGGAAGAGTCTTTAGGAGGCCATGCTAAAACGATGCGTTTTGATGGCGTTGACTTGGACCTTGGGTTCATAGTTTTCAATCCTGTACGCGCTCTCTCTCTCTCTCTCTCTCTCTCTCTCTCTCTCTCTCTCTCTCTCTCTCTCTCTCTCTCTCTCTCTCTCTCTCTCTCTCTCTCTCTCTCTTTTAACCAATACTAGACCACCATCATGAATATGTGATTAGGTTACGTATCCGAACATGATGGAGTTCTTCAAGAATCTTGGAGTAGACATGGAGGTTTCAGACCTGTCTTTCTCAGTGAGCCTTGATAATGGCAAAGGCTACGAATGGGGAAGCCGCAACGGCCTCTCGAGCTTTCTCGCTCAGAAGAGTAACGTTCTCAATCCGCATTTCTGGCAAATTCTCTCAGATAACGTGAAGTTTAAGAAAGACTTGGAAAAATATATTGAAAAGCTGGAGCATAACCCTGACACCGACCGAAATGAAACACTAGGAGAGTTTCTCAAGTCTCATGGATACTCTGACTTGTTTCAAAAGGCTTACTTGGTGAGTAATTTTGACATGTTTTTTTTTGGGAATTTTCTTGGGATACAAGAAAGCTTAAGTTATGTTGTTTGGACAGGTGCCGGCATGTTCTTCCGTTTGGCTATGCCCATCAGACGACGTCCTTAACTTTCCGGCTTACTCTGTTCTTTCGTTTTTCGGCAACCACGATTTGCTTCAGGTTCATATATATACTAATCTCTTCAAGTGTTTTCTAACTTCCAAGTCTTTAACCAAAAAGAAAACTGTTTTCTTACCTCTAGTTTTAATTCTTTCTCAGCTCTTTGGGAGGCCACATTGGCTGACTGTTGCAGGACGCTCTCAGACTTATGTGGCAAAGGTTCTGAGCTAAAAAAATGTTACGTATATACATAGAGTTGGACCAGTTGGCTTATAACTATGGTACTTACTTATCTTACGTGCGGACTAGGCTAGGGCAGAATTGGAGAAACGAGGATGTAAGATTAGAACAAGTTGCAGTGTTCAGTCTGTTGCTACATCTGAGGATGGTCACGTCACAGTAACAACAGAAGATGGATCTCAAGAAGTATTCGATAGGTGTGTATTAGCTGTGCACGCTACAGATGCTCTGAGATTGCTTGGAGGACAAGTTACACATGATGAGACTAGGGTTCTTGGTGCTTTCCAATATGCCAACAGGTAACCTCATACCCTGTACTAGTATTTTTGTAAGTTGAATTCTAGATATTCATTAACGTGCTAATGTTATCAATATGTAGCGATCTTTATCTCCACCGTGACACTGATCTGATGCCGTTGAATCATTCTGCGTGGAGCGCATGGAATTTCAAAACAAGTTCTGAAAACAAATCTAGCCTCACATATTGGCTCAATATAATCCAGGTACATTGCCACATACTGGATAAGTTTTAACATGAAAGAAATGAGACTGAAAATGTATTTTTGTTTTTCTGTTGTTGCAGAATCTTGGAGAGGAACATGACCCATTCTTTCTCACATTTAACCCTGAAGTTGCCCCAAAGAAAATATTGCACAAATGGACCACTGGTCATCTTCTGCCCTCTGTTTCCGCTTTGAAAGGGTCAACAGACCTGAACAAGATTCAAGGGAAACGTGGTCTATGGTTCTGTGGTGCTTACCAAGGTAAAAAAAAGCTTTATTTGTGATTAATACTCAAATTTCATTTCATCCCTGTCAATATTCACTTGGCTCATTTACCTTTTTGTAGGCTATGGTTTTCATGAAGACGGGCTAAAGGCTGGGATGTCGGCTGCGAAAGGTCTGCTAGGGAAAGATATGGTGACTCATCTGAGCAACCCGAAACAAATGGTCCCATCTCTAACCGAGAAAGGGGCTCGTTCTTTCTTTACTAAATTCATGAGAAATTTCATATTAACCGGTTGTGTAACGTGAGTCCCACTCCTCTGTCTGAAATGCATAGCTTCATATTTCTGTCATTAGTTTCTTCGAATGTTATATTTACTATTAGTTAGAACCTAACAGATTAATTGAAGAAGGAGGAACAATGTTCACTTTCCAAGGAAATGATTCGAGATGTCACTTGAAATCTGTCTTACAGATTCACAGTCCTCAGTTTTACTGGAAGGTTAGCGCCTAGGATCAAACCGATGTTTAAAGAGCTCTTTGATTCAGTGATTACTGTTTCTTCTGAATCTCTAGAACTTGGAATCTTGGTTATTTGTTTCCACAGGTTATGACAGAAGCAGATTTAGGATTTGCTGATGCTTATATCAATGGAGACTTTTCGTTTCATGATAAGGAAACAGGACTTCTGGATCTGTTCATGGTATGGTCCATACACTTATTGAAGCATAGAGACATAGTTTATAAACTTTCAATCCTCATCTATATTCTTGATAATGAAAACTTGCAGATTCTTATTGCTAACAAAGAATTAAACGCAAAGAACTCAGATCTTACTAAGAAAAGGTATAGAAATATTTAACTTTTAGCTATGGTATTATGTAAGCTTTCGCTTGTTTCACTTCATCATTATGTTTGATCTTGTAGGGGATGGTGGACACCGATGTTTCTGACTGCTGGTATAGCATCTACAAAGAATTTCCTCAAGCATGTCTCAAGACAGAACACTTTAACTCAAGCTCGAAGGAACATTTCTCGTCACTATGACCTCGTAAGTTGTCTTCTATGCGCACATTCTTTCTGTCTCAAAAATATATTTTCACTCTGTTTTGAGTTTGGTCAACGGGTAAACTTGCAGAGTAATGAGCTTTTTGCTTTGTTCTTGGATGATACCATGACTTATTCCTCTGCGGTATTCAAGGTGAACACTTTTTCTTTGTTGCTTTTCTGTTACTGTGCTATGAGGATCTGACTTCAACCTTTTGCTATTATCTTATTTATAGTCGGAAACTGAGGATCTCAGAACAGCACAAATGAGAAAAATCTCTCTTCTTATTGATAAGGTAAGAAAAGAGCATTTTCTTGACTCTAAACCAAGATCTTCTCTGCTCTTTATTAACCAAAACGGGACATTTTTAGGCGAGAATAGAGAAGAACCATGAGGTATTGGAGATTGGATGCGGATGGGGAACTTTAGCCATAGAAGTAGTGAGAAGAACTGGATGCAAATACACTGGCATTACTATATCTATTGAACAGCTCAAATATGCAGAAGAAAAAGTGAAAGAAGCTGGACTTGAGGTTTGTGTATATAATCCATTATCAAGATCTTATTTCTGATTTTCCAAGCCTATGACTAATGATATAACTTATGAATGATAGGATCGGATTAAGTTTGAGCTGTGTGATTACCGCCAACTATCTGATGCTCAGAAATATGACAGGATTATATCTTGGTAATACCTTTTTTCTTCTTCTACTTGAATATATATACTATATAGTCTATACTCTATCTTATGACATAAACATTTTTGATGCTTCAGTGAGATGTTAGAAGCTGTTGGACACGAGTTCATGGAGACATTTTTCGTTCACTGTGAAGCTGCACTTGCAGAAGACGGCATTTTTGTCCTTCAGGTAACATGTGCCTTATTCACCCACTATTTCCTTGAAAGCTAATCTCCAACCTAATGCTTGCATAACCATTAATCGGTTTTATAATGTTTTGAAACCACAACAGTTCATATCGATACCCGAACAGCGTTATGATGAGTACAGACAAAGTTCAGATTTCATAAAAGAATACATATTCCCTGGTGGATGTCTTCCTTCTTTAGCTAGAGTCACTTCAGCTATGGCCTCTTCTTCTAAGCTATGGTAACTTCTTTTCTTCTTGCAATTTCTCTGTTTCTCTTCCTTCAAACCCATCTAACACTGAATAACGCCGCAGCATTGAAAACGTTGAGAACATTGGGATCCATTACTACCAGACTTTGAGATGCTGGAGGAAGACCTTCTTGGACAGACAAAAGTAAGATACACATATTATAAACATTTCCTCTGTTCGCTCCTCTGGAATCAGTATGTTTAGTAACATGTCCATGAAAACTAACTAATGTGCAGTGAAATTAAGGATCTTGGATTCGACGATAAATTCATAAGGACATGGGAGTACTACTTCGATTATTGTGCAGCTGGTTTCAAGACTCTTACACTTGGCAACTACCAGGTAACATAACCATGCTTCTTCTTTCCTCCGTGTCACTCAACAAAGAATTAAATTTGAATAGCTTGATTCATGCGTTTCCGCAACATTTCAGGTAGTGTTCTCACGTCCAGGGAATGTAGCTGCATTAAGGGATCCATTCTGTAGCTTCCCTTCTGCTCAGAACATAGACAAGGTTATATGAATCAACTGTAATTTACTAATCTCATTTCTTGTGCAACTTCCCAAGAAAAAGATTAATAATTTGTGTGAGGAAGTATTTATAAATTGTTAATAAGAATTGCTTCTGCTGTACCAACAATTTCTTGTACTGTGTAGACCATAATGTGTTTCATAAAGTACATGTAAACAAACATCATAAGTATTGTTACATCTTTGGGTATAAATGCAAACAGAAACGTTTGTGTGTTGAAACAAAGGACACCAGTAGTGTTACATAATGTTACATCTTGAGTGGCCTTCTTTATTTCATGAAACAAGGCAAAAGCCAAAAGTTGCAGAAACCTGTGAAATCGTCTTTACGCTGTCTTTGTATACTTGTATTGTCCAAAACCTTACATTTTCGAGGTTATGCGGCTTAATGTTGCTTCTATAGATCCATGAGGTTCATCTGTTGGCAAGTACACATCATCCTTAAACTGAAAAAGCAAATTTAGGATCGTCTTTTTCAAGATTTCATACTATTTTCCATCATAAAAGACAACAACACATGGAGATGCTTCTTACCTTAACCATTGAAGGGTTGTCCTTGGTTGAAAGATTTACAGGTAGAAAGTGAATATTTGGCATTTTAAGGTGAATGGAAGATACATCACCAAACCTGATCATGTTAATAAGAATCTGATCAACGCTAAAGATCACACAATCACACAAACCGAAAAAAGAATGTAGACAGATCTTGTAAGATACCTTCTTAGCACAGCGCCTCCCATAAGATAGAGAGTGCGTTGGACAGAAGGGCTATAGACACCGGTTTCTGGAGGACCAAAGAAAGTCTCCATCAGAACTTTCTTCACTTCCATGAACTTGTCGCTGAAGTAGAGTCCCTTTTTCGGGATGCTTGCAACTGAGTCATACGAGTACCTGTCACCAAGAAACGTCTATTCCGGCTTCAAGAATCGATCACAAAATAAGAAATGTGTATCATCACTATTCATTGATTAAATCTTACCTCCATGATGCATTCACCTCTGTGGCTAGCATTCTCTCTCGAGTTTCAGGCAGAACGGTGTATTTGTCTCTCACAAACCTCTCAAATCCTGACTGTTAATTTGCATAAAAATGGATTATTATATCTAGAATTTTGACATCCATTAGAGTCAATATACCAATATCCTAGGATTTAGCTCAAGTCAAGTATTTTGATTGGCAATAGTAACACCAAATCTTGATTTTCAAATCATTCTGCATATCATTCTTGTTTATCTTTCCTCTAAACACCAAAAGAGCTCTTTTGCAAACCACGTGTTGGTGTTACCTGAGTTGTCTTGAGAAGAGATAGTCCAGCGATACCAGAAGTTAAGTTTAATGCACCAGACTTTTGTACTGTAGCCTCCGCAGTATGATTCTCTGACCCAAGCTTAAAACCTTCAAAATCAACAAAACATTTCTTGAGGAAACTCATCAAACTAAAGAAAAAGTTGGTTTCCAGGAAAGACAAAAAGAGAGAGAGAAGTCCCACCATGTAAATGTGGTTTTCCATCAATGCTTACACGCTCCCAAGGCTTCTCAATGATTTTCACAATAGCAGTGAAAACCTGGTAACGAAGAAAGAGATTAAACAAACTTTATCAAGAGTAATAAGGATATTGAATTGAGTGAAAACTATGGTTGATAGATAGTGCATATACCTGTGGATAAAATGAGCAAAAGTGATTCCCTATAAGTATTGCAAACTCCTCCACCGAGAGTCGATCTCCACATTCTTTGGCTTTCACATAAACCTTCATGACAAAACATAACTGACTTGTCAGACCAAAGTTAAGTTCCAATCAAGCTATAAAAGCTGATTTACTCTCTAGAAATCGATATGCAACAAGACGAATAAGAAAAATATCTACAGCCACAAGAGCCAACAAGTTGTTCATTATAACGAACCTATGATCTCCAATCAAAAGACTAACCCGGCCAGATATAAAATGTAACCCATGCTCAAAAGATCAATGCTTTATTTTTTTATATGTTAAGCTAAGACAGATTTAGATATACAATCAGATCAAGATAATGAATAAATAGAAAAAAAAAAAAAAAAAATAGTTGACTAAAATTGGACTAATTATGAGACAGATGTAGATATAATTTAAAGTTTAATCCAACATTAGCAAAAAAAAAAAAAAAATCAAACTTCAATTCTCGAGGAAATTGAAGAAGAGTAAGCAGTTTTAGTTTTTCTTTTGATGAACTTACAGTGTTTTTCATGGTATCTGTAGCGACGATGTCGGAGTTATCGTCACGGTGGTAAGAAGCGAGGCAATGAGAGAGAAGACTGATGCTAACGCTCCATTCGACAAAGTGATGAGATCCGTCATGATCGTGACGCCAAACTCTTCCAACTCTCACTCTCGCCTTCCCATGCCTCTGCTCCAATCTCAGCCCATCTGCTACTGCTGCTTCTTGTGCCATTTCTTGAACCAAATCCAACGATATTAGATCCAACTTCCAAGCTATGCGAAATCAAAGTTTGGAAAATCGAAAATCAAAGATTTAATTTATCGGATTTGTTCAGTGGTAATAATGAGGATTTTAAGGATTTGAGCAGACCTGAAATGGTAATGATGTTCAGACGAGATTGGTCCGAGATTATTACAGTACTTCGAGATACAAGGTGGGACACGGAATCTTAGCTTTTAAAGTCGGGATTTGATTCCTCTAAAACGCACCGTTTCATGCTTACATTTTACTAGAGTGGGCTGTTTTTATATATGTTTTGGACTATTACGAATGGCCCAACAATCATTTTCCGACAGTTCTTGTTTATAGAGAGAGATTTGTACAGTCTTTTGGTCTCATCGTTGCTTGTATGTCAAGTAACCTAACTATTATTTGTGTAGAGAAATCACTGATCTCGGATTCGACGATAAATTCATAAGGACATGGGAGTATTATTTAGATTATCTGTGTTGCTGGTTTCAAGACTCTTACCCTCAGAAACTACCACGTAACAGCAACAATGCTTCTTCCTTTAATGTCATTCAACAGCAGAGAGTCCAGAGACTTGATTTCATTAACATTTTATGCGGTTTCTACAACATTGCAGGTAGTTTTCTCACGTCCAGGGAATGTCGGAGATCCATTCCAGAGCTTCCCTTCTCAAAGAAAAACAAGAGTGGAATAATCATTTCTTGTGCAATTCCTTTTAAAATTCAGTAGTTTGTGTGCATTCGAAATACACTTAATTTTTCATTCTAAATAAACAGTACAGTCCATATGTACCTTATAACACAGCAAATCATGAGGTACAACAGCTTAGTGCAGTCTAAGATTGAGTGGATCAGAACTCGATCAAGTTGTTATTATTATTACTTATTCAACCTGAGACAGTTTTAACATGGACGCTGGAGTATCATATGCATAGAGTACAAAGAAACAAACACAATTAAGTATTGACAATGTTACAGCTTACATTATAAAATAAGGTCTTCACGGATATATGTTACATTAGACACATATTATGCATGTAGTCCCCGTATTATAATTTATTGTATAACTATAAATAAAAATAACGTGTAAAACATTCAACATGGTTAGGTAATTGGGAAAGTCATGCATGAATGAACAAAAAATTGAAATATGGTTTTGAGCTTTGAATATGCCACCTTTGAGAAATCGCACAGAATCGGTTTTGGACAGTATTAGAACCGAACAAAGAAACATTAATGAAGTAGTTAGATTTGTATGGATGAGATTTGATGAGAGAAATGAATAAATGGTTGTGGTCGATCCATTTCTGTTTATTGCATGCGTAATTGTAGGTGTCTTTGTGCATGATTACCTAAGTGGCACTTAGTGGATCTTTAAACTACACCTAAACTATCTCTCTCTCTCTCTCTTCCGTACTCTCTGCTTCATTTGGTATAAATCTTGTAGCTTAGGACTTAGGTGGTCTGCTAAGGAAAGATATGGCGACTCCTCAGAGCAATCCGAAACAAATGGTCACGTCTCTAACCGAGAAAGGGGCTCGTTATTTCTTTACTAGGTTCTTTAGAAATTTCATATCAACCGGTTGTGTAACGTGAGTCCCACTCCTCTGTCTCAAATGCATAGCTTTATATTTCTGACATTAGTTTCTTCGGATGTTATATTTACTTATTAGTTAGCTTCTAACAGATTTATTGAAGAAGGAGGAGAAATGTTCACTTTCGAAGGAAAGGATTCGAGATGTTGCTTGAAATCTGTCTTGGAGATTCACAGTCCTCAGTTTTACTGGAAGGTTAGTAGTAGTACCTAGGACACTTTAAAACTGTTTCTTCCAAAAGCTCAAGAACTGGATTCTTTTTTTTATTTTTTTCCCACAGGTTGTGACACAGGCAGATTTAGGACTTGCTGATAGTTATATCAATGGAGATTTTACGTTTGTTGACAAGGAAACAGGACTTTTGAATCTGATCATGGTATGGTCCATACACTTATTGAAGCATAGAGATTGAAGTTTAAGAAACTTATGCTTGATCATTAAAACTTGCAGATTCTCATTGCTAACAGAGAGTTGAACTCAAATCTTGCTAAGAAAAGGTAAAGTTTCAAAAACTTTCATGTAAGCTTTCACTTGTTCACACACCATTTCCTGTGTTTGATCTTGTAGGGGATGGTGGACACCGATGTTTCCGACTGCTGCTATAGCATCTACAAAGAACTTTCTCAAACATGTCTCTAGACAGAACACTTTAACTCAAGCTAGAAGGAACATTTCTCGTCACTATGACCTTGTAAATTGCTCACATCCTTGCTGTCTCAAGAAGAACATTCCTTTTCTTTTCTTTTTTAGGTTTTGTGTTTTTGATTTGCTCCATCGTTGGGTAATTTTGCAGAGTAATGAGCTTTTTGCTTTATACTTAGGTGATACAATGACTTATTCCTCAGCAGTATTCAAGGTAACAATGAGATCTCCTCATTCTTTTGTTACTGTGTAGTCTGTGTTGTGACTCTGACTTTAATCTTTTGCCGTTTATAGTCAGATGATGAAGATCTAACAACTGCACAAATGAGAAAAATATCTCTTCTCATTGATAAGGTATATAACATATATAGATTCATAACAAGAACCATGATTCTTTTTCCTCTGTTCTTTAATGATCAAAGGTGAGAAAATTTCAGGCGAGGATAGAGAAGAACCATGAGGTTTTAGATATTGGATGCGGATGGGGAACTTTAGCCATAGAAGCTGTAAGAAGAACTGGATGCAAATACACTGGCATTACACTATCTAGTGAACAACTTAAGTATGCTGAAGATAAAGTGAAAGAAGCTGGACTTGAGGTTTTTGTATAATAATCAATCTCTGAATCTTGTTTCAACAGGCTTATAACTAACATTATAACATTGTGATTTGTGAATCGCCAGGATCGGATTAAGTTTGAGCTTTGTGATTATCGCCAACTATCTGATGCTAAAAAATATGATAGGATTATATCATGGTAAATTGGTAATATCATTTTCTCTTGTATATAAATCTGTAGTTTGTCTTTTGAGATAACATTTTGGATGTTTTAGCGAGATGCTAGAACATGTTGGACACGAGTTCATGGAGACATTTTTCATTCACTGTGAAGCTGCTCTTGCAGAAAATGGCATTTTTGTCCTGCAGGTAACAACAACACTTGCTTCTTCAACATATCTCCAATATCATTTTTGCACAACCATTGACTTTTTTAAATGGTTTTGAACTTATAATAACAGTTCATATCAATGCCGGAAAAGCTTTACGATGAGAGCAGGCTAAGTGCAGGTTTCATAACGGAATACATATTCCCTGGTGGATGTATTCCTTGTTTAGCTAGAGTTACTTCAGCAATGGCCTCTTCTTCTAGGCTATGGTAAAGTCTTTATTATCTTTTATCAGATTTTAGCTTGAAGTGAACTTTCTTTGCTTTCTCCTCCTTGGACCCATCTAACACTGAAGAAAAACAGCATTGAGAACGTTGAGAACATAGGAATTCATTACTACCAAACGTTGAGATACTGGAGGAAGAGCTTCCTAGGGAGACAAAAGTAAGTTTAAAAATATATTTTAAACCTTTCCTCTGTTTTCTTTTATACAATCTGTAATCCCACTAACTAACTATATATGTATAGAGAGATCATGGATCTTGGATTCGACGATCAATTCATGAGGACATGGGAATATTATTTCGAGTATTGTGCAGCTGGTTTCAAGACTCTTACCCTAAGAAACTATCAGGTAACACACACACATACTTAAGTATTCACCAGAGACATGCCATGCGACTTCTTACAGTGTCACTCAACAGAGACTTGATTTGATTAACTGTTATGCATTTATGCAACATTATTTCAGGTAGTTTTCTCACGTCCAGGGAACGTAGCTGCACTTGGGAATCCATTCCATAGCTTCCCTTCTGCTCAGACAAAACAAGAGTAGATGAATCATTTCTTGTGCTGTTTCTCTGTGTATACACTCTCAACCTAAGTGTTACAATGTCAAAACTTACCAAATAAAGCCTTGATAGATAATGTAAAGGCTCCTTATATTATATTCTTGCCACCTCGGGAGAAGATAAACTCCAAATATTTTTATTTATCCACATTAATGTATATTATCACTTTGATCAACTTTAGATCTGAGTATATATTAATAATAACAATGCATTATTTGACGTACTCTTCCAAGTTACATAAGCATTTTTTTAATCTAATAATAAACAAAGCATGGTTAGTCCTTTAGTCATAGATAACTTGGTAAAGTTTCATCTCTGCCTCTTCACTTTGAGCAACAATGGCAGCAATGATCAGCGTTGACTTTCAAGACTGTATCTTCATTTTAGTTCTTCTATGTTTCTTTCTCTTCTGGTACTCTCTCTTCTTCAAGAAACCAAAAGACTCACAAGGCTTTAATCTGCCTCCAAGCCCTCCTTCTCTTCCAATCATTGGTCATCTCCACCTTCTCCTCTCTACTCTAACCCACAAGTATCTTCAGAGAATCTCCTCTAAGTATGGACCTCTTCTCCATCTACGCATTTTCCATGTCCCCATCATCCTCGTCTCCTCTGCCTCAGCGTCCTACGAGATCTTCAGGGGGCAAGACGTGAATGTCTCTTCTCGCAGTGATTTTGCGATGAATGATGAGTCCATTTTCTTTGGATCTTCCGGCTTCGTCACCGCTCCTTATGGAGATTACTGGAAGTTCATGAAGAAGCTCATTGTCACGAAGCTTCTCGGACCAAACGCAATTGACAAGTCTCAAGGCATCCGTGCAGAGGAGCTAGAGTTGTTTTATAGGAACCTGCTCGATAAGGCGAGGAAGAGTGAGAGCGTTGAGATCCATAAGGAAGTGATGAAGCTTACTAACAACATCATTTGCAGGATGAGCATGGGGAGGAGTTGTTCAGAGGAGAGCCGTGAAGCAGAGAGAGTCAGGGACTTGGTTACCAAGTCACTTACCTTAACAAAAAAGGTTTTCTTGGCTAAACTGTTGCGTAGGCCTCTCAAGATGCTTGGAATCTCTCTGTTTGAGAAGGAGATAACCGATGTTTCTCGTGGGTTCGACAAGCTGCTAGAGAGGATTCTTGTGGAGCATGAAGAGAGACTTGAGGAGAATCAAGATAAGGACATGATGGATTTGTTGTTGGAAGCTTATCATGATGAAGAGGCAGAGTATAAGATCACTAGGAACCATATCAAGTCTTTGTTTGTGGTAATTCAAAACTTCTTTCACATCACTTGAGGCTTCTTCTTATTTGTGGTAAGTGTTGTGCCTGACTTAAGAAACTGCAGGAGATTTTCATGGGAGGCAGTGACACCTCGGCGCAAGCAGCAGAATGGACAATGGCGGAGATCATCAACAACCCTAACGTTCTTGACAAACTGAGAGAAGAAATCGATTCTGTTGTAGGGGGAACAAGATTGATCCAAGAATCGGATCTACGGAACCTCCCTTATCTGCAAGCTGTGGTTAAGGAAGTGTTAAGGATGCACCCGCCGTCGACTCTCTTGCCAAGGACGTTCCAAGAAAGTTGCGAGTTCAAAGAGTTCTACATACCGGAGAAAACAATACTTGTTGTTAATGCTTATGGTGTGATGAGAGATCCTGATGCTTGGGAAGATCCTGATGAGTTTAAACCAGAGAGGTTCTTAGCTTCTTCGAGATCAGGACTAGAAGACGAGTTAAGAGAGCATCAACTGAAGTATCTTCCTTTTGGAAGCGGGAGGAGGGGATGTCCTGGATCAAACCTAGCTTACATTCTTGTAGGAATCTCCGCAGGAGTGATGGTGCAGTGCTTTGACTGGAGGATCAAGGGAGATAAGGTTAACATGGAAGAGGCTGTTTCTGGGTTGAATCTAATCATGGCTTATCCTCTCAAGTGCACTCCTGTTGCTCGACTCGACCCTTTTAGCTTCTGAATTTGCTGTGTCCAGAGTTGCTTTTACTACTGTGTTGTTCATCTTCTTCTTAGATGTTCAACTACATTTCTTGTCTCTTTTATGTTCCTGGTATTTGAGCTTCCAGAAGTTGCATACTTGAAGATTTGATGGAGCAAATGATTCATTTTCCATTAGAACCCCTGAAAACAAAACTTTCTACGACAGCATACGGATTCATGATGTAACACAGCCCACTGTTGTCTAAGATTCAGTGCATAGGACTGCAAGAAGCGTTACTCGGCAATCATGAACCATGTTGAAGAAGACGGAGATAAAAAGGTTTCAATAGTTTTTATTTATTCATTGATCATTGTTATTCTTTAACCTGGAGTTACATAGAGTACACAGATAAACAAACAGGAAACAACAGATGCATTACAATGTAACAGCTTACACAACAAGACAACTTCACTGATATGTAAAACGCTGCTTACGTTTACATCATTTGCTTGTACTTCCTTGGAGGTTTTGCCTTGAGACCATATTCTCCGTCCTCTGCAACAAAAAGTTCCAAATTATTCAAAAGATTGTGAAAACATTCATACGCAATGTAGATGAAACAAACACTAACCTGTTCTGAATGCGATAGATACTTCCCATCAAGTGTCACAACCACACGATCATTACCATCTACACCTTTGATTTTGTCCACAGAGCAATAGAAGTCTATCGCCGACATGCTATATAAAACCATACACACAGACAGAAAGTAACAAAAAGGCTCAGTCTTTGGTGGATCATTCTGCAATCTTTCTTCAGAATATAACATTTACAAAGTTTGTATATTATATGATCATGACGCCAGAAAGAGAACATACCAATAAAGCAAGAAACTTTCAGATCAAGTTTCAACTAAACTATGATAAAAACTCAGACTTTACATACTAAGAACATATGGATTCAATTCCCATCTTCCAATTAACCAATTCACAAATTTTTAGTGTAATTTGAACTCGGAAACACTTACATGCCGTCGCCGAAATCTTCGTTGATAATCTCCTTTATGCTCTCACCGAAATGCATCACTGCTTCATTCAACCTAAAACAATTTAAACCCAGAAATTGAGAAAACAAAAAAAACCCCAAAATTTATAAATTCGAGAAGGAAACTGAGAATTAAAAAACCTGTAGATGGTGGGTTCTTGGATGAGGTTGGGATCATAGGATCTCCACGGCGGAGACATCATCGCGTCGATGAGGTCATCGGTCAGAGCCGGTAAGGCTTCCCGGAGCTTCGGGACTGTATCGGGTTTGAGCTGGGCCTGGCGACGGAGCAGCTGGGCTACGTAGACGTTGGTGAGACCGGTCTCCGCCGCTAGTTGGCTGTACGTCTTGCCGGAAACTGTCTTCACGGCGAGAAGTCGATTTGTGACACTCTGCTTCGTCGCTGTTTCCATTTTTGACCAATCGCTTTTCTCACTTCGCCTGCTCACTTTTGGATTATCGCTGATATAATTAATTTTTTAACCGCTCTAATAAAATATATTTGAAGAGAATACAAAATTTAATAATTAAAGTTACAGTACAGTAAAAAAAAAGGATGAACTGAACATGAAATTATTGAATAGTAAGGAAACTTTTTTTTTTTTTAAATGTACTTAGTTGTTAATTTGTTTACAAATTACATAGATTGCATTAATAAATTAAAGATGAATTACAAATATCTTTTATAGTAAACACAAATTATAAGGATCGTTTTACTTATCATATCTATTTGTAGTGATTATATTTTTTCAGAGACTATAGAGTATAGACTCACTCAATGATTGACGTTTGAATCTGCAAAGATCTTCCATCTTTGATATATTCAAAGTGGCGTTGTATGACGAGTATTCGTTAACAAAAAGCATTTTTTCTTATCATCCCATAGAAGAACTAACTCAATTTGAACTTGTTAAAATTGGCACAAACATTTGAAAAATCTTTTCTCAAAACAAACAATTTGTTTCTTTTTTTTGTGACAAAAACATTTATTTGAAAAAATCAAGTTGTACATAATTTGACTATTGTAAGCAAAGTCGTCTGACATGGTCTCGTGTGTTGTCAATTTAAATGTTTAATGTAGATGTGGTGCATGTAGAATCGTTCATCGTGGATCTGTGTAGTATAAAAAAACCGCAATCATTGTTTGAGAAGTTCTTCATCATAATAAAAAAAAGTTGTTACTCATAATCGTATGTGTTACAAACAACTGAACTCGACTGAGCCCAAAATATATTTATCGTACAAACCAAATATTTAACATGATTTTTTCTATTTCCATTACATTGTTGATTTTATGTGTTTGGATACTTCAGACTAAAAGATAAAAAAAAAAAAATATTTAAAAACAAAATTAAACTTAAAAGAAAAAATGAAAGAGATATCAGCTAAATAAGGAATGAAATTTTTAAAATGGGAAATTCTTTTTTTTTTCAAGAACAGAATAAGAAAACTAAAATTAAGTATAGTAAATTATCTTTTTTCATAGAAAAATATTTTCGTAAAATAGTTTCCTTATGATGAATTGATGAACATGCATGTATCAAGGTTCACATTTAGTTTTGAAATACACTGATACAATTTATAATCGCAATTCGCAAGCATCCGAACTTTATACAATGAAACCTGTTCAATTATAAATATACAGTGTGTTTAAAGCTATTTACAACTATTTAAATTATGAGAATCTTTTCTAAAAAAAAAACACAAATGAGATAAATATTCTTTGGTCCAATAGGGCAATACGATTATACGAACATCAGATGGAAAAAGAGGGAATATTCAATTTATATGAGAAAAAACAAAAAACAAAAAAAACGGGATAAGTTTGAGAAACGCAAACGTCGAGTGTTAGATAAAGAGCCAAACACAGCTTTAAGTTTTGGTCTATATATATGGATTTGCCATATAAGCACAAAACACAATGAGGCTGGCTTATCTCCTTGGCACCATTGTTTTCTTTTAAAGTCATCCAATACTTCTCTTACTCCTTAACTTTCTTCACTTTCAATTTCATTTTCGCTTCTCCAAATTAATCCCATTTTTTTAGACAATAAATCAGAAGAAAAGGAAACACAAAAACCAAATTTCGGTTTCAGAATCCCAAGAAATCCGGAAACAACAGTATCTCTCTGGACTCAATCCAGTAAACTGTGAATCCATTTCCATCTTCAGATCCAATTCCATTGCATCTCAAGTTAAAAGAGGTAAAGCTCTCACTACATTTCTCCTTTTCTTCTGCTTCTTACAAATGTTTTTCACTGGCGTCTAGTTCTTGTTCTGATGTCTTTGCATATACATATCTATGAGTTAGATTCAGAAGTAATTTAAAATAAAATTTGGTAGAAGAAGAATGGTCACTCTATAGATTCGAGTCTACCATTGTACTTTTCTTTAATGTAGAAAATAAACTTTTTTTTTTGGGTTTATGAGAGGACAGAAGAAGAAAACGTCAGTAATAAATTCGAGTCTACCATTGTTCACGTCTTTAATGCTCCAACATGTATATGAACAATGAATATACATGGTATGTATAAATCATTCACTGACTTTAACAAAAAAAAAAAAATCATTCACTGTCTCTGTTCAAAAAATTTGTGCAAAAATCTCCAGTTTCTATAACGAAAAACTAATTATTCGCAAATCCGTTGAGAAGTCAAATCCGTTTTATCAGGTCAATAAATCTTTTTTTTTGTTGGTGGTCAATGAAACTTATTTTGTACAATGTAGGAGATAAATTTCGTTAAAAATTGAACATTTTTCAATAGGAAACGAAGAAAAAGAAAAATGAAAGTGGCGGTGATAGGAAGTGGAATAAGTGGATTAGGAAGTGCATACGTTCTTGCTAATCAAGGAGGAGTCGAAGAGGTTGTATTGTACGAGAAAGAAGAGTCATTAGGTGGTCATGCTAAAACTGTGCGTTTTGATGGCGTTGACTTGGACCTTGGGTTCATGGTCTTCAATCGTGTACGTATCCCTTTCCCTTTCGCACATCTTAATTTTTTTTTTATTACTATTAATTAAAAAAAAAGTTATATATGTCAAAACAGAAAGTTAGATATCTGGAATTTTCTTTTTTCCAAGAAAAATGTGATGATAATTGAGGCTTTGCCTTTATGTGTCCTCTGTCGACGGATGGACCATACCTTGTGTTGTGTTTTTTTGGGTTTATTTTAATATTTTTTCTAGTTATTTATCAATTTTTTTGTTTCTGGTTCTTTTTTCCATACACTCACACTATTGTGCTTTTTAAAGGCTTAGATTATTTTATGTTTTGGAATTTTTTAATCAACACAGGAGTTTTAGCATGTTATTTTAAATTTAATTAAGTCAAACGTATTTTTTATGATTAACTGTTTTTCACGATCCGACGTACATGGTATATTCAAATATAGACCGACTGTGAGTTTTTATTGATAAGATGCTTTTTGTCGTTAAGACTGCGAAATAATGATTTTTTTATACATGAAATGAAAATGATAGGACAACTCATTTTCATCTTGTGACCATATAAACTTTGAACATATAACTTTATCTATTGTTAGCAGTTAGCACTTACACGTCCAAATTATCTCCATGACTCACAAAGAAACTAGTCATTGTTAATTACTAATTAGTGATGATACATATATTAATACAGTTTTATGAAGCTGTAGAGTGAGTTTGCGCAAACAATAGTTCATATTACACAATATAATTACTCTCAAAATGTAATAAACGTCAATCATAATCTTTAAAAATTCATATTAGAACGTTTGGGTCTTGATCATATGTATGTTCATAAATAATTGACAGGTTACATATCCAAACATGATGGAGTTCTTTGAGAATCTAGGAGTAGACATGGAGGTTTCAGATATGTCTTTCGCAGTGAGCCTTGACAATGGCAAAGGTTGTGAATGGGGAAGCCGAAACGGTGTCTCTGGTTTATTTGCTCAAAAGAAGAACGTTTTGAATCCGTATTTTTGGCAGATGATCAAAGAAATTGTTAAATTTAGAGAAGACGTTTTAAGATACATCCAAGAGCTTGAGGCTAATCCCGATATTAGTCGAAGCGAAACCTTAGGAGAGTTCCTAAATTCCCGTGGATACTCTGAGATGTTTCAGAACGCTTACTTGGTGAGGCCTTTTCTTTAATTGGTCAGTCAAAAATGTTGTTTGAAGTTTTCTTGGAGAAGAAGTAACCTCTGTTTATATATGTCTGTGGAGTAGGTCCCCATTTGTGGTTCGATATGGTCATGTCCATCTGATGGTGTCTTAAGCTTCTCTGCTTACTCTGTTCTTTCGTTTTGCTGCAACCACCACCTTCTTCAGGTTCTTTAATCATCTCTCATGTTTCTCATTTTCATTCAATTTTCTCGGTGTTTCTTAGCTTAATTTAACCGTTTCTCAGATCTTTGGAAGGCCACAATGGCTAACTGTTGCAGGACGTTCTCAGACTTATGTCGCAAAGGTTCTAAACTAAACCAAAGATGTGTAAACATGCTTGTGCTTTGTATGGTTCATATCCATTTGAGCCTAACGTGTTACATACGGATCAGGTTAGGGCAGAATTGGAGCGATTAGGATGCAAGATCAGAACAAGCTGCGATGTAAAATCTGTTTTGACATCTGAAGGTGGTGGTGTGACTGTAACAAGTGGAGATGGGTCTGAAGAAGTATTCGACAGGTGCATATTGGCTATGCACGCACCAGATGCTCTACGATTGCTTGGAGAACAAGTCACGTTCGATGAGACTAGGGTTCTTGGTGCTTTCCGATATGTTTACAGGTTTGAAACATTGACAACTTATGTTGTTACCTTTGATCTCAAAATCAAGCGATCCATTGACATTTCTTCCTTGGATAGCAGCGATATATATCTCCATCGTGACATTAGTTTAATGCCACAAAGCCGAGCAGCTTGGAGCTCATGGAATTTCCTAGGAAGTACAGAAAAGAAAGTATGTGTAACATACTGGCTCAATATACTTCAGGTACAGAAAACACATTCTACATTCTTTTTTTCTGTCATCAGATTTGTTAGACACCAATGAGCTTTTAAGCTAAATCGTGATGGGATCTATATTGATGTGTATTGGTGCAGAACCTTGGAGAGGAACGTGAACCATTCTTCGTAACACTTAACCCTGACCAGACCCCAAAGAAGACATTGCTCAAATGGACCACTGGTCACCCTGTGCCTTCTGTTGCAGCTTGGACAGCTTCACAAGAGCTTCACAAGATTCAGGGCAAACGTAACATATGGTTCTGTGGTGCATATCATGGTAAACACTTTGAAAACCTTAAATCAATTAATTCTCTGTTTCCATGGTTTTAATCCTTAGATGAATCTCCCTTTCAGGTTATGGTTTCCATGAAGATGGACTAAAGGTAACGATCAAATTCTATATACTTGAAGCCCCCTTCTCTTTACTACACATTGCATTTTCTAATATCTCACAAGTTTTGTTAATATCTTCTTCAGGCTGGTATGGCGGCTGCAAGAGGTTTGTTAGGGAAAGAAGCCGCTCTGCTGAACAATCCGAGACATATGGTCCCTTCCCTAACCGAAACAGGAGCTCGAGTTTTTGTTACTAGATTCATGGGACAGTTCATATCCACCGGTTGTGTAACGTGAGGCTCACTCTATCTCGTCCCAGTTAGATTATATTATGTTAGGCCACAGTTAAAATCAATACTTACCGCTATGAACTTAACAGATTACTAGAAGAAGGAGGAACAATGTTCACATTCGGAGGAAAAGATTCTACTTGTCCGTTGAAATCTATCCTCAAGATTCACAGTCCTCAGTTTTACTGGAAGGTACAATAAGAAAGTTATAATAGTTTTCCCATAGCTCAAGAACCTAATTCTTGATTCTCTTCCCTCAGGTTATGACACAAGCGGATTTAGGACTTGCAGATGCTTATATCAATGGGGATTTTTCTTTTGTGGATAAAGACTCAGGACTTTTGAATCTGATTATGGTACTATATTATATACGTGTAGAAGCATAGAGACTTACTTCTTAGCTTGTTCAACTTATTGATATAAATTTTCTGCAGATTCTCATTGCTAATAGAGATGGGTCATCAAAATCAAATCATGCTAAGAAAAGGTGAACTTTCTGTATTAAGGGTTTAAGATTAGCATGCAAGCTTCATCTTCTAAGCTTTCACTTGTGTTTTTTTATCTTGCAGAGGATGGTGGACACCGATGTTTCTGACTGCTGGTTTAGCATCTGCAAAGTATTTTCTAAAGCATGTCTCTAGACAGAACACTTTGACACAAGCTCGTAGAAACATTTCTCGTCACTATGACCTTGTATGTTGCTTCAATCTCTTCCTCTCTTTAAATTTAAATGAGCACTTCCTCGGTGTTTTTGGTTAATGATCAAATTCTCTGTTCGGTTACTTCACAGAGCAACGAGCTTTTCGGTTTCTTCTTGGATGATACCATGACTTACTCCTCTGCAGTATTCAAGGTGGCAAAAACATATTTTAACTTTTTGTCGGTTTATCTTCCTTTTCTTAAGATTCTGACTTCAACCTTTCGTTTATAGTCAGATGATGAGGATCTGAAAACTGCACAGATGAGAAAAATATCTCTCCTAATTGATAAGGTAAGGAAAAGAGCATTTTCTTGATTTAAAAACAAGATTTTCTCTGTTCTTGAATAATCACAACGGGACATTTTCAGGCGAGAATAGAGAAGAACCATGAGGTTTTGGAGATTGGATGCGGATGGGGAACTTTAGCCATAGAAGTAGTGAGAAGAACTGGATGCAAATACACTGGCATTACTCTATCTATTGAACAGCTTAAGTATGCAGAAGAAAAAGTGAAAGAAGCTGGTCTTGAGGTTTGTCTATATAATCCATTATCTGGATCTTGGTTTCTAAATTTCCAAGGCTATGACTAATGATATAACTTCTGAGTCTCCAGGACCGGATTAAGTTTGAGCTCTGCGATTATCGCCAACTATCTGATGTTCACAAGTATGACAGGATCATATCTTGGTAAAAGAAACTCTGTTTTATTTTACCTTCTTTGTTAATATAAACTCTATAAATCTATCTTATGAGTTATGACATTAACATTTTCTGATATGTTCAGTGAGATGTTAGAAGCAGTTGGCCACGAGTTCATGGAGATGTTCTTCAGTCGCTGTGAAGCTGCGCTTGCAGAAAACGGCTTAATTGTCTTGCAGGTAACTCATAGTTTGCCTCTTATCTTTTTGGAGAAATTATCAAACATTTTCTTGATAATCACTGATTGTTTTTTGTAATGTTTTGAAACCATAACAGTTCATATCAATACCCGAAGAGCGTTACAATGAGTACAGACTAAGTTCAGATTTCATAAAAGAATACATTTTCCCTGGGGGATGTCTTCCTTCTTTAGCTAGAGTTACTTCAGCCATGTCCTCTTCTTCTAGGCTATGGTAAAGTCTTCTTCACCAGAAAATAGTTACTTCTTGCGCCATCTCTTAATGATATTTATCTAACACTGACGAAATATATACAGCATTGAACACGTTGAGAACATTGGAATTCATTACTACCAAACATTGAGATTGTGGAGGAAGAACTTCTTGGGGAGACAAAAGTAAGACTAAACATCTCCTCTGTTTTTTTTTCTTCTTCTTGCTTCATTCTGCTTACTAACATTTCCACACAATGTTTGTGCAGACAAATCATGGCTCTAGGATTTGATGATAAGTTCATAAGGACATGGGAATACTATTTTGATTATTGCGCAGCTGGTTTCAAGACTCTTACCCTTGGAAACTACCAGGTACTAATAATAATAACATTACCATGCTTTTTAACTTCACTCTGAGATCTTGAAATTACTTTTTTTATTTAAACTTCTTGTATGAACAATTCAATTACACGTTACAGGTGGTATTCTCGCGTCCAGGGAATGTAGCTGCATTCGCTGATTCATACAAGGGCTTCCCTTCTGCTTATTATGTCTCCTGAGAGCAATTGCTTATTTTTCTATCCATTATACAATCAAAAGATGAAATATTACTAGTATGATTGATTATTCATTTATTTGGTCTGCTAGATTGTAAGAGTTGAGTTTTTACTCCGAAAGAAACCCATTTCTTATGATCATTCACAGAAGCTCTAGCTCTCATGACTGACTGATTCATACAGTTTTGTACTGTGTCCAGCCAAATGAGCTATTGTCAACTTTCACTGGAAACGTTTAAAATAGTATTAGCTTACTATGAAAATGCTTTAGTTCACTTGAGACTTGCATGCAACATTTCAACTAACTTAACAAGTGAGGCCACATGCTCCTTACAAGACTCCTTATTATATAGTCATTGACAGAAAGACCAAATACCAAACCTTATGCATCACCTATCTTCCTCATAGATGCTTTTGTCAACTTTCATTGGAAACTTTTAAATACTAGTATTAGCTTATTATGAAAATGCCAAACTCGACTGTTCACCTAAAAATGTAGGCAAGTTTTTGCATACTTTGCAAGCAAAGAACAACAAAAACCCATTTCAGCTTTCATTTGCGTATAATAGATTTATTAATTTACAGTTTACCTACAAAATTTACCCACAAAATGATTATCTATGTTTGGAAATACGAAAATAAATAAATTAATTATTTTTAATAACTATATCTTTTGCTAATATTTTAAGATCTAAGAAAATCTTCAAAGATTGAACATGCAAAAGAAATATCAATATGTTTTTAACATAGTTAAGTTTTAACTGTATTTTTATTGTTAGATTTTTAAAACTGTTAGGTTTCTTTCTTGGTCTTACATTCAGTTGTATTTTTTTTTTTTTTTTCAAGGGTTACTTTTAAATTATAAACTTTAGGTACGCATATCTCTCTAATCTAGTAATAGATTAAAATGGTTACAGCCTAATAACCAATAAATGTCGAGACGTGTGGCTTTAATAAATCACAAGAAAATTTGCATCTCAGAATCATATAGTAACAGAAATTGAAAACGAATAACAATAAATAACAACAAAAATCCGTTCTCTGAAGCTTCGTTCCCTTGCTTTCTTTTCTTCTTCTTCCTCCTCTCGATCTCACTGATTCTTCTCCCAAACAACTCGATCTTCTTCTTCCTCCTTTCAATTAGGGTTCTACAGGCGTAATTCTACTTTTAATTAATCGAAATTTATTCCGTTTTCGGGCTTCTTCGACTTGACCAATCGAGAGAACATTAGGTAGGAAAGATATGAGATAACAGTAGTAAATTCATCTGATTCTCTAATGGAGCAGCTTGTTAACTTCATCATTCGACCTCCAAGGTAAAGCTTCTCTTTCCTTCTTTACGCTTTACCTGGGATTTGCTTTTGATGTCTTTCAATTTTCCCAATTTCATTTCCCTGGGATTGCAAGTATTAGACTTTCCACTGAATTTTAGATTTCCGGATTTGAATTTGGATTTTTCCAGTGATTAGATGTTTGCCAGAAAAAAAATTATGTGGACCGCTTCGAATCCTTTTGCAAATTTTGTCTTGTTCCTATTTTACCATTTACTTGTATTCATGTTAATCTGTACTCGCTTGACTTTCTGATGAAAATAATCAAGTTTCTTCTTTTTCTGCACCCCACGTGATTACTCTGTCTCAATACTATTCAGATTCCACTAGGGTCCTGATTAGGAATCTTCTTATTATGTCAGCTGGGAATTCAAGAACGTGTCCAAAGTTTAGTTTTTTTTTTGTGACATATAACTCTTTAGGACTTTTGGAGTGTTGAGACGTTACTAGGATGGAGATAAAGTAGAAATGTAGCTCATAGATTATAAACATTCATCAGAATGTTACCAATTTGTTATTTGGCTTGTTTGGTGCAGAGCTGAGTATGACCCGGAACATGATCTCTTGGAAAAGCAGTTCATGATGAAAGGTAGATGGTATCAGAGAAAGGATTTAGAGGTAAAAGCTTCTCTCTGTTTTTTTGTGGAACCTTCTCTGTGTACTGAAGTAATAGATGGGGTTTGTGACAATGGAGGTCCCTACTGTTGTTTGTTCCTGTAAAGTCAATCTATTTGTAGAAGTAAGGTGTGTGTGTGTGTGTAGTTTATGAACCTTATGGTAACCAATAAGCATACGGAAGTAAAAGAAAGCTGATCAGAACAATTAGTAAGTAAGTGAAAAGTGTTTTGATTCCCGATTCCGGACTTGAGTGTTACGATGTGTCTTTGGCAGGTTAAGAACAGTAGAGGAGATGTTCTCCAGTGTAGTCATTACATGCCAGTTGAACGTCCTGAAGGGAAGCCTTTGCCCTGTGTAATTTACTGCCATGGAAACAGGTACTGTTGTAATGCTTCGTTTGATAAAAGATCTTTTGAGCTAGTTAACTATCAGGAATATGGTTTGAGTTGGATTGCTTAACTTTGTACTTCCTGTTGTCCTTTTGCCCTTTTGGTTTACTGTTGGTCCTCGTAGTTTTTAGCATTTTTTAATGGCACTGCAAATCTGTCATTCAGTGGATGTAGAGCGGATGGTAGTGAAGCCGCTGTTATGTTGCTGCCTTCAAACATCACAGTTTTCACCCTCGACTTTTCGGGATCTGGTCTCTCAGGCGGTGAACATGTCACCTTAGGTTGGAACGAAGTATGTCCTCCTTTGATCATTTCTGTTCAATTTGTTCCCATTATTTTCCATGTAAACCAGTAGGATTTTGCTATTGCCTGTAGAGTTACCATGTTTTTATCTCTATGAAGACATTCCACTTGATTTTGGTGGACATAGAAACAATAGTTCATGTTTAGACTGCAACTGTATAGATCAGTTTTGGTCCGTGACCAGTTTCTCTGCGTCTTTTTCTTCACCACAAAGGCATTGTTTAATTCTGAGATATGAGTGATCATTTTCCTTACAAGTGTTAAACCTGTTGTGAGTGCTTGCAGAAGGATGATCTGAAGGCTGTGGTTGAGTATTTGCGGCAGGATGGAAATATATCCCTGATTGGGTTATGGGGGCGTTCAATGGGTGCTGTTACTAGGTTCGTTCAAGTATCTAATTTGTCAATTTACTAAGAGCATATTCATTATTCCGTATTACATGATAGGTGCTGTAGTACTTGCCAATGATTAGCCATACCTATCACCACAAGAGATTATATGAAGTTTTGAAATAAGGAACTTATTATTGCAATCACTTGTGCTGCCTTCTAAACTGTGATATCAATGTGTTGAATCATCATTTTTCTGTTACAGCTTAATGTATGGAGCCGAAGATCCTTCGATTGCGGGAATGATATTAGACAGCCCCTTCTCCGATTTGGTTGATCTGATGCTGGAACTTGTTGATACATATAAGTTTCGTCTACCGAAGTTCACTGTAAGTAAATTTATATTGTTTCTGGTGGAATTTGTTCTTTATAATGCAAGGCTTCCACATTACTTTTATCTTTATGGTTTTAAGCTCTCTCTCTCTTCTGTATATTCAGGTGAAATTTGCTATACAGTTTATGCGGAGAGCTATTCAGAAGAAAGCAAAGTTTGATATAACCGATCTGAACACCATTAAGGTTGTGTTCCCTATTTGTTCGTCTCTTTTATATACATACACATATGATATATACACAACAGCATCATTGCTTGTCATGATCTCTCTGCTGATTGCGAAAGTTTTTAATTGGAAAATGTATCTTTCATGCTTCAGGTGGCAAAGTCTTCTTTTGTTCCGGTTTTATTTGGACATGCCTTAGATGATGACTTTATCCGTCCTCATCATTCAGATCGTATATATGAAGCCTACATAGTAAGTATTCAATTCTTGATAGCCTTCCCCTCGTCTTGCACCACCTTCTATGTGCTTCGGTATAACTACCATCTATGTGCATACCTTTATGATAGGGCGACAAAAATATCATCAAATTTGAGGGAGACCACAACTCTCCACGGCCTCAATTCTACTTTGATTCAATAAATATATTTTTCCATAACGTTCTTCAACCTCCTGAGGTGGTTGGGCCGACGTTTTATGATCCGTTGGATGATTACTTTGCAAAGGTAATGCGACCGTGGCACATATGACTGTTAAGTTTTTTTTCTTTCTTGGTTCTGCATCAAGAAACGTCAATAGTGTTGTCTATTTTGTGTTCAGGGCAGTTGGGGAACTATGCATGACACAAATATTCCACAATCCTCAGTACAGAAAAGTGAGCCATACTTGTCTTCCTCTTAAGTTTGTGGTTAGTTTTTATTTGAGGCTCAAAGGTGATATCTTTTGTCAATATCTCAGGTTTAGCCGCGAGTAGCATCTCTGACGCACTCAATGAAGTCCGCATGAAAAGACCCATGAGTCGCACAGATGTCAGTAATTCTTGACTAACCTGATTCTTTTAAATACTTCAATACAGTTTACTCAAGAAGGCTTTTGTGCATAGGTTTTGGATGTTTGGTTCTTTATTGATGGTTTTTACAACTTTCTTCAGGTTCCTTCCAATGTCACATCTAACGGTTCTTCATCAGAAACTAAGGTATAAAGATCAGTTTCTCTGACTTCCCTTGTTTGCTTTTCTTCTGTTGTGCTTTTCTTGTAACAACAGAGACTGATGTGGCGTAATGATTTCGTTTCAGGAAAAAGAGAATCATGATGGCCGTGACAGTTCATCATCTCCTGAAATGATTAGCTTTGATTTGTCAAACGGCGATCGATACCCTCCTCACCTTGCGATGGCTTTAGATGATGATCAGTATGGGGAGTATCACTTGGAAGACATCCCATCTAATGCAGAGGAAGAAGAAAGGGTGAGATTGAGATCAAAAGCTTCTAAGATGTTTCATGTTCTATTGATGACATTCTCATAAATCTTATTACTTGATTCAGATGCTTATGAAAGCGGTGATGGAATCATTGAAGGACTTGGAAGTGCAAAGTCTTCAGCAGAAAGAAGAGCCTCCCGAGAATCATCGTGTTCATGGCGGCTCTGATTTTTTAACTGCACAACAACGTCTTCTTTCCATGGAAGAAGCAACTTCAACTCGAGGAAACCAATCCGAGACTGATTCTGCTTCCGTTCCAGCAACACGTAGCCAGGACTTAGTACCATCATCTTCTGAGTCGAATGCTCCAAGTGAGACTTCTGCTTCTCTTGTAAACGCTTCTGTTCCAGGCAATTCAAGCCAGAAGGCCAGCGAGACCAGTGACATGTCAGCAGTTACAAAGACCACAGTGACAGTTGAACGTAGTAGTAGCGCACCGGGGAAGGTCTTTGACGGGTTAATACGCAAATGGGATCTCAACTTCTTCAGAAACAGCAAATAAAAATTGGGTTTAATGTTATAGGTTTATCGTTTGTTGGCTTTGGTTATGATTTTTATTCAACAAAATGTTTGTGTTCTTGTTTTCATTTCCATCTCTTTGTGGGCTTTGGAAAGTTTGTGCAGATGTGTGCATTTAGTTGATTGATTCATTTGTCTGTCTTTGTTACAAACGTGTGATGAATTCAATTACACCATTACATTTACTCAGTCCTGAATCATCATCTCTAGTTAAAGAATTTATCAAAACGATGTTTCACTTATTTGGCAAGAACCTCCGTACAATAATGTTTCACTTCTTTGGGATATGATAATTTACTCTGTAACCAAATCAATCATTTTACTTTATTTACGAATGATTGACTTATGTTATAACCTTTTTCGAAAAACAAAGTCAATGATTGGCCCCGGCGTTGGTTAAGGTTAAAGTTAGTAAAGCAAAAGCTTTAGCCTTTAGGTTGCATACTAAAGTTTTGGGCCACATACCTGTTTCTGATTATATATATCACAGAAAACGAAAGAAAACAACAACATATGGTTATTGTTTGAACAGACTGTTTTGTAACCCATATACAACGAATACAATTAAAGAACTGGTCAGCGAGATACCAAAATATTGGGAAACTTTAAGATTGAAGAACGTTTTCCACACTCCTTAGACGCATCAAATAAAGTGGGACCATCTGAGCTAACATTATGTCTATATCTGCTGCATGTTTCATTGTCATAACATGGATCCATCTTTTCAGAACAAAAGAAAAAGAGGGAAAAATCATGAAGCCTTACAACAATCTCTACGTAAATCCCAAACGGCTCAACAATCCACAAATTTGGTAAACCTAAATGACCTGACATAAGTTAGATCAGTTAGGTTACGCACCATAACCTTAGAACTAGTTTTCAGGCCGCAGCATTCAGCTTTGTCCACTTCCGGAAAATTGTCATAAGCAAGAGTGATAACGACTGGCCAAATAGCCCACATGTTAAACCAAACCACAAACCCTGTTTTCACCAAAACAATGAATCAGAACACATGACACATAAAAAACATAAATTTTACATTTATCAGTTTCATAAGAGAGCCATGCATTTACCTTGGCATAAAACTTCAACTTAAAACCACAAAAGACTGCAATAGGCATTCCAATTAAGTAGAATGTTCCCAAATTTATAATTGTGCCTATGCGCTGCCATCCGCATCCTCTGGCCACTCCTGTAGATAGATAAAAAAATATATGAGGTTTTTTTTTTCACTTTTGGTGATATTAAAAAAGAATAAGATTTCTTGGATCTTTTACCTGACAGAACACCTTGGATTGAATCAAGAGCTATAGAGGCAGCAAGAAAGAATCTAAATGATGCAAACTCCTCTTTAATCACATGACTATTGCTAAATAGCCCAACCCAACCATCATGACCTACAAGCAAAGCAACCACAACGCCGAGCGCAAGAACTAAAGACATCTTCATGGTTACTAAAGTAGCTTTCTTTGCGCCTTTTACGTTTCCTGCTCCAAGCTCGTTAGACACACGTGTACTACAAGAATTGATACTTACATTTTTTAATATGCATTTTCAAACAAAAAATATTATTGTAAGAGGAAAATACAGAGTTTTGAAAAGATTGATGAGATGAACAAACCTTGCAGCTGCGCTAAGGCCGTATGTTAACATGTAGCATATCGCTTCTGTGTTTACGCTGAATTGATTTAACATATCAAACACGATTCAGCATGACCTACTTTTGTTAATATGAAACAGAACGTAAATTAAATTAATAATGTAGTGATATAAAACTTACCATATAGCTACCAAAGAGGTGTTAATTTCTGGATTCGGCATGAGTCCTGCCAAGAGCACAAGGAGCTCGAACGCCCAATATTCGAAGCTGGTAACAAGAGTTGAAACTTAGATAGTTTCCTCAGCTTCAAACAGTATGTGAACTGATAATGGTTACTGGACTAACTTACCATACCATAGCAGCAGAAGGAAGACTTAGTGTCAAGTTCATCACAACATAACGGAATGATTCTAATGAAAAACCAGTCCATGTTTCCTTAAACTTGTCTGAACAAACCACATACGTTACAAGAGAAAGAAAAGCTATCCAAAGTGAAATAGATGTAGCAATTGGTCCACCGATGAATCCAAGACCAGCCAGATCAACCAGAACATACGCCATAACAATATTAAACACAAAAGGAACAAATGAGAAGATGACTAGAGGAGTAACGATGGACTGTGTTTGGCAAAACCTCAGCAAGTTTTGCAAGAAACCGTAGGCGAGTAAACCGGGAGCTTGGTACTTTATATAGAGTGCAGCTTGTTTTGAGATGTCAGGGTCTTGTCCGAGAAGTCCGAGAACAGATTCTGTGAAGAACCAGAAAATGGAGATGAGGATGGTGAAGACTAATGATACTATGCATGAGGATTGCAGATGAATCCCCAACATTCTGTATTCTTTTGAACCAAAGCCTTGTCCACACAACGTCTCAAGAGCTCCACTTAACCCTGTCTGAAAAGTTAAGACCAAAAAAAAAAAAAAAGAATATGTTGGTTTTACAAATATTCTGAACCAAAAATCAAAAGAAAATGTTGGTTACAAAGCTTGGAGCATAGAGGGAATGGGTACCATGAAGGTAAAACCGGTGACGGATGCCCACGAATTGGCAAGTGTGGCACCAGCGAGCTCTAGTTGGCCGACGTGAGATGCAAACATCAAAGATGTTATAGGGATACCATAAATGAAAAGATATGTGAGTATCATTGGAAGAGAGTAAAGAATTTGAGCCTTGGACTCTTCCACGTCGATGACTTTTTGAACCCAAGATGATCTTCTCCTTTCTCTATCATCTCCTCCAGTTTCATGATATTCCAACAAAGGAGAGCTCGTTGTGATGTGATCAACCATTTGATCTTATATGGTGATGAAGAACTTTGCTTAATTTGCTTGCTGAAGAAACTTGAGAATGGGAGAAGAGAAGAGAAGAGAAGAGAAGATGTTGAAAGAAGAGAATTGTGATTTGTATATGTGAAGGATTGAATTAAATAAGGAAGGTAAGATATTAAATAGTAAACGCAAGTAGAGGCAAGCATTGAGTTAAGCCTGAAAGTCAGAGCTAGGCCCACCTCTCTCACACACTTCAATTTTTTGTTTTTCCATTTATTAGCAACCTACAATGAGTATAAGAGTAACTCCAACCCATGCTAAATATGACATATATGCTATTTTGCCATAATTTTTGCTCCAACCCAATTGCATATGCTATTGCAAAATAGCATCATGCTATTTTTGCTTCTATATTTGGCATGAGATTATGCAATATGCTATTTTGCCATTGAACTTTTTTATTTATAAAATAGTCCTTCAATTTGTAATTACTTTTAATTTAACAGTTTAATTATATTGATTATGATTTATTTAAATAAATAAACAATACTCATAACTTTTTCAAAATATAAATAATATTTATTTCATAGAAATATAAAAACATAACCATAATAAACTTAAATTTTATTTTTAAAAATACTGAAATTCAAAAAACATAAAACAATAGGTTAAAATCTTTGTTTTCTATAATTTTTATGTAATATGATGTATTTTGTTTTAATATTATAATAATAAAAAAAAATATAATTCTGGTTGTTTTTGCAAAAAAAGAAAAACAAATGATTCACTTTGTAAAATTTGAAGAAATCAAGTAGTTTTAACAATTAATAATAAGTTGGAAAAAAATTATAGCATGATATATGGCATGAGGGGTTGGAGAGAAACCCAATGCTATTGCTATATTTTTGCCATTTGCAATAACATATGGCATGAGGGGTTGGAGATGGTCTAAGATAAATACATTATACACTTGAAAATATTTTCTTTATAAAAGTTTCATTTAGGCATGGTGAGTGAATGAAGCTGTTAATTTTCTGCTTTTCTGTTTACCAAAAGAGCTTTTAAAGTAAGAAAGACGAAATTCATATATTTTTATATGCGGGAAAAAACGCTGGAACATACTACTCTGTAAAAAAAAGTATCATATGTAATAATTTCATAACTTTTTGAACAAAGTCAGTGATGAGGCCCCTGCGTTTGTTAAGGTTAGTAAAATAAAAGCTGTAGGTTACATACTTTTTAAAGTCACATGTGCCTGCTTTTATTTTGTTGAAAAAATGGCTTATTTTCTAAAAAAACTTTAATTATTCTCTCTTTCCTCTATGTTTTAAAAAAAAATAAACTGTGACATAAATAATCATGAGTTCTCAATAATCATCTGATAAAAAAAAAGTACAATGAATATTGGGATGAATATTTGACCAAGTCTTTTTTTTAAAAAAATATTGGCCACAAAATCTTTTATCAAAAAAACAATCACTAAATTAAAGATTGTTCTTTAGGCCTCTAAAGTTAATGAAATATTTAAACCTTATACTGTTTTGTAAAAATTACTATAAGAAAAACAACATGTGGTTAATGTTTGAACATTGTTTTGTCACCACCATATGCCGCGAAGATAGGTCAAAGACGTTGCTCGCGAGAGACCAAATAGTTGGGTCATTTATAAGTTTGAACGATGTTTTCCACACTTCTTCTCATAGCAATCAAATAAAGTGGGCCATCTGATCTAACATTATGTCTGTATCTGCATGTTGTCACACTTGAAATTGATGACTTAATTAATGCTTTAAATCATCTCTCTGTAATATGATCACATAATTATACAATCCCATTGATCAAGTTTCCACCTCACATACATGTCTCATTTATCTCATTACACTATCTGAACTTATGGTTGTGGTCAGAGAGTTAATTCACAATTTATAATACTCTACAATCTACTTCACATACACCTCATCTAACCAAGTCCCAATCACTAGAAACAATAAAGAAAAAAGATAAATAAGAGAACAAAATTTCAAACTTGTCCAATCCATTACTTTGGTAGACAACTCTAAATGACCTGACAGAGGTTAGATTAGATAGGCTTACGCACTATAAGCTCTTAACTAGTTTTCAGACCGTAGCATTCAGCTTAGTCCACTTCCGGAAAATTGTCATAAGCAAGAGTGATGAGGATTGGGAAAATAGTCCACATGTTAAACCGATCCACAAACCCTGTTTTCACAGTGAATCAGAACAAAACATCAGTACATCACAAATAAAAACATTAATTTTGCATTTACCAATTTTATAAGAGAATCATGCATTTACCTTGGCATGCAACTTCAACTTAAAACCACAAAAGACTGCAATAGGCATTCCAATTAAGTAGAATGTTCCCAAATTTATAACTGTAACTATATGCTGCCATCCGCACCCTCTAGCCACTCCTGTAAATTAAACAATAAAAAATGAGGTTTTTTTCGCGTTTGATGATATCGAAAAAAAAGAAGATGGTTTTAATTTCTTGAATCTTTGATTACCTGATAGAACACCTTGGATTGAATCAAGAGTTATAGAGGCAGCAAGAAAGAATCTTAACGATGAAAAATCCTCTTTAATCACATGACTATTGCTAAATAACCCGACCCAATCATCATGACCAACAAGCAAAGCAACCACTACTCCGAGAGCAAGAACTAAAGACAGCTTCATGGTTACTAAAGTCGCTTTCTTTGCTCCTTTTACATTTTCTGCTCCAAGCTCGTTAGACACACGCGTACTACAAGAACCATTCTTACATTTTCAATATTGCATTTTAAAAAAAAAAAGTTACTAGGAAAATACAAAGTCTTGAGACAACTGATGAGATTAACAAACCTTGCAGCTGCGCTAAGACCGTATGTTAACATGTAGCTTATCGCTTCTGTGTTTACGCTGATTTGATTTAACATTTCAAATACGATCCAACATGAGCTACTTTTGTTAATATGAAACAGAACGTAAAACTAAATAGTGATATAAAAGTTTACCATATAGCTACCAAAGAGGTGGTAATCTCCGGATTCGGCATCAGTCCTGCCAAGAGCACAAGGAGCTCGAACGCCCAATATTCCAAACTGGTAACAAGAAGTTCAAATTTAGATAGTTTCCTAAGCTTCATCAGCATATGAAATTAAGTAGTTAATTATTGATCTAACTTACCATACCATAGCAGCAGAAGGAAGGCTTAATCTCAAGTTTACCACAACATAACGGAATGATTCTAATGAAAAACCAGTCCATGTTTCCTTAAACTTGTCTGAACAGACCACATACGTTGCAAGAGAAAGAAAAGCTATCCACAGTGAAATAGATGTAGCTAATGAAGCACCAATGAATCCAAGGCCAGACAAATAGACCAGAACATACGAGATACCGATATTAATCAGCAAGGGAACAAACGAGAAGATGACTAGCGGAGTAACGATGAATTGTGTTTGGCAAAACCTCAGAATGTTTTGTAAGAACCCGTAAGCAAGTAAACCGGGAGCTTGGTACTTCATATAGAGTGCAGCTTGTTTTGAGATGTTAGGGTCTTGTCTCATAAGTCCGAGAACAGATTCTGTGAAGAACCAAAAGATGGAGATGAGGATGGTGAAGACTAATGAGACTATGCATGATGATTGTAGATGAATCCCCAACATTCTGTACTCTTTTGCACCAAAGCCTTGTCCACACAATGTCTCAAGAGCTCCACTTAACCCTGTCTAAGAAATTAGAGGACACTAATCTTGTTAATATGTATATAGACCACTATTCATAAACATACATTCATCAAGGCATGTTAAAAACAAATTTCAGATGTTCATTGAAGATGTCTTAAATAGCAAGAAAGCTGTTTTAGTACATCCCTAGAAAATGTTGGATATAAAGCTTGAGAAATGGAGAGAATGGTACCATGAAGGCAAAACCGGTGACGGTGGCCCAAGAATTGGCAAGAGTGGCCCCTGCGAGCTCGAGTTGGCCGAGACGAGAAGCAAACATCAAAGATGTTATAGGCATACAATAAATGAAAAGATTTGTGAGTATCATTGGAAGAGAGTAAATAATTTGAGCTTTGGATTCTTGAACGTCGACAAGTTTTTGAAGCCAAGATGTTCTTCTCCTTCCTATATCATCTTCGTTACCATCGAACAACGGAGCGTTTTTCTTGATAGGATTAGCCATTGGAAAAATCTTCTTGATGAATGGACTTTGCTTAATTTGTTTGCAGAGGAAACTTGAGAGAAGAGAAGAGTTTAAGAGGAAGATTGTGATTTGTGCATTAACAAAAATAAAAAGATTTGTGATTTGTATAGGAGAAGAATTAAATATTAACACAAAGAACATGACAACCACCACTACTTAACTTAAGCGTACAAGACAGAGGCCTCTCTGTCTTTCTCTTGCTAGTTACTGCCAAATATTTATTATGTAAATTTAAATACAGATCATGAAATATATTAATGTTAATCTAAATTATGACATGTGTCAATGCAATACTATAACTTAATATAAACTTTGAATCAGACTGATGTTTCTGAATCAGAAACTTTGATTCTGAGACGCATACATTTTGAGAAAACACTACTCAATAGCAATCCAAACACTTACTAGTCACATTTATTCATTTCCAAACAGTAATACACACAACATTTTCTCACAGTAATAAACACTTTTTGAGACTGGAGCATGTTTTAAACTTAAGCTGCTTTATATGGTAATGGACTAATGGGTATGTTACCGTGAACGCATGATATAGTACTTTTTAAAAGACTAACTAGTTGATCAGCAAACGTCATTTTTCTTAGTCTGAGACTAGCGATTATGTTTACAACAATAATCTTTACTTGTACGTGTACCTCGTTTTACAAAACATTGGTAAACCCAAACGAACAAACCTATAGGTTTGGCATTGAGATCCAGTAAAGGAAAGTTAACAACAGAAAAATTAGGTGGTGTGCTTTCTTTATACTTGATATTTGATATTCAATGTCATCTTGTTGATAAAAAATAGTAAAGTCCTCTTCTCGTGGTATTTAACAATTCGTTGTGCTTGTGCAGTATGGAGTGACATCTGAAGGAACATCAGACTTTTTCTTCTTATGACAGCTACGCGTGATTGCCATCTTATTATATTTGTATTACATCACCACCTTTAAAAACTCTTAACACAATTTATACAATTATACTCACTTTTGAAGATATATGTAAAGAGTATATATTATGTTTTGAATGTTGCATTTGACAAATTTCGAATATCTGCATTACATTTGTGTCATTCCTTCACGTTCTGAATTTGATTTTCATCATCGTCTCTTAGGTTAATAGTTCATACTCTGATATATAAATATTTACGTGAGACGTCCGGAAGGATTACATTGTTTGAAAGAGAATTGTGCTCTTCATAATGTGATGGTCAATATCATTTAAAAATATATATAGTTTATCAATGTTGTGATATCCGAACAAGCATATTGACTTTCAAGATGCCACTTTCAATAAGATAATAGAAACTGCAGTCTGACTTTTCATTTTCAAATGATCTCAGGAGAACACGATTGTACTCTTCTTTTCAATTTCTCCATTCAACACCTTCTCTTGTGTTTCCTGGATCATCCATCTTGACATTAATCCTGGTTGCTTTTTGAAATATTAAGCAAGATGGGAAACTGTATAGCATTACAAATAACATGTGAGCAAACGTGGAATCCTACGTGTGGCTGCTTATTTGGTGATAAAAATTACTTTCGTATGATGGAGGCAAATCTTGAGGCTCTGCAGAACTCTATGCAAGAACTCGAGGAAAGACGAGAGGATCTGTTAAGAAGAGTTACAGCAGAAGAAGACAAAGGTTTGCAAAGGCTTGCTCAAGTCCAAGGATGGCTTTCAAGAGTAAATGTTTCTGGTTCTCAAGTCAACGATCTGCTGAAGGCTAAGTCACTTCAAACTGAAAGATTGTGTCTATGTGGATATTGTTCTAAGAATTTCATGTCAGGCCGTGATTATGGTAAAAAGGTAATGAAGACGTTGAGCGAAGTTAAAGGACTTGTATCCAAAGGAGTTTTTAAAGTTGTGGCGGACAAAGTGCCTGCACCTAAGGTGGAAAAGAAGCATATCCAAACCACAGTTGGTTTGGATACAATGGTCGAAAAGGCATGGAACCGCCTCATGAAAGATGGACCAAGAACTATGGGTCTGTACGGAATGGGGGGAGTAGGTAAAACCACCCTCTTAGCTTGTATCAACAACAAATTCCTTGAAGTGACAAATGGGTTTGATGTTGTGATTTGGGTTGTTGTCTCTAAAGATTTGCAAAATGAGGGTATTCAAGAACAGATCTTGGGAAGACTAGGTCTTCACAGAGAATGGAAGCAAGAAACAGCAAAAGAGAAAGCCTCTTACATATACAATTTCCTCAACGTGAAGAAATTTGTGCTGTTACTGGACGATCTATGGAGCGAAGTAGATTTAGAAAAGATTGGAGTTCCACCTTTAACTCAAGAAAATGAATCCAAAATAGTTTTCACCACCCGTTCTAGAGAAGTTTGCAAAGACATGGAAGTTGATGATGAGATGAAAGTTGATTGTCTGCCACGAGATGAAGCCTGGGAATTGTTTGAAAAGAAAGTTGGGCCAATCCCATTAAAGAGCCATCAAGAAATCCCCACCCTTGCAAGAAAAGTAGCAGAAAAATGTTGTGGTTTGCCACTTGCACTCAGTGTCATTGGCAAAGCTATGGCATCTAGAGAGACTGTTCAGGAATGGCATCATGTGATTCATGTTCTAAATTCGTCAAGCCACGAATTTCCAAGTATGGAAGAGAAGATTCTTCCTATTTTGAAGTTCAGTTATGATAGTTTAAAAGACGAAAAGGTCAAACAGTGCTTCCTGTATTGTTCTTTGTTTCCGGAAGATTATGAAGTTAAAAAGGAAGAGTTGATAGAATACTGGATATGCGAAGGATTTATAGACGGAGATGGAGATGAAGAAGAAGAAGATGGAGCTATCAACAAAGGTCATGATATAATTGGCTCGTTGGTTCGTGCTCATCTATTGATGGATGGTGAACTAACGACGAAAGTGAAAATGCATGATGTTATACGCGAGATGGCTCTTTGGATAGCGTCAGGCTTTGGGAAACAGAAAGAAACAATCTGTGTGAAATCCGGTGCGCAGTTACGCCATATACCAAAGGACATCAACTGGGAAACTTTAAGAAGGATGTCTTTAATGAGTAATCAGATTGGTACGATGTCTCGCAGTGACAACTGCCCCAACCTTTCAACTCTGTTACTCCAAAACAACAAGCTGGTGGATATTTCAGGTGGTTTTTTTCGGTTTATGCCTGCACTTGTGGTGCTGGATCTGTCGAGGAACTTGAGTCTCTCTAGATTGCCGGAAGAAGTTTCTAACCTCGGTTCTTTGCAGTATCTCAACTTATCAACAACAGGGATAAAACGGTTGCCAGCTAGTTTAAAGGAGTTGAAGAAACTAATCAACTTGAATCTGGAGTTTACTGATGAACTTCAAAGTATTGTTGGGATAGCTTCAAGCCTACCAAATCTGCAAGTGTTGAAGTTGTTTTCTTCTCGTGTTTGTATTGATATCAGTTTGATGGAAGAGTTGCTACTCTTGGAGAACTTGAGTCTCTTAACAGCAACTGTAAATGACGCCTTGGTTTTGGAAAATATACAAGGAGTGGACCGACTAGTGAGCAGTATTCGAGCTTTATGTATCAAAAACATGTCAGCCCCGGTTATCGTATTGAACACGGTAGCTCTGAATGGCCTTCAACACGTTGAAATTGTGTGCTCGCAAATCTTGGAGATAAAGATAGATTGGGAAAGCAAAGGAACAGGGGAGCTTCAAAGTACAAGTTCTGCCGGATTTCAACACCTCTCCACCGTTGAAATATTCAACTTGCAAGGTCCAAGGGATTTGACATGGTTGCTGTTTGCTCAAAACCTCAAGCGTCTATCTGTGACTCTGTCATTGACCATAGAAGAAATAATAAACATGGAGAAAGGAATGGATATTACCAATGCACATCCTGATATCCTTGTTCCCTTTGGAAAGTTGGAATTCCTTGAAGTAAGAGGTTTGGATGAGTTAAAGAGAATCTGCTGGAACCCTCCGGCTCTTCCAAACCTGAGACAGTTTGATGTCCGAAGCTGCCTTAAGCTTCCGGAAGCTGCCACCGAGTTTCCACGACACGCCGAAGAATAATGGGTAGAAGGACGACATATGATCAGAGGACGTGGCTCCCAAGCTAACTGATGGTTTCTATATATTTTATTCTTTTGTGTGTTGATTGTCTTTCAATTCTGGCTGACGTACACCTCTCAGTTCTTAATTTGGTTTGTGTTTGTGGACTGCTTTTTGTTTACATTTAACTTGTTTAAAATGTTGCAAACTTTCCTTAACAAAACAGTGTAAATTCAAAGACTTGCTGGTGTGTTATTGTCGTGTTCTATATAAGTTATCTCCTCCAACCTCCAAATCCAGTTATAACCTCTTAAGAAACGACCTCAAGTTTACGAACGGACTCAAGGTACGTTATCCCTTTTTCACTTTTTTTTGTTCTTTCTTTCTTTAAAACTTTCACGGACTCAAGGTACGTTATCCCTTTTCAAGAAAACACTAGTTAATAGCAATCCAAACCAAATCTGAGGAACATAGAAGATACTACTTACTAGTTACATATATTCATTCCAAACAGAATTACACACAACATTTTCATACAGATTCTGTGCAAACCAAATCATATTAAACCGTCTCAATTTTCTCACTTGACATGGTCGATGATCCAAGCAAGCATGTCCTTGTGAGCTTCCTCCGCAGCTTCAACTTCTGATGGATCATTCACATTGTACCTAACACTCCAACCGTGCTTGACTCTTGGAAATATCTTCACAAAACTCTTCACCTGAAACATCACTTTAGTCAAATTGCAAGAGACTCAAAGAAAATGATAATATCACTAGAAACTGTAAACCATAGATTAAGTGGATGATGAGCAGAGAGCAAAGTACCTCAGGTTTAGTAGCTAAAACATCTTCGAATTGCATCACAAGCTCTGGAGGAGTCACTTGATCGAACTCAGCTCCTAAAACAGAAACTGGAACCTTGTCCCCTAGTTTCAATTACAGTCACTTATTCAGAATCATTATCATAAAGAATGGCTATACACAAACATTATCAAAGATCTCATATACCTTTGATATCATCAACTGTAACACGAGAAGGATGTAACAAAACAACAGCTTTAACAAGCTCTTGCTTGGCCAGCTCCACTGCAACTTTTGCTATTTGATCAAAGCACACAAGAAGAACACAGAAACAGTTTTGTGTTAGCTCAAATTTTCTTGAGAATGTATGAGAATGAACAAAACCAAACTCACCACCCCAACAAAACCCTGCTGCTCCAATTGCAGTTATGCCTTTGTTCTTCAATGCCTCAACTACTGGCTTTGAGTCCTCAAAACCTTTCTCCTACATAAATCAAATGGATTGGTTTCATATAGAGTAAATACAGAACAAGTATGACTTGCAAAACACTTGATAAGGAAGAGAGAGAGAGAAAAAACTAAACTTGTCCATGATCTTTTAGCCAGATAGGAAGTGGTCGATCTTGATTCTCCGGATTATAAGGATCTCATGGAAGAAGTCAGGAACCACCGCATAGAAACCAGCTTCTGCAACCTTGTCAGCAAGTTTCCTGTCACAAAATATAGCATAAAGAATGAAACTTTATTTCGAGTAACAGAGAAAAGCATAAAGCTTTCAACAATTTAAGAAAGAAACAGACTTTTTGACTAAGACCAAAGATCTTCTACTAATCACACTTAATAAAGCAATTAGCAAAGAGATTCGCTATGGATTCTAAGTGAAGATTTACAGTACCTCAGTTGTGGAGTTTCATATCCTGGAGAAAAGAAAGAAAAATTTGATTTTTAGATTCTCAAATCAATTTCAATTCAGAAAGATTGATACTTTCGAAAGAAGATGATAAGAGTAAGGAAGTGAGAATGTTAACCGAAGACATGAGAGACGAGAACAACGGCAAGCTTTGAATGAGTGGAACCAGAGAGGTAAGTGTCGAGGCCGCCGAGTTTCTCGACGTGACCCGACCCGCTATTTGGATCCAGATTAGGCGGGTTATCGGTGCACTGATGACTCGACATTTCTCTTTCTTCGCCGACTCAAAGCAAGCAAAGGTTTCTCCGGTTAAAACGTTTATCGGACCATTCCCCACCTATACACCCGCAGGGGCGTATTTCATCTTCCACCTGAATTGCCCACGTTTTCGTTAAATGACAAATGATTATTAATTAAATTTTCTTAATAATTTGATGTCATATTCTTTTTTACCCAATTTAAAGAGAAACGTTAGGGAACAAGTTTATGAAAAATGCCATCTACAATCTGTTTTATGGAATTTAATATAACTTCTTATATTTTATTATAACATCTTTTATGAAATATGATTAACTTACAAAATTTGACAAACATTTTATAAAAGTTTGTGAATATAACGTTCCATGTTTCTAAAGATCCTTAATTTCTAAACGATCTTATAATATAAAAAATGAGAATTTTATAAAATAAATAGTATATAGTGGTATTTTAAAAATTCTCCCAATTTCAGTATTCATTTGGGGAAGTTATTTTTCAATTTGCTGATCAATATCATGCATTTTCTTTTACGTTTTTAAAATCTTGCATTTTAAAAAAAAAGGATCTTTACCTAATTTCCTATATTTTCTTCTTCTTAAGTTTTCTTTTAATTTAGTAAGAATATTTTTGTAAATGGTAAATAAGAAACTAATATTTTCTTCTATTTGGCGAGTTTTGATTTGTAGAATGTACAGCTTGATTTCATATGAAGGAGTTACAGACGAATTTACATGATTTGCTTCTATTTTAGAATTACGATATCTGGTATTCCTTATGAATAGTGATTGCAATATGCTTATATATATGTCAAAGTATCAGTAAAGATTACAAAGACTTAACTAAAAGAAGAAAAAAAAATAGAGAAAATGATGAGGTCTTACACGATCTTACCTATGTTCATGTTAACACTGTTGTTGGTGACAAGATCAGCATCCTCACAGGGTAGTGCTCCGTGTAGTCAGCTGGAAATTTCACAAAATCTTGATTACTGTGGCGCCGCTCTTATTCTTGGTGCTCCTTTGGTTCCTCCATTAGGAGTTTGTTGTGCAACTGTAAAAATGAACAAGATGCAATGCATTTGTGAAGGCGTCACAGAAACGTTCTCGCAAACCTATGACGTAAATAAGCTTCCAAAGCTCTCTCAGGCCTGCGGTGACATCTTAGCCCCTGGATCTAGTTGTGGTGGTAAGTGACATTAGACTCAGCATCTCGACTTAATTTAACCCTATTGATCTTTTATCTAATTTATATTTCAGTCTACACGTTTCCTGGTCGTAACTGATGATATAGAGCAGAGAAGCCCATTGGAATCCCTTTCACACAACTATATCTTCATTAGAAGTAACTATTTACATTGCTGCAAGGAAACCACATTGGAAGAAATAATATAATGTGATATGCTTAATAACTAGCTTTTGGTTATAATCATATACTGTAATAAACTAAAATTGGAAGTTATTTGGCGAATAGTACTTTTGCTATTATCCATGACGAAAATACTCTTCATTTATTTGATGATGGATTATTAATCCATGAAACAATGAAGAGACAAGAAAAATTAACACATCTTAGTTTGGTCCATGAACTAATAATTCGTCCATAATTTTGATCCATATACACCAATCATAAAATTAGTGTTATTCTGAGTATTAATACCCAAAAAAAAAAAAAAAAAAAAAAAAAAAATCATTGATTCCCCTGCTACGTATTTCTTTTCAAGTTTGATCTTGTCTAAGCAAATATGAGTTTAAGAACATATATGTGCACTCTCTCATCTGACCAAATCTCCTCCTAAATGAGTTTTTAACTTTAAAGACACCAATCAAGGTTGAAGAGTTTGTGCTAACGAAATCACCAAATGTCCTCCTAAATGAGTTTTTTCCCATTAGACCTCTTTGCTTTTTCCCATTTAATTTCCAGTCAAAAGAAAAAATACTATTGACTCTATCAAAATGGTAATGCGAAACTAATAATTTATTTTGTTTGACAGTCTTTGTTTTTTCTTCTCCTTTTTAATTGTGAGATTTCATATTTCCTTAAATCGTGTTTGCAATATGCTTCTGATATATATATCAATCAAAGTATCAGTGAAGCTTTCAAAGACTTTAGGAGAGAAAATATAGAAAAAATGATGAGAGCATGTACGATCGTAGCTATGTTCATGTTATCATTGTTGGTGACAAGATCATCATCCTCCCAGGTTAATGCTCCATGTACCCCGATGCAAGTTTCTGAAGATTATGATTATTGTGACGACTCTCTCCTTCTTGGTCCTCCATGGGTTCCTCCATTGAAAGTTTGTTGTGATAGTATAAGAATGAACAAGATGAAATGCATTTGTCAAGGCGTCACAAAAAGGGTCTTGCAATACTATGACGCAAATAAGCTTCTGAAACTCTCTCAGGCCTGCGGCAACCTATTAGCCCCTGGATCTTATTGTGGTGGTAAGTGCCATTAGACTCAACATCTCGACTTTAACACTTTTGATATTTTTTCTAATTTGTATTTCTGTTGATGTTTCAGTCTATAAAGTTCCTGGTGGTAATTGATAAGAGATAAGCCCATTGAAATACTTTATCTCCCTTTAACATATCTATATCTTCATTAGATATAACTATTTACATTGTTGCAAGAAAACTATTGGAATAAACAACATAATGTTATACTCCATATATTTGATTTAGTATGTGGCTAATTAAGACTTAGCTTTTGGTTATAATCACATGAAGCCGAATACTACTTTTGCTATTATTCATGAAGAAAATATTCTTAATCTTTTCGACGATGGGATTAATCCATGAAACAATGAAGAGTTATATTTGGTCCGCAACAAAATGAAACGCCCCTTATTGTCCATAATTTTGGGATCATACTCATACATGCTCACACCAATCATAAAACTAATGTTTATTCAGAGTCATTTCCACAAATGATTTCATGTTTTCTTTTAACACAAAACGGAAAACTACAAATAGTAAACTAACACATTGACATAACAAAGTACCCCTGAAATTTGGTATGTCTCACTTAACTTTGCTTTCTTGGAGAATCATCATCTTAAAAGAAACATATACATCAAGAGAAAGTAAATTACAAGGATTAAATAAATCAAAACTTTAGAGGTTGCAATTTAAAATGAAGGGATATACATGTTGTATAGTCAGTCAACCTTTGATGTATAAAACACAAAAATGACTTTAATAAATCACAATTTCACAATTGATCTTATTATTGAATTTCAAGATTGCACGTTAAATTACGTAAAGCCTAAAAAGATTCAACAAAACTAGTTCCCATTTTAGTCCTGCTACGCATTTGTTTTCAAGTTTATATAAGGAAATGAAATTATTTTACGTGAGTCCTAAACAATCCTAGAATAATCCTATTCAATTCTCACTTTGATTATAAATAAAAATAGAAACCTGTGTATTTATCTCCCTTTATCGAATATACATGTCTAAAATCTGAATGAAACTGTTTTGACGGTTATAAACTTATCTCTTTATTGCTTGACATCGTTTATTTGTCACATCATTCACGCTGGTCCGAGATATTTTGCGGTGAAAATCCCGGCGAAAGATCACGGATTCACGAGGAGTTCCTTTTCTTCGCCATCCAAAGAGACAAACAACAAAAAACAACAGAGCTGTTTTTGTTTTCCTTGTCGGTTTCCGAGGTTTTTGTTTAGGGTTTTCCCTTTATTTATTTTTTCTTTGTATCTAATCTAAAAATCCTCTGTTTCTCACAACCTCAAAAACCCCAACAGATTGAGATTTTGAAATAGAGAGACGAAATTCCTTGATAATGGGTTCTTCGAATGACGGTCAAAGAAGAGACTTGGAAGGAGGAGGAGAAGAAGAACATGAGGAGCCGCTCTTGATGGCGCAGAACCAGAGATTCTCTATGTTCCCCATTAGATACAAATCAATTTGGGAGATGTATAAGAAGGCTCAGGCCAGTTTCTGGACTGGTTAGTCCTCTTTTTCTTTCCTCGGTTTAGCTTAATTTTGTTATGTTCTCTGTGCTTGGATGCAATTTGATTAAGAAAGTCTGTGACTTTTTAAGTGTAACTGTAAAGCTTCTTCCTTTTAGCTGTTTAGAACTGTAAATGTCATCAAAACTCGGAATCATGTGTCAAGTTTAACTTTGTGATAGTTGGAAAAGAAGATGTTTTGTTGCTTTTAGTTCTGATGCAGAGGACGTTAATGGCTCTGTTTCGATGTTATCATCATCATCATCTGGATTTACTTATCTGAATGGATTGATTACAGCTGAAGAAGTTGATCTATGCACTGATGTGCAACACTGGGAAACCTTGACGGACTCGGAGAAGCATTTCATCAGCCATGTTCTTGCGTTTTTCGCCGCATCAGATGGAATTGTATTGGAGAATTTGGCTGCTAGATTCCTCAATGATGTTCAAGTTCCAGAGGTGAGAATATTTCCCTCCGAGTGTAAAAGTATATAAGCATCTTGAAACTGTTTGATTTTGAGACTTGACAGTCAAATCTCTGTTTTTTTTTCCAGGCTCGTGCTTTCTATGGATTTCAAATTGCCATGGAGAACATTCATTCGGGTACGGCTTTGTTAGTAGAGAAGTTTGTGAAAGTTTAGATCTTTTGCGTATAAGTTTGCATAATCTTATATGATTCAGTTCTGATTCACTGCAAACGCCTAGATATTCTTGAGTGTAGGATGTTAGCAAGCCTAGCTATATAGATTTGTATGTTCTGTTACTATTCAGTAACTTAAAAGTCAATGTAAGAAACAAATGCTTGAGTCAGGTCATGGTTTAGCTGGTAACATTATAATTCTCCACTGATGCATGATGCATCTACCAAGCAGAACTGATTCAAAGCATTTTCCTTTTTTATTTTGTTGAGAAACTTCAGAGATGTACAGCCAACTTCTGGAGACATATATAAAGGATCCTCGGGAGAAAGATAGACTGTTCAATGCTATCGAGACCATTCCTTGCATTTCCAAGAAGGCAAAATGGTGTCTTGATTGGATTCAAAGGTATACATCCAAACTTATGTTGTGTGAAGAGACAAATCAATCTTACAAATTGTGATTGATTGTAAATTATAATCCCAACTTTGATCTGAGAGTGTATTATTTGTCTGCAGTCCTATGTCTTTTGCTGTGAGGGTGGTTGCTTTTGCATGCGTAGAAGGAATCTTCTTCTCAGGAAGGTAATTCTTATTTCCAGTTTCTGCAACTATGTAGCTCTTAAAAAAACCAGACTTCATATGTATAAGCATTACATGTTTTGTTGGACAGCTTCTGTGCCATCTTCTGGCTTAAGAAGAGAGCTCTTATGCCAGGTTTGACCTTCTCAAACGAGCTTATATCGAGAGACGAGGGGCTCCACTGTGACTTTGCTTGTCTCTTGTACAGGTAACAGTTAAAGCCACATTGAAGTTTTATGAGAATCTCTATGAAAATCCATTCATTCTTTGTCATAACTTTAATGCAGTTTGCTGCAGAAGAAGCTTCCTCTGGAGAAAGTTTATCAGATTGTTCATGAGGCAGTGGAGATCGAGACAGAGTTTGTCTGCAAGGCACTTCCGTGTGATCTGATCGGAATGAACTCAAACCTCATGAGTCAGTACATACAGTTTGTCGCAGACCGTCTTCTGGTAAGTAAACAAGAATTCATGTTTTCACTCTTGTTTTACTGCATTTCGAAAACATGGATTGGTTTCATGGATTTTGTGCTTGTTTAATCTGTAGGTTACGTTGGGATGTGAAAGGAGATACAAAGCAGAAAATCCATTTGACTGGATGGAGTTCATATCTTTGCAGTAAGTAATCTATATGAGTTTATCAAGAAACTGTGTTATCTGGAGTCTTGATTGACTAAGTGTGTTTTGGTACTTTCTTGTGATGAATTTGCAGAGGGAAGACAAACTTCTTTGAGAAGAGAGTGGGAGAGTATCAGAAGGCATCGGTTATGTCGAGCCTCCAAAATGGGAACAAGAACTATGAGTTCAGGATCGACGAGGACTTCTGAATCAAATCCGCCGTCGAAATCTTGGAAAGGGCTTCATCGGATTCTTTATAAGTTGTTCTCATTCTTGTTTTGGCCCCAAAAATAGTGTAGTAGTAGCAGTAGAAGAAGAAAACATTGGGTTTTGTATGGTGTATGTAGTAATTTCGCATGAGTACACACCATTCACAATAATAATAATGATAAGTTTGAGATGATAAAAAAAAGTGAAAATTCATATGTTATACACATGAAACGATTCACATGAAACGATCCCATATATCAAACCCAACCGTCCAATCCTCATATTTTACAAAGCCTCGCCATAAATGGACTACTTAAACATGGTTATGAGAAGCATAGTGCAAAGTAATTTTTGTTTTAGCAAATGAATCTCATTGTTCTTTGTTGTTGTAATATAGTTTTCATGGTTTTATGACTCGTGCCTTTGTTTAATAGTTTGGTAATAACTAAACAAACACGTTTATAATGCATTACCGATAGTATGAAACCAAAACAAAAATCAATAGTTTAGGACAATATATTCTACTAATCTATTCATAATCTCAATTAAAGAATGATAAATAGTGGCCAGCAAGTTATGACTTCCAATGCAAGAAGCCAACTTTATGAAAGTGTCGTTATCAATCTGGTTCACCATGTGACATGACAATGAGAAAACGTAATAATAACTAATTAGCATACTACCAACAACTATTAGGTCTAAACACTCTAATTCGTTGGACAAAGATGATATCTAAATTATATAATATGGTTTGGCTTAGCTGTACTTTGAGAAACTCCACAACCTCATTGACATTTTTCTTTTATAACTCCCACTTGACTAATTTTTCTTTACCAAGTCTTTGTTTATGTTCGTGTTTTTCAGGATAGGCAGCGGAAGTTGTTAGTATAGATAGGTCCAGGACCAGGACCTGACCGTCAGGTCAATTAGTTTAACGGATAAGAATATCAGTTTTACAATTATTTGAGATAGCCGAATTAATGTTCCGAATAGTCAAAGTATTAAAATTATTCAAAATACATAAATATAAATCTAAAGTTTTTTTTTATATATGATCTAATGAAAGTTCGAGTAATAATTTTAAATATCAAAATTATTTTTTATTTTATATGATATCCAAAATATATGATTCAGTTATCAAAGTTATGAGTTGGATTATAACAATTGAGAGCTGCATTAATTACTCTATTCATATTCCATCCGTTTTCGCTGCAATCCATCTTTTTATGAATTTATCTGAACTAGACACTTTTATCGTTAGTTTTTACTTTAGTAACTATCTTCATTTTTTCGTTGGCAAAAGAAAAAAACTATCTTCATTTTTTTTTTATCCAAAACTAACTTCTCATCTATTACTATAGATAAAAAAAATAGTAATACGTAATCAATTAAGTTACCTAGCACCTGTTTTCAAAACTACCTTCTTACCCGAAATAGAAACTCATAATCGTTACTGTATAGATTATTACGTAACTAAATCAACTAATATTACAACGTACAAATTATCAATGGGTAAATATTGGATGATGGGAAAAGTACATAAAGAAATGATAGAATTGGTGTGAAGATGAGAAGGTGGACAGTCTAATCTGAAACCACAAACGCCGTCGTTTTCAGACAACTAGATAGAAAAGCAAAGTACATGCGAGCACACTATAGTGACTAGTGTTTGTGTGCGTTCACCAACCAAGACATGCTTCTTACTTGAAGGAGACATCAACCAAAAAATCCCTTAATTAAACAGAATCAAAAGGGACTTTTTGTTTTGGGTTCGATCTCTTCTCCACTCATATTGTTGAAACGATTTAGAGATTTGACTGATACGAATCAAGTTAATTATCGTGTTTTGTTTTTCTCCAACATGTTATTTGTGATTAACAAGGTGTCGTTTATTGATCAATGTCTTAATTAGCATCTTTCTAGAAGTCTCTGATCATTGAATCAGTTTTGATCCCTTATGCAAGCTTTTTAAATAAGCATACAAATATGACTTTAGCATTCACGAAGTTCAAATATATGAACCAAAATATACGATGTTTTTTTGTGTGTATTTTAGTTTGTAGATAAGAAATTGGGGGAAAAATAAACCTTGAACTACTTTGGACTATGTATATTTTTTTTTTGTAAAAGACTTTGGACTATGTATTGGTGTATACTGTATGGATAATCAGTTTTATAAAAACTAGATATATGCTGCATATCATTTCGAGAGGTCCATTGATTAAAGCAAACGGTAGGACTTTATCTTTCGATTAGAAACTGGTGATGGAGATGGACCATCCCCAACCTCCACTAGCATCATCTCCACCTACTCCTAACCACTAATTCAATTATCCTTTTTTATTTTTTTTCCTCTCAATATATTCTGTTTTGCTATCCTTATTTTTGTTTACAGTTGTTTTATGAGTTATAATACTATTTCATGTTTTTCTTACTTATTTATTAAAATCTACCCTTTTGTGTTTAATTGATGAAACATTCATCTCGGGAGAACTAGAGTTCGAGTATCAAATCCGACCTTTTCACTATATATAAATCATACAATCGATCCTCCTATATATTCAATAGTTTTTAAATATTTATAAATTATTAAAGGCAGGGTATTCGAATCTAACCATTACCTACCTGATATAGACACCAAGTTTATGGATCTAGAGATGATCTTGTCCCATTTGTTACTAATAGAATAAAGAGAACATAAAAGCTGGATTCATGTGGGTCATCCATCATATATCGTGTTCTTCAATTCACCAACTTCTCAGGTTCCGCATCTTTTTGTACCTTCTTTCTAAAATTAATCTTGCAATATATACATTATCCTGATCATATCAGAATAATGTGTAGCTCTTTGACGTTTACGTATATTTGGAAGAAATGTTGTTGACCACTCTTTATCAGTAATAAATTCTGACTAGAAATTAAAGATCTACAGAAATGGCAATAAAGGGTAATGTTTATCCATTAGACACATAACCAAAGCTGGAAAATTTGACTAATTCTTGCACTACAACCTAAAGCTCTTCGTGCATTAATTAGTCTTACATGCAAATAATTTGACCCAAAAGTCATACTTCGAAATCATGGCTTCGTTTCTCAGCTCTTGAATAATGACTTGAATCTGGAAAAAAATAAAATGTTTCTAAGATTATACAATCTTTGAAAGGTTAATAAGATTTTGTTCAAACAAAAAGTTAATAATATTTATTATAGATTCTGGAGTCCGGACCAATGAATTTGGAAAAATCAAAATTAGGAGAATAGAACAAAAATAACTTCAAAATTTTGAACATACTTCTACAATATAATCTCCGAAATTGTTTTTATATTCAAGAAATCACACAATTTCACACAAAACACAGTAAAATTTTCAGATTTGGGCTTAAGCAATGAGAAGTCTTTTGACATTTTCCTCATAATTTGTCTCGGGGCATTCACACGCACTAAAGTCCAAAGCTCTCTCTCGTTCGTTCTCACGAGGCACGAGGACTATTCAGTCATTTTGTAGTAGCACACACAGTTACACACAAACACACACACACACACACGCGTAAGTTTCTTTTTTTTGCCAAATCAAATCTGAGAGCTCCTGTATCCTTTTAACCGCCTTCTCTCTCTCTCTCTCTCTCTCTCTCTCGCTCTCTCATCTTCTCCGGAGAGAATTGAAAGGAAAAAATGGTGGTTCCCGGACGGAGAACCGTCTGGGACGGCGTGATTGAGCTGACGAAGAAGGCTGAAGCTAATTGCGTCGATGCTCGTCTCTGGTCTTCTCAGTTATCGGCCAGCTTGATATCCGTCGTGGATTTCCCGTCGACGGAGCTCGCGGAGGTTCTCGTCTCGTACATTTGTTGGGATAATAACGTCCCTATTCTATGGAAGTTCCTTGAAAGAGCTATGGCGTTAAAACTCGTTTCTCCTCTCGTTGTTCTCGCTCTGCTCGCTGACAGGTTTTTTTATTCAACTCAATCCATTTTTTGTTTATTTCTCAATTATTTCCCGAAATCTATGGTTATACGAAATGAAGATTTTGTGATTTTGGAAGTCTGGAAACTGTGATATAGTAGAAAATCTCTACGATTTATGACTGATGCTTGAGTTTTAATTTGGAATTGGATCTTAGATTTGGTACTTATTGTGGATTTTATAGTTGATGAGAGTTTGCAAGTGGTAAAGTTTTTATATCTTATTGTATAATTCATGTTTTTGTTGCGTACAGAGTTGTTCCAAACCGGTCAACGCAACTAGCGGCTTATAGAATTTACCTGGAGCTTCTCAAGAGAAATATTTTCAGGATCAAAGATCATATTAGCGGACCTCACTACGAGAAGTGAGTCTTGTTGATTCTTCTTTCTACTCATTTAAATGTTTGGCTCTGTTGAAAATGTTAGTAAGTGTATTGAGAGTCCTTCTACATGAAAGTGACATGCTTTCATGAAAATTGTTACTACTTAGTAGAAGTAGGAATAGAGAATAAAGTTACTTTTTTGGCATACTAGTTGTTACCTGAGCATGGTTGTTTTTTTTTCTTCTTTGTACAGCGTCATGAATTCAGTAGCCAACATTCTTCGTCTTTCAGAGTTATTTGGTGTGGAAACAAGCAAGCCTGGTGTACTTCTAGTAGAGTTTGTCTTTAAGATGGTGTCACAACTGGTAGATGCAACTTTAAGTGATGAAGGTTTACTAGAGCTAAGCCAAGACCCGAGTTCTCAGTGGCTAAACAAGTCTCACGAAATGGAAATTGATGATGCTCCTGAGATATATAATGGAAAGATCGGATCTCACGAGAAGTTACAGACTTTAAATACCCTCATGGCTATCGACATCATTGTGGAATTCCTCAGAAATACAGTGATCTCCAGATTGCTGTACTTGGTATCCTCCAACAGGTATGCATTGATAGTTGATCTGAAATCGTAACTATAGTCCATCGTCTATGCTGAATCTTAGATTAATCATTAGAAAAGCCTTCATATATATGGGATCTTTTGATTGGGAGATATGTGTCTTAATCATAACCTGAATTTTGACAAGTATTTTCTCTGCCGTGAAGTGTTTTTCTTTTTAAATGTTTGCTATCCGTTTCTTTATAGGGCTTCGAATTGGCAAGAATTTGTACGGAAAGTACAGGTGCTTGGAGAAAAGTCATCAGCCTTAAGAAAATCAAAGGTTCTAAATTCTGGGGATCTATTGCAGTTGATTTCGACTAGACGGTTTGGGTATTCTTGTGACAGCAAAGTAACTCCATTACGGATATCCAATGCAATTGTGGATTTTGGATCTCTTGCTTCCTATGCTGGCTTATGCCATGGAGCAAGTCTCTCTTCACTCTGGCTTCCTCTTGATTTGGTATTTGAAGATGCTATGGATGGATATCAAGTAAACCCAACTAGTGCAATTGAAATCATTACCGGTAATTTGCAGACTCCATCTTCTTTCACTGTGGCTTCTACTAAAGAGGAGATATCTCAAATATAATGTACTGACTCAAGAAAATCAACATTTTCAGGTCTAGCTAAAACACTTAAGGAAATTAATGGGAGCACTTGGCATGACACCTTCTTGGCTCTTTGGATAGCAGCTCTCCGACTTGTTCAAAGGGTTAGACTGATCTCTTACTGTCTGTGTTTAATCTCGATGTGGTCACCAAATAATGCATTTTCTATTGCTTGCAAATTTTACTTAGACCGTGTGTTTTTGTGATTAGTTCTGTTATATGGTTACGTTCAAATTGTTGCCAACATTGACTGCTAAATTCTCTCAAGTCTTTTTTTACCTAAAGTTTATTCCTGCAGTTTCAGAGGACTTTTTTTACTCGCTTGCTCTAGAGTTAACTATGCTAGACTAAAGTTTTTCGTTGTTTGGTTGTTAGTCTGTTGATTTGCCATATCCAGTGGCTTTTCTGATTTTCTTGTCTTTTTTTATTGCTAGGAAAGGGATCCTATTGAGGGACCTATTCCTCGACTGGACACAAGGCTGTGCATGTCATTATGTATTGTCCCACTTGTGGTCGCGAACATCATTGAAGAGAGGGAGTATGCATCTGTCATGGAAAAGCCGCGAGAAGATCTTATTACAAGTTTGAAGGTCCTTGGTGAATTCCCTGGGTTGCTGTTTCCTCCCCAGTGCGTTGTTTCTGCTGCCAACAAGGCTGCCACAAAGGCAATCATGTTTTTGTCTGGTGGAAATGTTGGGAAGTCATGTTCTGATGTCATAAACATGAAGGACATGCCTACCAATTGCTGTAAGTTAATAAAAATGCCGCTCTGCTAAATTGAAGTCCAGTCAATTCGTTTGTCTTCGTGTGCTTCAATATTAATGCCTAATACATTTTATGTACATGTTGTAGCTGGAAACATGCGCCACCTGATAGTTGAGGCTTGTATTGCGAGAAACGTACTGGATACGTCGGCCTATTCGTGGCCTGGCTATGTTAATGGCCTAATCAGCCAATTACCTCATAGTCTGCCAAGTGAATTACCTTGCTGGTCGTCATTTGTTAAAGGGGCGCCACTAAATGCTGCAATGGTGAATGCATTAGTTTCAGTTCCTGCTTCAAGGTAGAATGAGTTCACATTTTCTTTTTGTTTCTTGTTGCCCTATTAGCTGTACACTGCTTCATCCATATATTCTTCCCTCCAAATCAAAAGTCATAACCTAAGAAAACCAAAACTTTTACAACACATTTTCTTAATCAAAGGTCTCCTCAGTGAGGAGTGGTTGCATTCTAGTTTGATTTAAGTTCTGCCTCTTCTTCAGTTATTCCTTTTTGTTTCTTTAGCCTGGTAGAGTCAGTGCGCTTTTTTTTCAATTTACCGAGAGTAAGCAACTGAAGTTTAAGCTCATGGATTTGATGGAAGCTTAGCAGAGCTCGAGAAAGTATATGAGGTCGCAGTCAAAGGATCAGATGATGAGAAGATATCTGCTGCTACGGTGCTTTGTGGGGCATCCCTGACACGGGGCTGGAACATACAGGTTGGCATCACATCCACTAGTGAAAATTCGGTTAAAGTTACTGCTTGACTACACAAGTTTGCTTCATCTGTTTTTTCGTCAATGTACAGGAACACGTTGTTGAGTTTCTTACAAGATTACTATCCCCGCCCATTCCAGCAGATTATTCCGGCGCTGAAAGTCATTTGATTGGTTATGGCTGCATACTGAATGTTATTATTGTTGGGATAGGATCTGTTGACAGCATTCAGATTTTCTCTTTACATGGCATGGTATGTAAATTTTGCTTCAAAACTTTTGGAATTGAGACCGATTTTGCTGCAAGATATTAACATGTGATTTTGATGACTACTTTTTAGGTTCCGCAACTTGCTTGCTCACTAATGCCAATCTGTGAAGAGTTTGGATCTTACACCCCAAGTGTATCGTGGACTCTTCCTTCCGGAGAAGAAATCTCAGCATACTCTGTTTTTTCAAACGCTTTCACTCTTCTTTTAAAGCTTTGGAGATTCAATCATCCTCCTATAGAGCATGGTGTAGGAGATGTGCCAACAGTTGGCTCCCAACTCACTCCTGAACATCTTCTTCTAGTGCGCAATTCTCATCTCGTTTCCTCGGAGACCCTTAATAGAGACCGGAACAGAAAGAGACTTTCAGAAGTTGCAAGGTCAGCAAATTGCCAACCTGTGTTTGTTGACTCGTTCCCTAAGCTGAAAATCTGGTATAGGCAGCACCAGAGATGCATAGCTTCCACATTATCTGGACTTACACATGGATCTCCCGTTCACCAGACAGTTGAAGCACTTCTCAACATGATGTTCAGAAAAGTCAGAGGCAGTCAGACTTTAAATCCAGTTAATTCGGGGACAACTGGAGCAAGGTATAAGTAGACGCCATGATCGAGGGTTTGAAGTTGTTAGGGTTTATATGAATGAAGTACGTTTGGAGGGAGATCGATTTGTTATGTACAGGGGATATATATATATATATATATATATATATATATAAAGAAAAGGAAAGGTATGAGTCGGTTGACCTGATGAATAAAGTGACGTGGATCTGGTTTGGTTCGAATTTGATTAATTTGTTTCTGATTAAATTCGGTTACTTAAAATCGCGTGACAGGTTACCAAATAGAGATATACATCCGCGTGAAGTAATATCACGTGATGCACGTTTTCCACATGTGTTTCCAGTTCAACTAAACTAGTAATTACTCATTTGATTAACGTCCGTTAAGTTGCAATTAAAAAAATGGAAAATAATTTGCGTCAACATTGCAGTTTAATAGTGTAGACGTGTAGTTTATCTGTTTAGTAGTTTCCATTCATAATCTAATCTTACAACAATTACAGATTCGACCAGGTAGCTTTTTTAATCTTTCCATAGTCTGAGATTCTCAATAAAATTTCTCTGCATTCTTCTCAGATTTGATTATTAATTAAGTCTATAAAACATGGTATTCATCATATATTTATGCGCAAGATAGCAAGGACCGTTTGAAAAAAAAAAAATTAGAAAGTCGTCAAGAGTGGGAAATCTTCACGTAGTTCTCTTTCTGACAAAACCTCATTCTCGTCTTCTGGTGTCCACAATAATTCCACCGCCTGCAACAATTTGTTATCAACATCATCCATTTGCAAGACTAAACTTTTTTTACATGATATGGAACTTAGGGGTACAAAAATCGCTTACCTTTATTCGATTGCTTGGTAACGATCCAAGCTTCTTTAAAGCTTCCTTGAGATCCGCAATTCCGTTTATTGGTTGTAGTTTATGTATACCCTTTGCAGCCACCAAGATTGTTATCTGAACATGCACAACACTTCATGTTAACTGTTGCTTCTAGACATGGTTTTAATTGTCTTAATCCTATTTTACTAAACATTCAACAAGGAGTTTTAATAAGTGTACGTACCACAATATATTCAGTACTGGCCGGGGAGACCACGTGCACTAGCTGTCCGAAATTTCGAGACATTTCTCTTAATGCTATCCACATTCACAACTGTCTCCTCGTCGACCTTTCTCCGTTCTTCAATGGAGAGTTGATTAAATAGCTTCTCTCCCTCTTCTTCTTTACACTCGACATCCACCTGAAAGTTACAAACATATATGGTGGTTAGTTTATGCATCCATGAATGTATTAGCAACGCAAATTAGTCTTGAAAGAACAAGTGGACTTACTGATGAATGACAAGCAATGCAATAGTCCGGATGCCTCAACAAAGCCAATGTTGCCTCTATAAGACACAAATCCAAAGAAAAAGAGATATAAGTCATGGCCAAAATCTCATGTTATAACATTGATACGAAACGGGAAGAGATGCATTGAGAAATAGGTTACCGTTTAAAACATAGCTGAGACCCTTTAAAGTGGATGTATCTGCATCTTCAGCAAGGCGATTGAAATCTTTTTGTAACTTCCTCCCCACGCCAAGCAACCCTACCTGAGAGAATACATAAACAAATACACAAATTCATATGAAAACAGAAGCAAAATTCTCAATCTCATGTCCTAATATTTTGAAGTTTAATTACACCTAAGGATTTCTTTAATAAACATAAAACTCCAATAGCAAAGTATCGGAAAACAAAAATTCTGATGAGCAACTAGAGAATTTTCTAATCTAGAGGTTACCTGTAGTTTAAGGACGCTAGTTTTCTCATCTTGTGAACGATCTGAGAGTGAGAGGCATACACAAAACACCGCCACAAAGAAACACAGCAACAGAACAAATAATATCAACTCCGCTGTTTGATGCANTTTATCTGAACTAGACACTTTTATCGTTAGTTTTTACTTTAGTAACTATCTTCATTTTTTCGTTGGCAAAAGAAAAAAACTATCTTCATTTTTTTTTTATCCAAAACTAACTTCTCATCTATTACTATAGATAAAAAAAATAGTAATACGTAATCAATTAAGTTACCTAGCACCTGTTTTCAAAACTACCTTCTTACCCGAAATAGAAACTCATAATCGTTACTGTATAGATTATTACGTAACTAAATCAACTAATATTACAACGTACAAATTATCAATGGGTAAATATTGGATGATGGGAAAAGTACATAAAGAAATGATAGAATTGGTGTGAAGATGAGAAGGTGGACAGTCTAATCTGAAACCACAAACGCCGTCGTTTTCAGACAACTAGATAGAAAAGCAAAGTACATGCGAGCACACTATAGTGACTAGTGTTTGTGTGCGTTCACCAACCAAGACATGCTTCTTACTTGAAGGAGACATCAACCAAAAAATCCCTTAATTAAACAGAATCAAAAGGGACTTTTTGTTTTGGGTTCGATCTCTTCTCCACTCATATTGTTGAAACGATTTAGAGATTTGACTGATACGAATCAAGTTAATTATCGTGTTTTGTTTTTCTCCAACATGTTATTTGTGATTAACAAGGTGTCGTTTATTGATCAATGTCTTAATTAGCATCTTTCTAGAAGTCTCTGATCATTGAATCAGTTTTGATCCCTTATGCAAGCTTTTTAAATAAGCATACAAATATGACTTTAGCATTCACGAAGTTCAAATATATGAACCAAAATATACGATGTTTTTTTGTGTGTATTTTAGTTTGTAGATAAGAAATTGGGGGAAAAATAAACCTTGAACTACTTTGGACTATGTATATTTTTTTTTTGTAAAAGACTTTGGACTATGTATTGGTGTATACTGTATGGATAATCAGTTTTATAAAAACTAGATATATGCTGCATATCATTTCGAGAGGTCCATTGATTAAAGCAAACGGTAGGACTTTATCTTTCGATTAGAAACTGGTGATGGAGATGGACCATCCCCAACCTCCACTAGCATCATCTCCACCTACTCCTAACCACTAATTCAATTATCCTTTTTTATTTTTTTTCCTCTCAATATATTCTGTTTTGCTATCCTTATTTTTGTTTACAGTTGTTTTATGAGTTATAATACTATTTCATGTTTTTCTTACTTATTTATTAAAATCTACCCTTTTGTGTTTAATTGATGAAACATTCATCTCGGGAGAACTAGAGTTCGAGTATCAAATCCGACCTTTTCACTATATATAAATCATACAATCGATCCTCCTATATATTCAATAGTTTTTAAATATTTATAAATTATTAAAGGCAGGGTATTCGAATCTAACCATTACCTACCTGATATAGACACCAAGTTTATGGATCTAGAGATGATCTTGTCCCATTTGTTACTAATAGAATAAAGAGAACATAAAAGCTGGATTCATGTGGGTCATCCATCATATATCGTGTTCTTCAATTCACCAACTTCTCAGGTTCCGCATCTTTTTGTACCTTCTTTCTAAAATTAATCTTGCAATATATACATTATCCTGATCATATCAGAATAATGTGTAGCTCTTTGACGTTTACGTATATTTGGAAGAAATGTTGTTGACCACTCTTTATCAGTAATAAATTCTGACTAGAAATTAAAGATCTACAGAAATGGCAATAAAGGGTAATGTTTATCCATTAGACACATAACCAAAGCTGGAAAATTTGACTAATTCTTGCACTACAACCTAAAGCTCTTCGTGCATTAATTAGTCTTACATGCAAATAATTTGACCCAAAAGTCATACTTCGAAATCATGGCTTCGTTTCTCAGCTCTTGAATAATGACTTGAATCTGGAAAAAAATAAAATGTTTCTAAGATTATACAATCTTTGAAAGGTTAATAAGATTTTGTTCAAACAAAAAGTTAATAATATTTATTATAGATTCTGGAGTCCGGACCAATGAATTTGGAAAAATCAAAATTAGGAGAATAGAACAAAAATAACTTCAAAATTTTGAACATACTTCTACAATATAATCTCCGAAATTGTTTTTATATTCAAGAAATCACACAATTTCACACAAAACACAGTAAAATTTTCAGATTTGGGCTTAAGCAATGAGAAGTCTTTTGACATTTTCCTCATAATTTGTCTCGGGGCATTCACACGCACTAAAGTCCAAAGCTCTCTCTCGTTCGTTCTCACGAGGCACGAGGACTATTCAGTCATTTTGTAGTAGCACACACAGTTACACACAAACACACACACACACACACGCGTAAGTTTCTTTTTTTTGCCAAATCAAATCTGAGAGCTCCTGTATCCTTTTAACCGCCTTCTCTCTCTCTCTCTCTCTCTCTCTCTCGCTCTCTCATCTTCTCCGGAGAGAATTGAAAGGAAAAAATGGTGGTTCCCGGACGGAGAACCGTCTGGGACGGCGTGATTGAGCTGACGAAGAAGGCTGAAGCTAATTGCGTCGATGCTCGTCTCTGGTCTTCTCAGTTATCGGCCAGCTTGATATCCGTCGTGGATTTCCCGTCGACGGAGCTCGCGGAGGTTCTCGTCTCGTACATTTGTTGGGATAATAACGTCCCTATTCTATGGAAGTTCCTTGAAAGAGCTATGGCGTTAAAACTCGTTTCTCCTCTCGTTGTTCTCGCTCTGCTCGCTGACAGGTTTTTTTATTCAACTCAATCCATTTTTTGTTTATTTCTCAATTATTTCCCGAAATCTATGGTTATACGAAATGAAGATTTTGTGATTTTGGAAGTCTGGAAACTGTGATATAGTAGAAAATCTCTACGATTTATGACTGATGCTTGAGTTTTAATTTGGAATTGGATCTTAGATTTGGTACTTATTGTGGATTTTATAGTTGATGAGAGTTTGCAAGTGGTAAAGTTTTTATATCTTATTGTATAATTCATGTTTTTGTTGCGTACAGAGTTGTTCCAAACCGGTCAACGCAACTAGCGGCTTATAGAATTTACCTGGAGCTTCTCAAGAGAAATATTTTCAGGATCAAAGATCATATTAGCGGACCTCACTACGAGAAGTGAGTCTTGTTGATTCTTCTTTCTACTCATTTAAATGTTTGGCTCTGTTGAAAATGTTAGTAAGTGTATTGAGAGTCCTTCTACATGAAAGTGACATGCTTTCATGAAAATTGTTACTACTTAGTAGAAGTAGGAATAGAGAATAAAGTTACTTTTTTGGCATACTAGTTGTTACCTGAGCATGGTTGTTTTTTTTTCTTCTTTGTACAGCGTCATGAATTCAGTAGCCAACATTCTTCGTCTTTCAGAGTTATTTGGTGTGGAAACAAGCAAGCCTGGTGTACTTCTAGTAGAGTTTGTCTTTAAGATGGTGTCACAACTGGTAGATGCAACTTTAAGTGATGAAGGTTTACTAGAGCTAAGCCAAGACCCGAGTTCTCAGTGGCTAAACAAGTCTCACGAAATGGAAATTGATGATGCTCCTGAGATATATAATGGAAAGATCGGATCTCACGAGAAGTTACAGACTTTAAATACCCTCATGGCTATCGACATCATTGTGGAATTCCTCAGAAATACAGTGATCTCCAGATTGCTGTACTTGGTATCCTCCAACAGGTATGCATTGATAGTTGATCTGAAATCGTAACTATAGTCCATCGTCTATGCTGAATCTTAGATTAATCATTAGAAAAGCCTTCATATATATGGGATCTTTTGATTGGGAGATATGTGTCTTAATCATAACCTGAATTTTGACAAGTATTTTCTCTGCCGTGAAGTGTTTTTCTTTTTAAATGTTTGCTATCCGTTTCTTTATAGGGCTTCGAATTGGCAAGAATTTGTACGGAAAGTACAGGTGCTTGGAGAAAAGTCATCAGCCTTAAGAAAATCAAAGGTTCTAAATTCTGGGGATCTATTGCAGTTGATTTCGACTAGACGGTTTGGGTATTCTTGTGACAGCAAAGTAACTCCATTACGGATATCCAATGCAATTGTGGATTTTGGATCTCTTGCTTCCTATGCTGGCTTATGCCATGGAGCAAGTCTCTCTTCACTCTGGCTTCCTCTTGATTTGGTATTTGAAGATGCTATGGATGGATATCAAGTAAACCCAACTAGTGCAATTGAAATCATTACCGGTAATTTGCAGACTCCATCTTCTTTCACTGTGGCTTCTACTAAAGAGGAGATATCTCAAATATAATGTACTGACTCAAGAAAATCAACATTTTCAGGTCTAGCTAAAACACTTAAGGAAATTAATGGGAGCACTTGGCATGACACCTTCTTGGCTCTTTGGATAGCAGCTCTCCGACTTGTTCAAAGGGTTAGACTGATCTCTTACTGTCTGTGTTTAATCTCGATGTGGTCACCAAATAATGCATTTTCTATTGCTTGCAAATTTTACTTAGACCGTGTGTTTTTGTGATTAGTTCTGTTATATGGTTACGTTCAAATTGTTGCCAACATTGACTGCTAAATTCTCTCAAGTCTTTTTTTACCTAAAGTTTATTCCTGCAGTTTCAGAGGACTTTTTTTACTCGCTTGCTCTAGAGTTAACTATGCTAGACTAAAGTTTTTCGTTGTTTGGTTGTTAGTCTGTTGATTTGCCATATCCAGTGGCTTTTCTGATTTTCTTGTCTTTTTTTATTGCTAGGAAAGGGATCCTATTGAGGGACCTATTCCTCGACTGGACACAAGGCTGTGCATGTCATTATGTATTGTCCCACTTGTGGTCGCGAACATCATTGAAGAGAGGGAGTATGCATCTGTCATGGAAAAGCCGCGAGAAGATCTTATTACAAGTTTGAAGGTCCTTGGTGAATTCCCTGGGTTGCTGTTTCCTCCCCAGTGCGTTGTTTCTGCTGCCAACAAGGCTGCCACAAAGGCAATCATGTTTTTGTCTGGTGGAAATGTTGGGAAGTCATGTTCTGATGTCATAAACATGAAGGACATGCCTACCAATTGCTGTAAGTTAATAAAAATGCCGCTCTGCTAAATTGAAGTCCAGTCAATTCGTTTGTCTTCGTGTGCTTCAATATTAATGCCTAATACATTTTATGTACATGTTGTAGCTGGAAACATGCGCCACCTGATAGTTGAGGCTTGTATTGCGAGAAACGTACTGGATACGTCGGCCTATTCGTGGCCTGGCTATGTTAATGGCCTAATCAGCCAATTACCTCATAGTCTGCCAAGTGAATTACCTTGCTGGTCGTCATTTGTTAAAGGGGCGCCACTAAATGCTGCAATGGTGAATGCATTAGTTTCAGTTCCTGCTTCAAGGTAGAATGAGTTCACATTTTCTTTTTGTTTCTTGTTGCCCTATTAGCTGTACACTGCTTCATCCATATATTCTTCCCTCCAAATCAAAAGTCATAACCTAAGAAAACCAAAACTTTTACAACACATTTTCTTAATCAAAGGTCTCCTCAGTGAGGAGTGGTTGCATTCTAGTTTGATTTAAGTTCTGCCTCTTCTTCAGTTATTCCTTTTTGTTTCTTTAGCCTGGTAGAGTCAGTGCGCTTTTTTTTCAATTTACCGAGAGTAAGCAACTGAAGTTTAAGCTCATGGATTTGATGGAAGCTTAGCAGAGCTCGAGAAAGTATATGAGGTCGCAGTCAAAGGATCAGATGATGAGAAGATATCTGCTGCTACGGTGCTTTGTGGGGCATCCCTGACACGGGGCTGGAACATACAGGTTGGCATCACATCCACTAGTGAAAATTCGGTTAAAGTTACTGCTTGACTACACAAGTTTGCTTCATCTGTTTTTTCGTCAATGTACAGGAACACGTTGTTGAGTTTCTTACAAGATTACTATCCCCGCCCATTCCAGCAGATTATTCCGGCGCTGAAAGTCATTTGATTGGTTATGGCTGCATACTGAATGTTATTATTGTTGGGATAGGATCTGTTGACAGCATTCAGATTTTCTCTTTACATGGCATGGTATGTAAATTTTGCTTCAAAACTTTTGGAATTGAGACCGATTTTGCTGCAAGATATTAACATGTGATTTTGATGACTACTTTTTAGGTTCCGCAACTTGCTTGCTCACTAATGCCAATCTGTGAAGAGTTTGGATCTTACACCCCAAGTGTATCGTGGACTCTTCCTTCCGGAGAAGAAATCTCAGCATACTCTGTTTTTTCAAACGCTTTCACTCTTCTTTTAAAGCTTTGGAGATTCAATCATCCTCCTATAGAGCATGGTGTAGGAGATGTGCCAACAGTTGGCTCCCAACTCACTCCTGAACATCTTCTTCTAGTGCGCAATTCTCATCTCGTTTCCTCGGAGACCCTTAATAGAGACCGGAACAGAAAGAGACTTTCAGAAGTTGCAAGGTCAGCAAATTGCCAACCTGTGTTTGTTGACTCGTTCCCTAAGCTGAAAATCTGGTATAGGCAGCACCAGAGATGCATAGCTTCCACATTATCTGGACTTACACATGGATCTCCCGTTCACCAGACAGTTGAAGCACTTCTCAACATGATGTTCAGAAAAGTCAGAGGCAGTCAGACTTTAAATCCAGTTAATTCGGGGACAAGCAGTTCCTCGGGTGCTGCAAGCGAAGATAACGTTCCGAGACCTGAGCTTCCCGCTTGGGATATCCTCAAAGCTGTTCCATATGTTGTAGATGCTGCTTTAACAGCTTGTTCTCATGGAAGGCTCTCTCCTCGCGAGTTAGCAACAGGTTTGTGTCTCGTACCTCACTTTGTTTTACTTTATTGGCATAAGAGATGAGAGATGTGTGATTGTTTATGTGATATGGTCTTTCAGGTCTGAAAGAGTTAGCAGATTTTCTTCCCGCATCATTAGCACCGATAGTAAGCTACTTCTCGTCTGAGGTGAGTAGAGGTGTTTGGAAGCCAGTATTCATGAACGGCATGGATTGGCCAAGCCCGGCTGCAAATTTATCCAAAGTTGAGGAATACATTGAGAAAATTCTCGCAACAACAGGCGTTGATATCCCTAGCCTTGCTCCAGGTAAAAGCTATGCAATATGTTTAAAATGCCGAGTCTGTTTAGATTTGTTAAACTTGTCTTTTGAAGTTGATTCTTGCTTTGTGCTATATAGCAGGAGGGAGTTCTCCGGCGGCAACGCTTCCATTACCTTTAGCCGCGTTTGTAAGTCTAACCATTACATACAAAATCGACAAAGGCTCAGAGCGGTTTCTCAACCTTGCTGGTCAAGCTCTGGAGTGCTTGGCTGCAGGCTGCCCTTGGCCATGCATGCCCATTGTAGCTTCGTTATGGACACAAAAGGCGAAACGTTGGTTCGACTTCCTTGTTTTCTCTGCGTCTCGCACCGTCTTTCTCCACAACCCAGACGCTGTTGTCCAGCTTCTAAGAAACTGCTTCAGCGCCACGCTCGGACTGAACGCTGGCCCCATGTCCAACGACGGTGGCGTTGGCGCTCTTCTCGGCCATGGGTTTGGCTCTCATTTCTACGGCGGGATCTCCCCTGTAGCACCGGGGATTCTCTATCTCCGCATGTATCGCGCTCTCAGAGATACCGTCTCTGTAACGGAAGTGATATTCTCTCTCCTTATACATTCTGTGGAGGACATAGCGCAGAACAAGCTCTCAAAGGAGAATCTGAAAAGGCTTAAGACGGTGAAGAACGGATCAAGATACGGCCAGAGCTCACTAGCTACTGCAATGACTCAAGTCAAGCTTGCAGCTACGCTTAGCGCCTCATTGGTTTGGCTAACCGGTGGTTTAGGTGTGGTCCACTTACTCATCAAAGAAACCATCCCGTCTTGGTTTCTGTCCGTTGACAAGTCAGACCAAGAACAAGCACCAACGGATCTAGTCGCTGAGCTAAGAGGTCACGCTCTTGCCTACTTTGTGGTCCTATGTGGTGCGTTCGCTTGGGGCGTGGACTCGAGATCGAAACGCCGGCAAGGGATCTTGGGAAGCCATTTGGAGTTCCTTGCGAGTGTCTTGGACGGGAAAATAACAGTGGGATGCGAGAGAGCGACGTGGCAGACTTATGTTTCGGGTCTGGTGAGTCTTTTGGTGAGCTGTTTGCCTCTTTGGGTTACAGAGATCGATACGAAAGTGTTGAAGAGTCTTAGTAATGGACTGAGACGGTCGGGGAAAGAGGAGCTTGCGATTTTGTTGCTTTCCATGGGAGGCTTCGAAACAATGGATCATGCAGTTGATTTCATCATTCATTTGCGTTCCTAATTTTTTTTTATCTTTCTTTCAGGTTTCAGATAAGTTTTTTTTTTCAGTTGCAATTTGCTTTGATGATACATGTTTTTTTTCCCCTTCTTGTGCTTTGTCATCTAGCTGTAGTATATAGTTGTGATGAATCTAAAATGCATGTATAGGGAATCGAACAACAAAAACAAAAAAAATAGAGACAAATCTTATAAAGAAGTAAGATTTTTCTTTTGTAGCAGGAAAAACAAATCCTAAGTTCTTATAAAGAAATATATTTTTTTTTAATAGCAAGATTGCATTCTAATCGCATTGTCAAAAACAGAACGTAGAAATCACAAAAGAAAAAACAAAAATAAGGAGCTGCAAGAAAACTACTTAGCTTATAATTCTATCGACTATTTTTGTTCTTTTTTTCTTTTAATTTGCCTCTACTACTTTAGTGGATTTGAGCAAAACTTGGAACATAATTGAAAACAATTAATGGACACCAAGGAATACTGTTGCTTGCAACACGGATTCCTGAGTTGTATTGACCATCCTCTTCAAAAATGTGTAAGTGTAACGTGCTCCCATCATCACATTCATTACGACAAACTAGCAGTTTATTCTCCTCGTCGATTAAAAAACTCACGACGGACGGTATGCCAATGCGTAATTTAGGGTGAAAATTTACTGCAAAGGATTTGGTCCACAACAAGGCGGCTTCAGTATCAATTTCATTGGTCACCCACAGCTCCATCTTTGACGCACCAAAACACCGATGTAACACCGAGAGTTGTTCTTCTCTAACAACTGATAGAATATTAGAACCAAAGTTCTGAAATGTCGGAAAAGACAGACGTCTAAATCTCTCTCTTGTAAAATCAAACCATAGTAAGAAATTAGAACGGTCAGTTTCATTAAAAGCAGACCAGTAAGCATTTCCCTTCAAAGACACACCATCTAATTGTAATATCAGGCCCAAGCTATCAGTGTCCACATCAACAACTTTCCATGTGTCAGAGCTAAACTCATAGATTCTAACCTCACCAGCTCGGAGGTGCCTTTTCGAATAGTTCAAGATTTTGTAGCTACGACAAGACTTGTTATTTACGTAACCTAGAGCAAACTGAGTGTTCCAGTCCTGACCAGTATTGAGTTGGATCCATCTAGCTTCCTCCGAACACGGATTCCAAATCACGAGTTTATGGGCTTTGGTGGTGCATAACAACAATCCGTCGCAGTGATAAACATTAGATATATCGACTTGTTGTGTATTAGAATGGGAATCGTTGAGTCGAAGTGCACCCTTATATTCTATAGTTGGAGGAGATACGTTGTGATCAACTCTCACTGGGCAAACTCTATAGTTCCTCAACATGAGAAGCATGGACTGTTTTGGTGCTTTACCAAAGTGCTTTTTGTTGAACCCTTGGCTTTTGAATAAAGCTTCCCATCGTTTGCAAGTAGATCTCAAGCATGTTGTAGCTGGAACCCTAAAGAGTATTTCCTCTAGCAAATCCGATGGAAGATCAGATATCATCATTAGATCTCTCTCCCAAGGAAGAAGAAAGCGACTCGCGCAAGGGTATGTAAATAGAGAAATTAGGGTTTTTGTGTTAATTTGAGTTTTTTCACTTTTGCCGTGAACCCAATCTTTGTACCCTTTTTTTTTATCAATAGTATTCCTAGTTAAGTTTTGAGTTTTTTTTTACTTTTTCACATTTGTACCCTTGTTGTTTATTCTTTTTTAGGTTAAGCTACTCTTGTAAAACCTCACTTTCATTCCTTACTGGTATTTACTATTTGGCAAGAAAAACAAAACTAAGAGGGCATGCTCTTGCCTACTTTGTGGTCCTATGTGGTGCATTCGCTTGGGGCGTACGTGGACTCGAGATCGAAACGCTGATGAATCAAGCACGCATGTATAGGGAATTGAACCAGAAAAAAAAGAACTAATAAAGAAAAATAAGATTTATATTTAGTAGAAAGATGGGTAGGTCTACAATTTGCATTCTGGTCACACCATTATCTAGAAAAACAAGAACGACGAAGAAAAACAGAAAAAAAAAAAAAAAACAAAATGAAGAGCTACAAGAAAATTACTTGCTCATATTGTAACGACAAGTGTCGTTCTTTCCTTTTGCCTCTACTATTGCTGGATTTGAACAAAACTTGGAACGTAATTGAAAATATGTGGCCACCATTGATTGTAGTATGTAGACTCTCCAAAAGTCATCTTTGAGATACGTTTACCATCCTTTCCAAAAATGTATAAAGTGTTCTTGGTGCTATGACCATTAAATTGAATACAACAAACGAACACTTTCTTCTCTTCGTCGATTAAATAACTCAAGGACCACGGAAGGCTCCATGACAACTCTGCTTCAGTATCAATTTCATTGGTAACCCACAGCTCCATCTGTAATGGAGCATAGCACCGATGTAACACTGAGAGTTGTTCTTCTCTAGTAACTGATAGATGATTGAAACCACGGGTCTGAAAATTCGGGAAACACAGACGTCTAAGTCTCTCACTTCTGAAATCAAAACATAGTACGGAATCAAACTTGTCCGTTTTATCTTTGACACACCAGTAAACATTTCCCTTCAAAGACACTGCATGCTCTAAAACCATGACGAAGTCATCAGTGTCTACGTCAAGATCTCTCCATGTGTCAGAGCTAAACTCATAGATTCCAAACTCATCAACTCGGTTATTAGGCTTAAAAGAATAGCTCAAGATTTTGTAGCTACGACAAGACTTGTTGTCTACGTAACCTAGAGCACACTTAGTGTTCCAGTAGCGAGCAGTATAGTGTTGGATCCACTTGGTTTTCCCTAAACATGGATTACAAACCACAAGTTTACTCTCTCTGATGGTGCATAACAACAAACCGTCGCAATGAAAAACCTTAGATATGTCGGCTTTATCTTGGGATTCCTTTAGGCTAAGTTCAGCCTTATATTTTATAGATTGAGAAGATGCGCTGAGACTGATGACTCTCATAGGACAAACTCTGCGTTTCTTCAATATGAGAACCATTGAATGTTTTGGTGCTTTAGAAAAGTGCTTTTTGTTGAATCCTTGGCTTTTGAATAACTCTTCCCATTGTTTGCAAGTATATCGCAACCAGATTGTAGCTGGAACCCCCTAGAGAGTATTTCCTCTAGCAAATCTGATGGAAGATCAGATATCATCATTGTGATCTCTCTCCCAAGGAAGAAGGAAGCAACTCGAGGGTATGTAAACAGGGAGATCAAATTAGGGTTTTGAGTTTTAATAGAGAAAATACTCTCTAATTAAATTTATTTATTTCTGTTTAATAGGATTTTTTTTTTTTTTTTTTGTACGAACCTCTGTTTAATAGGATATGATTGTTATTTAACTCGTTAAAGTTGAAAATATCTTAGGCAGTTGTGTTGCTTCAAAAGATCTAGACTCTTGTTATTCAATTTGGTTTGGAGTAATCTTATTAGATCATCATCATAACAATTGTTTGATAATGTTACGAAATCTTTACAAGAAATGTTGCATAAATAGAGAATTAGTAAATTCTATAAATCGTTAGTATATTGACATATACTTTTCTTTATATATTTAGTTAAAAATATTTTGACTTTTAATAAATTTGGTTGTCCGGATTTATCAAATTTGATTCGGTTCGGATAAACTCAAATTATTATAAAATTCGGTTTAGAGATATAACTTTGGATTAACACCACAATTTTGAGATCGACCCAAAACCAAACCCAACCATACATTTTCTTGTTGTGGCCAATTAAAACAGAGTTTTCCCGAATCATCATCCAACGGTTACAAATAGTTCCCGAACAACGTATTTTGATCGTCAAAGAAACATCTAACGGTTACATAGAAGACTGGTCTCTCTCTCATTTTCGAAAGCTTCACCAAATGTCGGGACCTCAGTGCTGCGAAAACCCGCCGACACTTAACCCGGTATCCGGGTCGGGTCACGTCGAGAAGCTGGGTGGGCTCGATGTCTACGTCTCCGGCTCCCCCGATTCCAAGTTGTGCGTCCTCCTCATCTCTGATATTTTTGGTAAATAACCGATTTGATGTTGTTTGTGGTTTAGTTAAAAGACATGATCGGAGTAAAATTAGCGTTTTTTATTTCGACCCATTTAGCTGATTTGATCACTTCATATTCCTGTTTTTGTTTATTGTTTCTTCAGGGTATGAAGCTCCAAACTTGAGGTATTGTAAAGTTCTTCCCTTTTCATCGATTCCAACATTAAAGTCTGAAACTTTTTTTTAGGAATTTTTAGTAGCCTCATAAAGGTTTAAATGTCAATTTGAATATCTTGCTGCAGTAGTTTGTTTCTGGATCTCGTTAGATTTTGCAATTGTGTCTGCTAATAGTTTGGTTGGTTTTACATTTGTACAAGGTGGAGTCTTTAAGTTTATCAAAGTTCGAATTTTTATCCTATTTATGGATGAATGTTTATGAAGTGATTTTTTTTTTGTTGTTGTTGTTGTTTAAGGGCGCTTGCTGATAAGGTTGCAGCTTCAGGATTCTATGTTGTGGTTCCTGATTACTTCCATGGAGATCCTTTTGATCCCTCTAATCAAGAGAGACCTATCCCTGTTTGGATCAAAGACCATGGCGCTGTTCGTTTCCTCATCCTTTATGCCTTCTTGTTTCGTTGGTGTTGATAGATTTCATCTGAATCAGCTCCTTCTTTTTTTTTTTTTTTGCACAGGATAAGGGATTTGAAGACACAAAGCCAGTCCTTGAAGCTCTAAAGAGCAAAGGCGTAACTGCTATTGGAGCTGCAGGGATGTGTTGGGGTGGTGAGTTTTCTTTATTGTCTTTCACTAGTTGATATCTGGAAATGTCTAATGCATATTTACATTTTTTTGTTTCTCTTATGTTATTGATTGATTCTTCAGCAAAAGTAGTTGTGGAGCTGTCTAAACAAGAGCTTATCCAAGCAGCTGCTTTGCTTCATCCTTCTTTTGTCACTGTTGATGATATCAAGAGTAAGTGACTTCCATCTTGATTCCTCTACATAAACCTATAAGATTGTGTAACTGATCTTGCCAAGATTTAGATGATCATTTTTTTTTCAGCTCTAGGAGTTATTGGCTACTTTGTCTTCCAACTTGTTTAGTCAACAGAAACGCTGTGAATGGTCTTTGATTATATCTTTTTGCAGGTGGGAAGGTTCCAATTGCTATATTGGGAGCTGAGATTGATAATATGTCTCCACCAGCACTCTTAAAGCAATTCGAGGAGATTCTTGCTTCCAAACCTGAGGTAAAGCTAAGCTGCTTCTGCAACTCCAAACAGTTTTTTATATGGCCTTGAAGCTAACTTTGAAAATGGATTGTATATAGGTGAATAGTTATGTGAAGATACACCCCAAAGTCTCACATGGTTGGACTGTAAGGTACGATGTCAATGAACCTGAGGCGGTTAAAGCTGCGGAAGAAGCTCACAAGGAGATGCTTGGTTGGTTTTTGACTCATGTCAAATGAATGAGAAAGGGTCGTCTTTAAGTGGTGATCTCATTTGCTTACTATTGTTCATATATTGAGAATAAGGAGAGACAAAGTATGATAAAAAAAAAAACTCTTGGTTTTGGTGTCTTTACTAGTTTCTATTTTTGTATAAGGCTCTTTGAAGCATGTTGCCTTGTTGTGTGATGCTTTTTGTTTTTATGATGGCAAAACTTTACTCTTTCTCATCATATTTGTTTGTATTATCTAAAGCGCACACCAGTGAGAATTTCCCTTCAAAGACACTACATGCTCTAAAATCATGAACAAGTTATCAGTGACTTACATCAAGAACTCTTCATTTGTCAGAGCTAAACTCATAGATTCCAAACTCATCAACTTCGGCCATGAGGCCATTACGAATAGCTCAAGATTTTGTAGCTACTACATGATTTGTGGTCTACGTAACCTAGACGAACTTAGTGTAGCAGTATTGAGGTTGATCCACTTACTTTTCCCCAAACCACAAGTTTACCGTCGCAATGAAAAACAGTAGAGACGTCGACTTTTAAAGCATATACTATTTGATCTACATTATTTGATATGTGTCTCTCTCCATTCATAAATATTAAAACCACAGTTATGAGTCTGACCCAAAACCAAACTCAACCATACGATTTCATGTTGTGGCCAATTAATTACAGTTTTCTCCAATCATCCAACGGATACAAATAGCTCCCGAGCGGTACAGAGAAGACTCGTCTCCCTCTCCCTCTTGAGCTCCATCTCGTTTTTTAAAATATTCACCAAATGTCAGGACCTCAATGCTGCGAAAACCCGCCGGCACTTAACCCGGTTTCCGGGTCGGGTCACGTCGAGAAGCTGGGTGGGCTCGATGCCTACGTCTCCGGCTCTCCCGATTCCAAGTTGTGCGTCCTCCTCGTCTCTGATGTTTTTGGTAAATGACCGATTTGATCTTGTTTTTGTTTTAGTTAAAAGACATGATCGGAGTAATTAAGTGTTTTTTTTTGTTTCTTCAGGGTATGAAGCTCCAAACTTGAGGTATTGTAAAGTTCTTCCCTTTTCATCGATTCCATCATTAAAGTCTGCAACTTTTTTTTAAAGTTAGGATTTTTAGCAGTTTAATGCTCTTGCTGCAATAGTTTGTTTATGGGTCTCGTTAGATTTTGCAAATGAGTCTGCTAATAGTTTGGTTGGTTTTACATTCTGTACAAGGTGAAGTCTTTAAGTTTATCAAAATTCAGAATTTTGTATCTTGTTTGATAAAAACTTTGTGAGATTCTATTTGATAACTATGGATGAACGTTTATGGAGTTTAAAAACTTTAATTTTTGTTGTTGTTTAAGGTCGCTTGCTGATAAAGTTGCAGCTTCTGGATTCTATGTTGTGGTTCCTGATTACTTCTATGGAGATCCTTATGATCCTTCTCAAGAGGAGAGACCCATGGGTGTCTGGATGAAAGACCATGGAGCTGTTCGTTTCCTCATCCTGATGTCTTCTTGTTTTGTTGGTGTTGAGAGATTTCATATGAATCAGCTCCTTCTTTTTTTTTTTTTGCACAGGATAAGGGATTTGAAGACACAAAGCCAGTCCTTGAAGCTCTAAAGAGCAAAGGCGTTACTGCAATTGGAGCTGCAGGGATGTGTTGGGGTGGTGAGTTTTCTTTATGGTCTTTGCTATATACTCTCTTTCACTAGCTGATATCTAATGCATATTTACTTTTTTTGTTCTCTCGTGTTATTACTGATTCTTCAGGAAAAGTAGCTGTGGAACTGTCTAAACAAGAGCTTGTCCAAGCAGCTGTTTTGCTTCATCCTTCTCTTGTCACTGTTGATGATATCAAGAGTAAGTGACTTCCATGTTGATTCCTCAAACATAAACCTATAAGATTGTGTAACTGATCTTGCCAAGATTTAGATGATCATTTTGAATGGTCTTGTCACTGTGAATGGTCTTTGATTATTCCTTATTGATTTCACTGTTTTCCCTGCAGGTGGGAAGGTTCCAATTGCTATATTAGGAGGTGAGCTTGATGAAGTATCTCCACCAGCACTGTTGAAGCAATTCGAGGAGATTCTTGCTTCCAAACCTGAGGTAAAGCTAAGCTGCTTCTGCTACTCCAAACAGTTTCTGTGGCCTTGTAACTAACTTTAAAAATGGATTGTGTAGGTGAAGAGTTTTGTGAAGATACACCCCAAAGTCTCACATGGTTGGACACTTAGGTACGATCTTAATGACCAAGAGGCGGTTAAAGCTGCAGAGGAAGCTCACAAGGAGATGCTTGATTGGTTTGTGACCTATGTCAAATGAATGAGAAAAGGGTCTTCTTCAAGTGATCCACTGCTCATATAAGGAGAGACAAAGTATAATAAAAGCTCTTGGTTTTTTTTCAACAAAAAAAAAGGCTCTTGGTTTTGTGTCTTTACTAGTTTCTATTATTGTGTAATAAGGCTTTTTGAAGCTTGTTGTGTGATGCTGTTTTTGTTTTTTTATGATGGCAAAACTTTGCTCTTTCTCATCATATTTGTTTGGATGACAATAAGTTTATCAGATTATTTATCCAAATCAGTGTGCTTCTCTACTAAAAAGGTGACAAATATGATACAGTCTAAGAGCATATATATTTAGGTTCAGTGTTGTGTTTTCAGAATCTGAGAGTCAAAAATCCTTATATCATGTCAATGATACGTTTAATTTTAAGATTTCGTTTCTCATATTTGCAAATCAGTCGGCGAATTTTTTCCATGATTTAAACTTAATTCGACATTTCTCGCATTTTTATATATAAAAAATCTTGCTAATTATTGTAAAACCATGAATTTGCAAAACATAAAATAAGGATTTTTAGAGAATTAAATCTCAACTTATAATCAGTATACAAATATCCCACAATATAATCTGTGAATTTCCTTTTTGTGGATACTCATAAACATAACAAAAAAAAAAGGAAAAAACCAAAAGATGCGCCGAATATCTATAAATTTATTTTGCTGAAAAAAAAAATTAAATCTACAAAATTCGATTTTCAAAGAAAAGGAAAAGATCAAACGACCCTCTCTCTCTCCACACCTCTCTATATATAAACCATAGCAAATCGCAAAATCCACTCAACTCTCTGCTTCGTCATCTTCTCCGTTCCTAATAAATTAGGTTTTTTCCTCTCTAAATCCCTCCGGAATCCAACAGATCGGTCCCGATTTCAATGGCGAAACGATTATTCACGACTTACGAATGTCAGTCGTTGCTGGAGAATCTATCGCCGTTCGTGGACACCAAACGCTCTAAACGCGGTTCCGATTCAGCAGCAGCCGCAGCAGCAGCGACCGAGAGTAGTTATTCAACATCGAATTCGATCATCGGATTCCCGGAATTACTTGAAGAGCCGAATCGCGATTTGGATCGGAGCGTTCTGTGCAGGCTCTGCGTTCGATTGCCCGACGGGAGAAAAGTGCAGCGGAGTTTCCTCAGGAGTGAGTCCGTCCAGCTTCTCTGGTCGTTTTGTTACTCTCAGATTGACCAATCGGAGTGGTCGAGGAAGCCGTTCAAGCTGATCCAAGCGTTTCCCGGCGAATACAAGACGCTTCATTACGGATCTAACACGACTTTCGAACAATCTGGGCTCGCCAACTCTGTGGTCTCGATGACTTGGGCGTGAAGTTCTTCTGTGTAACGTAATTTGGATCTGTAATTACAAAATTGTAGCGATTCTATTTCCTTTTTTTTTTTTTCAATCAGTTACGGATTATATGATTGATGATCTCATTGGAGATTTGAAACTGTTAAAGATTGTGGAATACTCATATCTGATCAAATCGATTCAAGCCGTTTCAAAGTCAATATCAGTAGCCAAATTTGGAGGTGGCGATGATTTTGTTGGATTGAAATTGAAAACTGAATGAAGGTGACAACAACTTCAATAAAAATCACATTGGGCCCAAATTTTCTTAATTTTATTGGGCTGAAGTATATATCTCGTGTTCTTAAACCAAGCCCAACAAAGTTTGAAAGTCAAACGAAGTACGAACAGAAAAACCACATGTATAAGAATTTCTTTTAACATTTCAACGAATGACATGTATTAAAAAATTTAAACCACTTATTTGATAAGCTATATCCCTAAATAAATGTAGGAAAGTTCTAAAAAATGTTCAAAATGTAACAAGAGGAGGGCATTTCTTTGAAGGAACTACCCGTGATATAGGTTGTTGTGTGCGTGTGTAAGCTTGATGTGTGTCAACAGATCCGCAAAAAAAAAAAAAAAAAACAGCTCTTCAACGCATTATACACTTGCCAAAAAGTCTTCTCAAGCTCTCTTTGTTAAGAATGGACAAGAATTACAAAATGAATGAGATCTGAGTTACCAAATGAATGAGATACCAAATCAAGTAACTCGATAATGAAATCATCTCTTTTATCTGCCTTGGACACATGACACTCTTTTATATAGACATCCCCAAGACAATATACTATGGTCTTCTTCAAATGTAACTGTATCATATGTTCCCCACCACTCAGCTTCTTGCAATGATTTAATAAAAGGGTCCCTACCACTGAGCTTCTTGCAATGACTTAATAAAAGGGCAAGCACCTTTTTTCGTGTGTGAGGAAGACTCATATTGATGCTATCAAGAGATAGAGATTATTGAAATAGTTGTAACAAATAAGCTACTGATATGTTAGTTTTAAAAAAAAAAAATTGTTGAAATGTCAGTCCAGACGAAAAAAACATCTAACTTTATATATAAATATCATTCTGTAAGACATTTCATATCTTTGTGACCAACTCAAATTTTGTGCTTTTTGAGGAATGTGTATTAATTTGAGGGATATAAGTAAATAAGTTATTTTTTTCTAGTGTGATATCTATTTTCATCCAAGAAAGTGATTTTTGTATCATTTTTTTCAACAGTATTTGATTTCTTATGAGGATTTGGATCGATAAAATAAATTACTGAAAACAAAAAATTGTTAAAAGTTTGGTTGGACTGTTTTTTTTTGTATGTGTGTGTGTGTGTGTGTATGTGTATATGAACTTTATCCACCATTGAATTTCATCATTGACTTTTTGTCTCTATTAAGTTTGAAGAAACTAACGCATGTGTTTAAATTTGTTCGTGCTTGTTAATTATGTTTCTAAAATCACTTTTCACATTAATCAATAACCAAATTTTGAGGTGACAATTGTTCCAAAACTTTTCACATCCCCCCAGTCCAATTCTTTGAATATTGCAAGGACTTGGATAAATAAATAAATAATTAACTATTTTGTCCCTGAAAGAGAAAAATGTTTACATTTTAGTCCGCATATTCTCCTCTCCTTCCCAAAAAAACTGGAGAACCATGCAATTGTAGAATTTCCTCTTTTCAGTAATCGATCTCATTCAAATCATTCACCATTTTCTCCGATTCGATTTCCAATTCTTCTCTTGTCTTTGGCTAATTCCTTCCAATTTCTTCCATGTAAGTATATAAACCTGATAATTGAAAAAATCCGATCTTTTGATGTTAATAGCGATTAGCAATTCCGTAAATTGCATCATAATTGAAGATTCTCTTCTTGCAATGATCACGCTCCGAGTCAATTTCGGTATCTGTAATTTCCAATTCCTTTTTATTTTCAGGAGTTCTAGAGATAGAGGATCGTCTTCTTCATTACCATCAATCGAACAGTACAACGAAACCGTGAAGAATCAGATACAAGCACTTGTTCGTGTCATAAAAGTTGCTCGTACCTATAGAGAAGACAATGTCCCTTCCCAAATCGAAGAGGTCTCATTTCATTGATTTTGGGATTCAAATTATTTCATTTTCATTTCATTGATGTTTTTCTTGAAAAAAAAAAAACCAACCTTTCAGGGTCTGTATCTTGGATCCGTTGCAGCAGCAAGCAACAAGAACGTTTTGAAATCTTACAATGTGACTCACATCTTAACCGTAGCTAGCTCTTTGAGACCAGCACACCCTGATGACTTTGTCTACAAAGTTGTTAAAGGTATCATAAAGTTTTCACCTTTTTATGTATCTTCATGAACAGAGTATGTTTTTAAAAATGTTTTGTGCCATTTGTGATTTTGCATGTATATAGTTGTGGATAAGGAAGACACGAATTTGGGAATATACTTCGATGAGTGTGTCGAGTTCATTGATGAAGCTAAGAGACAAGGTGGTAGTGTTCTTGTCCATTGCTTCGTTGGAAAATCACGGAGGTGAGGTTTTGTTTGGTTTCTTAGATGTTTCGTTTGATGGAAAGTCTTGTCTGTTGAATGTTTTGCTCCATTCACTTGTAGTGTTACTATAGTTGTTGCTTACCTGATGAAGAAACACGGAATGACTTTAAACCAAGCATTGGAACATGTGAAAAGCAAGAGACCTGTGGCGAGTCCTAATGCTGGTTTCATCAGGCAACTACAAGACCTGGACAAGTCTTTGCAAGGTATGTCTTGTCTCGTTACATTTCTCTGTTTCTTCTGTTCTGCAGTCTCTGAGTTGGAGATTCTTTTTACTTGTCTAAAACAGGAAAGCAAGGACCTATTGAACAATGTCAAGGGTGAAGAAGAGTCACCAAGAATCGTTTACCTTTGGGGGAAACTTGTAAATCTCAGACGAAGCATCATCATATGTTTTGTTGTTTCTCCTTTACAATTCAAATAAAAAACATGGAAACGAATAAGGAAATGAAGAAGTTATTCTGTAACATACAGAAGTTCTCTTCATATTTCCGATTTCGTTACCCCAAGATTTAAGTACAAGTCAACATTATTTATGTAAATGAGATATACAAATCTCTGGTATTTGATCATCATTTTTACGATTGAAAAGTTTTTGTAAGTATAGCCCATGAACTTCATGTCTTTGGATGAAAGCAAAAAGCAAACACAGTCTCATGTTGAGAATGCTAATGACAACAGAATGAATATGCATTGCTTCATTCAAGCAAATCCCTTTTTCTTCATTGTTGACATCCATAAGTTTCTGAATTTCATAGAAAGTGAGAGATGATGCAAGAAAATGTTGTATCGTTAATGTGTGATGAATGATTCCACCATTGTTTAGAATACTAATAACATCGTTTATCTATTGTTATTTGTTCTAGTCTAACCTCTTCCGGGAAATGACAAATTATTTCTCCAATTTACTATCTCCATTAAAAAGGATTAAGGAGGCATTCAGAGATGAATAAATTAATTACTGTTTTTGTTCACAGGAAAAAGAACAATTTGCATGACATAAAAAATGACAAGCATTTGCAGTTGCTTCATGGGCCGTGAATACTTAATTCGAGCCAATCGTAGACCTTGCGAAAATTTAGGGGTCTCATCTAAAGAAGAAAACATATTTGGTGCTGAATTGAATAATAATTAATAACATTGGGGTCGTAGTAGAATTCTCCATAAGTTGCTTCCAATTTGTGAACTTAAAACCCTAGACTCATTGCTGCGATTAAGCTTAAGAAGTCAGGGACCATTGTGCCTAGAATAGAGATTGCTGAAGTTGGTCCATCAATGGATTTGGTTGTCAGGCGTAATCGTCTTCCCAACGAAGGCCTAAGGAAAGAAGCAATGAAATCATCCAAAGATAAGCCTAAGAAGAAGGTAATGATAATAGAAAACGGACATCAATTTTTTAAAGATTTGTTCTCGAAATTGATAACTAATCGTGCTCTGTCTGTATCTAAATTCTACAGATTAAGAACGTTGTTAATGATGCGGTTAGAGGGAAGTTTGGGAAGATTTATATTCCTGACCAGAAGGTACGAAAGATAGATAGCTAGCTACATCACATGTGTTAAGAAGATTTTAGTATCCGGTTCTGGAGTTAATCTGAAACTGATTGTTTTCATTTCTTTTGTGCAGGTTGGTGAAACCAAATTTTCAGATAGATCCAAGGGTTTGAAGAGAGGACGGAGAGAAGGTAAGCTGAAGAATATGGAAGAAGGTTCTGCTTCCAAAAAGCAGAAAGAGTCTGAGTGACTCGCAAAACCTCTTGTGGCTTGCATGAACAACAAATTTTCGACATTTTGGGTGTATAAACTGCTCATTGACTTTGGGAATAAAAGCAGCCTTTATTTAATATAATTTTCCCCATTCGACACCTCTGAAGCAAGGATGATCCTAGAAGAAATTGCCAAGCAAAAATGCGTTTATTAAGCATCTACCGATCCAATAGTCTATTAGGGCAAAGGGAACTTCAGATCTTAAAGTTGTTTGAAGCACACGGTACCTTCATTTCATGCGTTCCTTTTGTTCCAAGCCTTTTGATCTACGTTGTATAAAAAGTCTACAAATAAGATCGTTGACATATAATTTCTCCAATTTACTATCTCCATTAAAAAGATTAAGAATGCGTTTTTACAAGTATTACCACCCATAACCAGATCAAGAGCCAAAGTGAATGCAAAACTGAGATACAGAATTCATAAGAAAAAGCATTTCATATAGAGAGACTTCTATTTCAACAGACAGGAAAAATTATGTTAGATGAATAATTTAACGACTGTTCACAAATCACAAGAAGAGAACAATTTGCATGATGCAAACTTGCAAAGCATCCTTCTATTTCTCTGCCAGTTTTGCTTCATGGGCCGTTGGATACTTAATTCGAGCCCATCGTGGACCATTGGGGGTCTTAATGAACAGAAACACTATTTGGGGTGAATTGAAACTTAGTTGATAACATTGGAGATCATATTACAATTCTCCACAAGTTTCTTCCAATTTGTGTGAACTTAAAACCCTAGACTCCATATCAATTTATCGAAAAACCTCTTCTTCCTCCTCCTTTTACAGAGCCGTCGCTTTGTCGAAGTAGCCGGAGAAAGAATTACTCAACCATGATGGAAATACGAACTCCGAAGACCGGCAAAGCCAAGCGTGTACTCGAACAGCGTGCTCCTAAGCAGGTGAGCTCTCTTCTTCCCCTTTGATTCATTGTTTCGTTTTCTCTCTGAAAAATCACTCTGAGCTTATAAAAACCATGTTTTTGAGCTGTTCTAATTGACATATTTAGGGATTTGACTAAGAAAGTTTCCCACTTTGTTTCCGATTTGATTTGACTCAAAAACCTCTGTAATTTTTTTGCCAGGTTGAAACTGGGAAGAAAACGTTGATACTCCATGGAACGAAGACGAGCGCCACAGTGAGCTCTGTTTTGATGGAGCTGTACCAATTGAAGAAAGGAGGTGCCATTAAGTACTCGAGGAGGAATGAGAATATTAGACCCTTTGAGAGTGGAGGTGAAACCTCTCTAGAGTTCTTCTCTCTCAAAACCGATTGCAGCATTTTTGCGGTAAGCTTTTGTTTGTTTTGTCAATATTGTTCATATCAAGAATCAATTTTGTAAAGCTTTCTGCATAAAGTTCTGATTTTTCTAGAGTTGTGATTCTGTATTGTCATTTCGTCTAGCTATGAAATTGCTAAAGCTTCAACCTTTTCACATAGATTCTTGACTGAAGTTGAGACCAAATTGCTAAATCTTCAACATTTGGAAATGTATTAGCAAACAAGTTCTTTGATGTGAATCAATTTTGATAAGCTTTCTGCATAAAGTTTTGATTTTTCTAGAGTTGTGATTCTGTATTGTCATTTCGTCTAGCTATGAAATTGCTAAAGCTTCAAACTTTCACATAGATTCTTGAATAAAGTTGAGACCAAATTGCTAAAGCTTCAACCTTTGGTGAATGTTATGATATTGCAGTATGGGTCTCACTCAAAGAAACGGCCTCACAATCTATTACTTGGGAGAATGTACGATCACCACGTCTACGATCTTATAGAAGTTGGGATTGAGAACTTCAAATCTCTGCTATCTTTCTCCTACGACAAGAAACTAGCGCCTCACGAAGGGTCAAAGCCGTTCATTTGCTTTACCGGTGAAGGGTTTGACCATGTGCAAGAGCTCAAGCAACTTAAAGAAGTCCTTACTGATCTGTTTCGTGGCGAGGTAACATGGTTTCACATTCTCTATGGTTTTTAGTTCTGTTTATGAATGTAATTGGATTGTAACAAGAAGTGGAATTATTTCTCTGTAGGTTGTGGATAATCTAAATCTTACTGGATTGGACCGTGCTTACATATGTTCAGCGATATCACCAACTAAGGTGTTCCTCACTCATTGCGCTATTAAGCTTAAGAAGTCAGGGACCATTGTGCCTAGAATAGAGCTTGTTGAAGTTGGTCCGTCCATGGACTTGGTTGTGAGGCGTAATCGTCTTCCTAACGATGGCGTAAGGAAAGAAGCAATGAAAACATCCAAAGATAAGCCTAAGAAGAAGGTAATGATAATAGAAAACGAACGACATCAGTTTTTTTTTTCAAGATTTGTGAGAGAAATGGATAACTAACAGTGCTCTGTCTGTGGTTTCTGAATTCTACAGCTTAAGAACGTTCATAATAGTGCGGTTGGAGGGCAGAGTGGGAATATTTATGTTCCTGATCAGAAGGTACGAAAGAGAGATTGTTTTCATTGTTTTGCTATATAAAATGTGTAGAGCAGATTTTGGTATCTGAAAGTGATTGTTTTCAATGTTATTGTGCAGGTTGGTGAGACTAAATTGCCGGATAAGTCCAAGGGTTTGAAGAGAGAAAGGAGAGAAAGGAAGCTGAAGAAGGAGGAAGAAGGTTCTGCTTCCAAAAAGCTGAAAGAGTCTGAGTGACTCGCAAAACCACTTGTGGCTTGCATCAACAACGGTTTCAAAGATGAGGGAAAGATGATATGATTTTGTAGTGTAACTTTGGCTTTTTTGTCTTCTCATTAGAATCTATTTCTGAATGTTTTGGTGGTACTCTAATATTTCTCCGAGATGAGTTTTGTTATATTTCTGCAGAAAAAGAAATTGTGAAAGAAAAATCCTTTTTGGCTTTGTCTCTACACACTTAGCAACCACTTTTGTTTTATGTTTCTACTTAGCATCACGTCGATCACAATTGAAATGAGTTTGATTCAAAGGCATGTCGTTTTATTCCTTTTTTAGAATGAATTATGGGCTATAACGAAATATAAAAAGTTGAAAAGAGATTAAATTTGTGCACACTCAGCATCATATTCATACGTGAAAGCTGTAGAAATAATTATGGGTTAAAAAAAATGGCAGAAATGTGTTCTAAGATCCAATTATCTCGCTCTATATTTCTCTCCATTACAGAAATGTGTATAAATATCCAGTCAGAATTTTGTTTAATCAATCAAATCTCCTATGGTTTAATTGACGATTTTCCAGCAGCTCAACCTTTATAAAAAGCAATCTCAACTTCTTTACTTCATTAGAACAAATTTCAAAAACCACCACGAGAAGCCTAATTAGCCAATACCATTTTCATTATCTATAAATGTCAGGCCACAATCGTTATTTTATTTCTTGTCCAGTTTAGTGTAACAGTTTTTTCTTTCTCCTAGATGATGGTATATCATCTTCTATAAGAGATCTTATATTTTTGTGGCCAAATCGATCTCATTGGTTCAAACTTAGTGCACTTCAGGAACATATATTACTTCTCAGGGATACAAGTAATGAAATGTTGGTGAATTTGTTATCGTTTTTCGTAGTTGCAATCCTTTTTTTTGAAAGATCATTCATGAGAATTTTCACATAAGGTAACTCCTAGATTTTGAAATCGTTATGAGTTTTGTGTGAGAATTTCTCAATTTTGATGAAATTCTTTTTCTTATAGAGCGGCATGATAATGTTGTTTTCTTTGACACGGAGTTTGACAGTGATCATAATATGATAAAGTTTGGTATGATCGAGTTATATGTAAGTAAATTAGTCCTTGTTGATAAGTGGAGTGTATCTATCAAACAACCGAATTCAACTTTTAGAAGCTTTGAAAGATTGTGTATATCCAAGGATTTCCTAAGATATCTCAAAAATGCAAATAGTTTTGGTCAAGTCTCTAAGGGAATCTACAAAGGTCTACATGTTTAGTTTGTTTAAATGAGGATTTGTTGATGTAGTTTTTTTTACCTAATAACTTTTAAATGATTTAGACTGATCCATATTTGTGTTCAGAACCTAACTAAGCTTTTTATTCGGTTATATGTCTCTATCTTCCACATTAGGCTTATACCTTCTCTACAATTTGAAACCTACCCCTATGGACTCCTCTTCATCATTTTACTATTCAGTTTTATATGTTATACATTTGAAACCAAACAAATTGAATGTAACCGTAAATACAAACCAAACTTATATTATATCAGGAAGCAAACAAAATTTAGCAAATAAAACAAAACAATCTCAAAATCGAATAGAAGAAAAAAGAGAGAGAAAAAAGATTGTTCTGTTTAGGTGATGATGAATGGAGGATTCGGAAACGTAATTTTGAGGAAACGGAGTTTCAAAATGAAACTTTCTCTCATTTTAGTTTTATTTCGAGTTCCTTAACAATTTCCTTTTTAAGAAAGTGAGAAGAACTTTCTTTTATGAACAACCACAAAATAATGAAATATCAATAATAATATTATACAAGTAAAACAAAACATATAAATATGCAGTTATCATGATTAAAACTTAGAATATGATTCGGTTTACCAAAAGGCTTGTAAGTAATTTGTATGTACGTATACAAACAGAGAATATGTTAACTTGTAATAACAAAAACTTACCCTTAACGATTTGGTTGTAAGATACATATTTTATAGGGATTATAATATATAATGTAATTAAATTGATAGTTTATTTGTTCCGAAGGGGACTTAGGAAATTTCCATTTGGGACACACACCTTCTCGAATCCCTAATATAATAATGAAATACCATTAGTTACGCTGTTTGGGACATTGTTATTCCTCTATACGCGTAGAAAGACAGTCCAATTGTTGTATTACAAATTTCGACTCAATGCATGCACGTACCGTTGTACACAATCGGTGGTCACTTGGAAACAAATTAAATTGACCAAAATTTAAATATACACCGATTTTTGTCAAATTTATTAATTTGTATCTATTTATACAATTGTGATGTCAGTGACAACACACACGCATATATTTGAAATCCAATGTAAATTTGTATAGAAAGTTACGAAATAATTATGTTAATGGAATATAATCTAAAACATGTATATAATAAATTTTAATTATTTTCCATTATTTTCATTTTGTGTGATAATCACGAAGTTCACATATACTGGACTTCTATCTTATTTGATGTGCCATGATGTAAGTTGTGGTGATTACTGATTTACTCTGTACACTTTTAGAGAGCGGTTGAGCTATTATCATTGGTTAACATCAAAAATTTAAATAGTAAAGTACACTCTACACGTTAACCATTAGTACTATGTATGTTCTATATTCTAGTTCCTGGTTTACTCTTGCCAATATGTATGTTTTAAAAAATATCCATAGTCCACATGTATTAAGAATATTGTTAGTATCACCATCAACAATTCATCGTGACTAATTTGTTTTCCCGTAAACATTTCAGCAATTTAACAAATTGAAACTTTAGACTCGTCAATGATGACAAATCCGCACGCTCAGAGCAACACCAAGCAACGACTTGTTATGCAATCATTAGTAGTTTATTATCATGTGATCACCAACAATTCGCATCAGACTGATTTTTTAAAAGAAAATTTAAGCCATTATTGTTATTAGGAAATTGAAATTCTTCGGTCCACGTATAATATATGTTATTTTGTAGTATCATGGATCGTCCATCGTTCCAATATTAATCACTAACATCGGCTGACAATCAGTAGCAATATGACTTCCACTATAAATTTTCTTTTCAGAATGAGATTTAACAAAAAAAACACTTCTTAATAAATTAATATAAACAATATTGAATGTAGTAGCTTAAATAATTCGAAGAGGGTTGATACAAAGATTAAACACCAGTGGATAATGCTAAGATTAATTCTCTTTGATCAATTCCTCAAGCAAGCTACAAAAACAATTTGCAATATAATTTTGTACACTGCATCTCATTGCGAAATAAAACATAATCACAAGAAACTTTAACATTAGAAAATAAAAAAGAGACTCGATGGAATCTTTTGTATAGACGATGTTCTAAAAAGTATTTTGTAAAGATAACATATATAATTGTAGCCAAGTTGTTTTTTTATAGATAATCGATGATGTTTAAAAGTAGAGTATAATGTGATTCCTCCATTTGGAACGTAAAGACGAAAATTTTGAGCACATAAACAAATACTTGTATAATGCATAGATTGTGTGGTTACACGTATTATGCGATCATTTGTGCTCTTTTCCATCCCTTATTTTCATTTTTTTTGTTTATTTAATTGGATTATATATGTATTACAATTAACCAAATTTGATACCTCAATTGTATAGTTAATAGTTTATACATTTCTTATCGACTCATTTAGGTACACTGGCAGGATATATAGAATTATACTATGGCCGGTTAAAGAAAGAAAACTAGGTATGAAAATCCTTTGAAAAAAAAAAAAAAAAAAAACTAGGCAATAATTTTTTTTTTAATATTTATTTGTGTGTGTTATGTTAGGATTTGGAACATAACATATAGTATTAACATACACAAATTTTGTCACCGTTTACGATATAATGTAGACACACTAAATTAGCAATATAAATGCTTTCTTAAAGTAAACTAGGCAAATATTTATTACTAGTAATCGACTAATTTTTAAGAGAATCAAGGATTAAGAACCGTAAATTTTGAAGCTATGGTCATTCTAAGAAATTTGACCGCCGTTGGTATCTTATTTTCTACGAGTCCATCGTTCGAACATTTAAGAATCAAATTTTGTGTTTCCATTTCCTTATTTATAAGGAATAATAGCCAAATATATCTCAAACTATATTAAGAAATTGGAATTTAAAGAAGCGGCTAAACGAACGAGAGGGCATAATTAATCAATAATCACTCTTGAGGTGGAGGACAAACTATGAAATTAAGATAAGTTTAAATAAATTAAACAAGCATCTTAAGTAACTAGAACCACTACCTTGACGGTTCATAAGCTAATGATTATGCTCCATTACGAGTTTTAATATGATATTTGTTAAATCTAACTTTAAAACGATACTAAAATTCATTAAGAAATATGTGAGGAGGCACATTCTGTCGAGGTGCAATTTCTTAATCAAGTCTAGTTAAATCCCGTAGGCCATGACTACTCTACACAGTTGACTTAGACCACCAATTAAAAAAGTATAAACAAAATAATGTAATTTATGATTAAATAACGAAACAGGTGAGATAAACTGCACTTTGCTTACATTTCTGTTGAGATAAGATAAAATCGATCAGGACAAGATGCTAACATATCTATATCACATTCGAACGTAATAGACGATTTTGAAACTTAACAACACAAGTTTTGTCCTCTTAACCACCAGTTTGGTATTTATTGCATGTGGGCAAGATTTTGACAGTTTTTCACCACACAGTTGTTTTATTTAAAATTAGCTATCATGTTACAGTTATACTAATGAATTTCTAGTTAATTTTTTCTTTCTTGCAAATATACATCAATGATTAACACCCAAATTTCTATAAAAACAAAAATTGCTAGTGAGTGTGAAATGTTCTACATTAAACTTTGTGTTAATGATCAAAGTAATGAGATAAAGTGAATGGGGGCATATAGATTAAACACTAAAGATACACATAAAATTGTGAGATAAGTATTAAAATTAGAGTTTAAAAAACATCAGTGTGCAATGGAGATAATGAGTTTAGATAATAGTGTTACTTAAAAAGTTGAGATGATCCCCTACTTATTGCTTAAAGAAAAGAAGAAAAAAATAAAACTAGCTTTGATTTTTGCCGTGGATAAAGTAACTAAAAGATAGTTGGCGTTAAGTTCCGTTAACATCATTAATGATAACTAATCATTTGATTAGTGGTTTGACAATCTAGTGATTAGTGGTTTGACCATATTTAACCTTATCACTTTTTCCGTTACGGTAGTCACTTCAGCGTTATGAATATTGTGGCTTCTCGAGTGTAAAATATTGGTTATCCTCTGTATTTTCTTAAAATGTCACTGATACAAATTATGACGTGATTCTGATTTATATACACTATTAGGGTCCACTTTTTTTGTCTTTAGCCAGAATTTCTATTACTTTAATGTAAAAGCATTTAATAAATAAAAAAACAACTTATGTTCATAAATATAATAATTAAGCATCAGAACCCACTAAAGAAAACTAAATTCTCGTTTTACATTGATTTCCGAAAATATCAAGTCCACCCAAATTGTAGGCAACGTTGTTTCATTGTATGGATAGAATCAAAGAACAAAGTGAAATTAAATTAGTAGTAAAATACTGATTGAGAGCCTTTGGAATCTTAATTATAATTCACATATTCTTTGTTTGATTTGACTAACCATAGATATCCATTTTAAATTGTTAAGTGTTTTAGAATTTTTGTTTGTTAATAAACTAGATGTTTTTAATTTTCTATGTATAATGGATTCAGTGCCTCCTACGGATGCCAATAAAATATATTTAAAAAAAAAAATTTGCTGTCGACAATCTTATTTTTTTCTGTTTATGCAATTTTCGAAATGGTAAGACTTTTACCACTGGAAAGCAAAAAAATTGGTTTATGACTCCTGATGTATTGCTATTAGGTAGAAAGTAGTATAACAGTAAGCCTTAAAGCTGTAAACTCTTTGACTTATGAATGCCTTTGGTAAAAAAAAAAGTTCTTTGACTTTAATTTCGTAGTATCCTCACCTCTCTACATACACATATTGAGAATTTGAGATAGACAGCGTTATTTAAAATTCCCGCTCGTGTGGCAATAATATACAAATATACAATAAGATGTTCTCAATAAAATATGGTGGGACAAATTTATTGTTAAACGTTAATAAATATAAATGTGTGATGTCCCACACTAGCAATGGGAAACAGCTTTGCGTCCGATTATATGACGTAAAGCCTTAAGCCTCCAAATTATTACGGAAGATAAAACTACATAACACCGTGACACCGTCTTTCATTTTTGTATATGAAAAAGAAATTTTGAAATTTTCTTTTTAATCTCTCTTCTAAGTTTATCGAGGTTAAGGGTATGCCTTAATATGTTTTTAAATTTTTATGGAGGTTACGTTTTTACACACGCACGCATAGGTACAAGATGACAACAATGATAAAACATATGGGGACATATATCCACATGAGTATGTGTAATGTGTATTAATGGGCTATATATATGTATGTCAGTATGTATGTTATATCAATCTCAGAATCTCAGGTCTGTCTTTGTGTATCTATGCAATGGATCTGAATAGAACACTATCCGTATTCGGACAGAGTAACAAGTACACACGTGTTCAAGATTCGACGAGGACGGCGAGAATGACCCAAAACGAAAAAAGGTACATGAAGATTCCTATTCAAATTAAAGTGTAATATTTCTTACGACTTGAATTATAAATCTTATAGTTTCAAATTTAGTGACTGATTGTAATCACATAAAAAAAATTATAAATTACAAAAAATAACTAAAACTTATTGAAATAAAATTAAGGACAAAACTGATTTTTTTACTTTTGAGTAATTAAAATAAAGTGGGTGGGGATTATGCCTTGAAATTTTAAAATAATAAACCACCTGGCTAGTGAGTAGTGATCCTCTCTGAGATTTCTACATTGTATCCACATATGTTCTTCGTGTTTCAAAGATCTTTAAGCAATTATCCAAAAAAAAAAAAAAAAAAAAACGATTGGAGTTACTAGTTTTTAGCTATTAAAAATCATCCAATTAGTAACATTTTAAAGTTCATGTTGGACCAATTAAAATATAACAAATTAGTACAAATATTTAAGAAAATTAGAAAAAGTAGAAACCATAACTAAGCACGCTTGAAATTGTATTTGAATATTTTCTTTCACTCAAATGTTTTAAGTAGATGGGGACTCTAAAAATCTATTTAAATAAGGTCATAAACTAGGGTCAGACAAAACACGCTCTTCTTATCCCGGTGTGTATATATAGAGCTTCCTTGTAACCTCATAACTTAAAAAAACTTGTAAAGCATTTTCTTACCTTTCAACACTCGATCTCTATCTCTTTTTGTCTCAGTTTTGATCTCTCTACTCAGAAGTTCTTAAGTTTTTTTTTGTTGACGACGCTCACGACTCATTGAGGTGGTCTTGCAAAAGGACAAAACAACAAAACATTTCTTTTTTGTTCCCCCCGAAAAGTCAACTTCATTATGAAATTCTCAATCTCAGCACTGAAGCAGGTACAACCAATCTTGAGCTTCAAGAACAAACTCTCCATAGTCAACGTCAACTCTTTTCTCCATCCCCAAGAAAAAGTCGTCTTCGTGATGGGAGCCACTGGTTCCGGTAAGTCCCGTCTAGCCATCGACTTAGCAACTCGTTTTCGTGGAGAGATCATAAACTCCGACAAGATCCAACTCTACAAGGGCCTTGACGTCCTCACAAACAAAGTCACTCCTCAAGAATGCAGAGGCGTGCCTCACCACTTGCTCGGAGTATTCGACTCCGAAGCTGGAAACCTAACGGCCACCGACTTCAGCAGACTTGCGTCACAAGCTATCTCAACACTCTCAGCTAACCACAAGCTTCCTATAGTAGCCGGTGGATCAAACTCATACATCGAAGCACTTGCGAGTCTTTCGTCTGCATTCTTGTTAAACAACTATCAATGCTGTTTCATATGGGTCGACGTTTCTTTACCGGTACTTAACTCCTTCGTCTCGAAACGTGTCGACCGCATGATGGAAGCAGGATTACTTGAAGAAGTGAGAGAAATATACAATCCGACAGCGGATTATTCTGTCGGGATACGACGAGCTATTGGAGTCCCGGAGCTTCACGAGTACTTACGTTACGAATCTTTAGTGGACCGTGCCACACAAAGGAAGATGCTTGACGTAGCGGTTAAAAACATCAAAAAGAACACAGAGATATTAGCTTGTCGACAGTTACTAAAGATTCAACGACTTAGCAAGAAGTGGAAGTTGTCTATGCACCGTGTGGATGCAACGGAAGTGTTCTTGAGACGTAATGAAGAAGAATCAGACGAGGCTTGGGAGAATCTTGTAGCGAGACCGAGCGAGAGAATCGTTGATAAGTTTTATAATAGCCGAGTTATGAGAAATGATGATGTCGAACATTGTTTGAGCACCATTGGAGCGGCGTCTTACGGCGGAGGAAGTGGAAATAGGGTCCACAATATGATATGAAAGTTTTGTATTTGGGATCATGTTAAGTTTTTTTGTTGTTTTGAGTGTGAGATTAATTATTTTCGTATGTGTGGTGGTGATTCGCCGGAGGTTTTTTTGCAACGTACAGGTGTGACCCCCGGTAAAAAAGAAAAACAAAAAAGTTTTTTTTTGTATAGATGATATTCGGTTATATTATCAATGGTTTGATACCTATTTGACTACGAGTTCACGATAACCGAAAGTTTTAATTCCTTCTGCCACGATATCAAAATTATGTGTATCGTCTAATAAAAAAAAAAAAAAACCTTTTCTTGCTTTTTGTTGTATTTAGTATATCTTGGCCTTACATTTACGCATTCATGTTATTGGCTGAAGCTACGTACGAGAATAATTATGACGGTTATATTTCTCTAATTGATGACGTCTTTTGGATTATAACATTTAAGCATGACCAATATTATGAGATCATAAATGGAACATGGACACAAGGTTATGGTCTAAACCGAAGAAATCCGAAAAAATAAGCCAAACAAACTTAAAAACCTGTTTTAGTTTTGGGTGAGAGAAGTAAGTAAATGAGTGAAAGCATGTTAAGAAAAAGGAAAGAGAGAAGGATGCATATGACTATGAGCATGTGGTAAGTCAAAAAGTGAGTGTGATTAAGAAGTATTATGTGTCAAAAGAGTTGTAGAAAATGCACGCGCAGCTTAATTAAGGATCTTCCGTACATACGAGCAAAAGCGTGTGGAGAAGGTTGCATCAAATCATAAATGACGTTCGTACAGTTGTGAGAGGCCTTCATTAAAGAGAATATTAATCAATCAGAGTATTATTAGTACTTAGTATAAGTTTCATGGACCCATCCATTAAATTTGATTTTACACACGTCAAGTCATAACGCATCTAAGAGAAGGAGGTGATGAACTAAATAGCACTAAACAAATGTCATTAGGAGGCAGCATCTGATGTCTTTTTTTTTTCTTTCTTTCTTTGGTTTATTATGTTGTTTTCTTTATCTGAGAAAAAGGATTAATATTTAGTTGTCTTTGGGTTTACAGTGTGATGTTCTGATAATGATTTGTGGGGTTTGTAATTTGAGATGAACTTGAAAGCACTAAATAAAAAAATGTGTTTAGGACTTGGATTTATGGGACTAGGCCATCACAATTGCTCAACTATAAATATTATCGGCCATGTTCAATTCTGAAATGTTGGCATACAAGAACAGTATAAAATTTATAGTACCATATATATTTAATGATAAAAGTAAAGATGATGATGGCTTGGTATAAGAAACAGAATAGGTCATAGTAGAATGTTTTTAGGGGTTAAAAGATGGAACGATGAGAAACCAATGGTTGAGATTGAACATGGCATTGGCAAGTATCAAAAGCTGCTCTTTATTTATCGTATTGTGACGCAAATGGAAATTGTGTTATTATATTTTGGAGAAAATGGCGAATCTTTCCATAAAAGCTTCTATAAAAAATAAACTATCATTTGGTGGTGGTGCGCTAAGTATTTATTTATTAGTCCAACTTCATCGACTACTCTTTTATCTCCACTTTTGTTTTGTGGCGATCAATCGTATTTGTTTTGTTTTGTTTTTTGAGAAAAGGGTTAATCAATCGTATTTGCATTCTACATTTTCCTTATCGGACCATGCTTATCTAGCATTCTTCAAGTTCTTTACACCTTTTTAAAGGTTTATTTTCCCTCCAAGACAACTTATTTTATTACGAGAGCAAAGAACTTCTGTTTGGATACCATTTTAATTAACAAAAAAAAGTCATTTTAATAGGACTAGAATTTACGCGGGTAATGAAATATGGAGATGATTTGATTTGTTAACTAAACAGAAATATTGTATATATATATATATATATATATATATATATATTTTTTTTTTGATAACCGTGAGTGATCCAAAGGTTTTGTAGGCCCAAGACTAATCACACGAGGCCCATGGCAGTCCACATATTCTTACCATTTAAGGCAGCCCGGGTGGCCGGGGACTCAAACTCGTGATGACGAGCACCTCAGCTAAGGCTCCATTACCACCAGACCACGAGAACCCGGTTATATTGTATATTATTTCCCCTAACCATCTAAAGGATTCAAATGTAAAATTCAAATACTTTATAGATAGATTGAGTTACAATTTCAAAAACTATATTTTTTTTATTACAGTGACGACATGCCAGCAATTTTGTGTGTGTATGTGTGTGTGGTTAAATGTACAAGGGATGATGTATAATATGCATTTTAATTCATTCGCATCATTTTAGTATAAACTGAATAACACACTAGATAATTTATAACACTGTATAAGGAGTATATATACTAGAAATTAATACTACAAACTTATAGAAAATTGATATTGAAAATATAAACATGAGATGAGAGTTATATATGGATGAAAATACACTTAAAATAATAATTATGAAACTTTGGGAATATGAATATATGACCAATGCTTGTAGCTATCTAGAATCTAATTTTAGGCCTTCGATTTTGTATGTCCTCGTCTCTTTTAGATGTGCTCTTTCCTTTTTAAAGCCCATTTTGTGTAAGCCTTGATTTTATTATACTTAGCTTTTCCATATGTACAAGAAGAATAATATTTAAGGTCAACATCAACTTTTGCGAATGGAACCTAAGTTCACTTCAGTGCATATAAATACAAAAAGAAGAAAACGTAATTTCTATTACAATTTTATTCCAAAGAGCGAATTATTCCACATAACATTGACATATTTCACCTTTTGTGGGAGCTTTGGAGACACTGTTACATCCTTATGCATGTGTGTAATTCTTGGAATCTCATTCTTATCATAGTTTTACAAATTAATATGTACTCTTTTTTTTTATCATGCATATCGCAGTCTTTAACGTGTCTTTAGTGAGAATCGCTCTTGTTCTTCAATCAACATGGTGAGATAAGACTTGATTAACATATAAACGTGTTATCCCCAAGTTGATAGAAGTACATGATCTAGTCTCACTAAAGACATGTTTAAGTGTTTAACTATTGCTTCTGATTTGGTCCATACTCTTAAGTTTTAAATGATTTTGATTTTGTATCGTACTACTGTTTAAGAAACTATACAAATCCGAGTAATAATAGTAGTAGCCGTTTTGGACGAAATTAATCAAATTGCTAAAGGAAAAAGAGGCTTTTGTTGAAAAAAGGTTTCTATAGAACCGATATAGGCCTCTGATGCTTATTGCCGATCCATTACATTTCTTTATTTGGATCTTGGTGGGTTGTATCCGTCTCAATCACAATAAATTTTGCTGTCGGGGTATTACTTCACTAATCTTATTTTAGTTACAGAACAAGAATTACAAAGATTGAAGTTTTGACAATTTCAAGACTTCTGTGGGAGATTGGACTAATTTCTAACAAGTGGGAAGTATTTTTAGAGGCTTTTCAATTTTAACCGATTTTTTTTTTCTTGTCAATGCGTTCATTGGACCATCTGGTGGAGACCACTGCAAAAATGGATTTTGGAACTATAATTACTTGTAAGGTAACTAAATTTTCTAACCAAACATAGAACAATATGATCACGATGATGAATTAATGATGATACTAGATGATAATAATAATGAAGAAATTTTTATCCTCACACGTCCAATCAATCCTTTTTTCAGGTCAATAAAACTATAAAATTCAAAGCCATATAATAGTCACGAATAATATGTCTTAGCTAGGTAGTCTTTAGTCTTTACACACATAAATTTGTGGAAAACTAAACGAGTAATCTCCTTACAGAAAATTTACCCTGGATCAAATTAATTATTTTTCAACAAAACTAATCGTATTTAAGCAATTCCATTACATAAACATTTTACAAGCCGAGTAATTAATAAGGTGAAAGATATCCAACAAATTCGGGTAAAATATAAGTACTTATTTACCTTGATTCACTAGTGCAAGAAACACTACATTATTGTCAGATTTACTTACAGTACGTAGACTAAACTTTATACAAGAAGCAACTAACATTAAATATATAAAATGATGTCAAAAATAAAAATTATGAAAGTGTACTAAATAAACAGACCTCGATAAAAACCATATATACATGATTCTCCTAAAGACTCTAGAAACAAACATTCTCCATTGATTTATCTTCCACTTTGTACAGAGTGTGTTAATGAATCCTTTAGCTGATCATTATTCTTGTTCGATCATTAGTCTTCCCACTGTAACAAGAAAAGCAAACATCTCCAGATGATATAAGCACGCGTTCTTTGCTCTTTACACCAATCCCAGCACCGGAGCTTTGATATCCGAACCGACCCAAGTCGTCCCATTGACATCTTCATTCACAACCTCAACGCGTTGGTTCTTTTTTTTGTTTAAATGATAAGACCCTCTGTGTTTTGGAGTGTTGAGAAGTAAAGAGAGTTGTCCAATATATAAATAGGCTAAAGTGGTAATAGTTTACTTGTTGAAGAGAGAAGAGAGACAAGAACAAAAAGAGTGGAATCCCACTCTACAGAAGCTGACAAGACAAAGCTGAGTTTACTTGTTTTTCTTCGTTTGTCATCTTCCTTCACTCGCTTTGCACTCACCTATCATTCACAGTTATCACATTTTCTACCCTAAAAAGGAAAAAGAAAAAAAAGAGGTACTGAAAAGAAAGTCGCACAGTTACGTGTTTGTACATATGTATAATTCCTATTCGCAGTGCTCAAATATAGAGCATGCATGTTACTACATGAACTTTTTTGTACGATTTTGCCCGATTTGACAATTCTAAGTTTGAGACTTTTTCTGAAATTGGATTTTTCTCTTTTATTTCGTCCCTAACAAAACAGAAAAGTTTAGATAATTAAGCTTTTGTGACAATAGGATAAAAGTTTGGGTCGGAGGTTCATTTTAGCTGGATTTAGATTAAAAAAATTTGCGGACCAGACTTGCAAGATATTTTTGAATAATAATTCAAGACTACAACTGGTTGGACTGTCCCGATTAACACCCTAGATACGAATCAAGAATGAACACATCTCGATTAATTGTCGGGTCTTGGATCATGTGTTTGTTTGTTTAATCCCTTTCACTAAGTGTAGATGTGTGGGACATAGAGAGAACTTCAAACTAAGCAGTTGTGTCTATGTTCCTTCTACTTCATTTGGTTGTCCACGTATATGTTTCATAATACGACGCATAAACTAATATATAAATAATAAATATATGGATATGTTGTGATGCCTCATGCAGCTGTAAGCCATTGGTGCTGGTGTTGGTACTGGTCGGATTATCGAGTCCTATTATTTTCTTTTGTATAATATTATATAACATACATTTTTTTTCAGCGTTTCCTTTTAATTGAGCTTAATATTAATGAAAAATAAGTAAACTAGTAGTAGTACTAATCTTTGATATTATGTACTTATCCACAATAAAGTGATAAACTTGTAACCAATAATTGTAGCCGTTCGATATCGATTATAAGTGCATTCGTGAACTCTATCAATCACAGAACAGAAGTACTTGTCGCCTTTCAAATCAAACACACACACACACACACACACACAACATATAATAATATATTCTGTAATTTTGCAGGTAAATCTAGCTAGCTAGACTATAAGATCTTGAGGATATCACGTCGCTGAAATTTGAAACGAATTCAAAAATACCTTTCTTCTGTATTAACTCAAGCTTAAAAGATTTGTACAAGTCCAACGATTACACATTTACACTATATATGTAAACGCAAAAATGCTGATGGCTGGTAAAAAAAACTAAGTACAAAAAGAGAGAGTCAAAACAAGATCAAGAAGATCAAGAATTATCATCGGAAGAGAGAAGCATAGTGATGCAAAGTCTGATGATATGAAACTTTGCTCTCTGTTGTCTCATTGTCCTCTTCATCTTCTCCAACCTCTCTTGAATCTTTTCCATCATCTGCCTCATCAATTCAAGATATGTTGGACACCCTTATATATACATACACACGCATACATTTATATACGTGCACATCTGCACGTCTACGAACAAAGGAAGAAGCGACAACCCCACACCTATACACTTGAGCTCAACCTCCAACACATACACAGAGTGTCCAAACACCATGAAACTCTGTCGGAAACCTACGTGCAAAGATACTTATTAATTGCTGTATAGAAATAATAAGGTTTATATATGATTTACACCATACAGTTTTGTGTTTGCGGGTGTACGCACAATTAGACAAACAAAAAGCTAGCTACATTTTAATCACGTATATAAAAGATAGGGTTTGAGTGGTACACAACACTGTAATATTTTTTTAGTGAAAAAAACGGTAAGAAGTTCCTAAATAATTAGATAATATATGAGGTAGCGGTATCAGATAAAAATACCCCTTTGGACACAAATAATTCACCAAAAACAAAAAATGCCAAGAAAATATAAAGTGAATTTTACGTATGCTCTACTTCTCAATATAACTCCAAATATTTACTTATCTAATTCAAATTGGTTAAACTCATCAAATGCATATCATTATGTCAAATGCATGTACTATGATATTAAGAAAAACATGATTTTCTTTTCTTTTTACAAACTATAAAATAACTCGCTCATATATAAGCTACAATAATATAAATGCAAGTATTAATGGATTGGCGCATGGATGGAGAGGGGTCCCCTTGTACGTTGAAGAGTGAAGCAAGTTCACGTGCCTAACCTCATGAAACTCTTTGAAAATTTGCATAAATACACGTTCTTAAGCTCATCCTTCATTTAATTCTGACTCTTCTTTTCTCCTCCTCCACTAACTTGTCATTTCTTAACTTTTTCCAATTTGGTTCGATCGTCTCAATTAGTTAACATTATCCTCTTTCTTTCTTTTGTGTTTAATATTACTTAAAATTCTCAATTTTGTCTATTTATTCATATTTCCAATAACTCTCGTCGTTTCATATTTTCATATTTCTAAAGTGTTGAAATTTTGTGATGCCAAACCAGCTTATATTCGAAACCACAAATCTTTGGTATAACTAAAATATGAGGGATATATCATCTAGATTTTTGCTTGAGATATATGATGAGAGACGATATGTTCTTCTGGCATTTAAATATTTGGTTTTCTTGTTCGTTCAAGGATATAACGCCATGTTAACGGACACACTCTGAATTTCCATGTCTATTAATATCAACTAGGGCTAAGTCCGCGCGATGCGCGGGTATTACAAAGTTTTGTTACTTATATTTTAATTGTCATTTAAATTTTGTAAATATTTTCTCTTATATTTTTTCAAATATGTTAACGCGGTAGAAATATAAATGTATATTGCTTCTTGCCTAAGACTTTTAACCTATACCTAAAAATTTGAACCATACAGACCCAAAATACTCTTACCCAATTGATTTTAGGTATATAGTAAATCACTCATTAAATAAATATTTGATACCCATGGAAATTAGGTAATAGCTGAATGAAATCAGATACCCCATATTATCCGAATTATGGATTATTATGACATTATAAATATATTTTTTAATAAGATTTCTAATATAATTTTTCAAAAAGATATTTTCTGGTCAATTTCAATCGGATCTCATATTACTTGCATCCAAATTGAATGAAAAATAAGAATATAAAAGTTGAAATATGAGCTATGTATGATTATTGTATAAGCATTATAAAACGTTCTAATGTAACATCATATAGTTAATACATTTTACTTATGGCGTCATCTTCATATATTACAATGGCATTTCCATATATATATATAGACAATGTGCATCTAATTTATCTTACACTTATCTCTCTCCAAACAAGCAAAGAACAAAAGTACAGAAGAAACCAAAAAACTCTCTCGTGTCTTTGCCACGTAGATATGGACGTCGAACATCACAAGTCCGGCTACATCGGTAGACCAACGGTGGATATTCCACCAATAACAACAAATTCTGGAATTTAAGAGAAGAACACCTGTCCACTTAAGAAAAAAAAGGTCAAAAAAAATTTGTTTTACGTAATTTGCATTGAAGTCAAGAACGTTTCATCTTCCTCGAGTTCTACCATTCTTCTTCCCTCTTCGTTCCGTCTCCCCAGATCCAGAAAATTTGCAAACTTGCTTCCGTCACTCTGATACAATTTGCAAAATTTTGAGTGACGTTGTCGTAGCTGTTGTCTTCTTCCTGCTTAACGACAGACCCAGATTTCACCATAATTTTGATTCATTAAATAAACGTCTTCACCTTTGATCAGCATCACTAAAACACAAGAACCCATCAAAGCTAACACCAAGTAGATAAAAAAATTTAACTATTTGACCCGTGAGAGTGACCCGTTCAATTCTTTTTTCTTTTTTTTTTCTTTTTTTTTACAACAGCCTAAGTTCCTAAAACGGTTCGGGAAGCAAAACCGGTGGAACTGAATTTTTGTCCGCCTTTGTGTTCTTTGTCTTTGGAATGTGGGTCCCGTTCAGTTCTTTAAACAAATAATTTTTTTTTTTTTTTTTCTATTTATTCAAAGATTTGAAAACATGATACGACTTGTTTTTAAAGATGTATATTTATAGTAGTGATTGAAACTTTCTGTTAATGATACAAATGATGTGGGACAAAAATCTGTATTCCTTCCCTTTTTTTATTTTGTCCCACATCGAAACATACACACAATAGAAGCTAACTTTTTCTTTATAAATAGGAAATGTGACTTCCTTTCATTTGCACTATATTGGACTAAATTCTAATGCCCATTACTTTTGGGAATAGAATTCTAAGCCCAAAACAAAATTAAAAATTTATGTTTTATACTTGGTTAAGGCGGGTCGGGTCGTGGGTAAGGCAAAAGTCCCGGGTACCCGATCATACTCAGCTTAAAGATGAAGAGTTAAAAACATTTGTGTTTTTTTTTTTTTGATGAAGAGATGCAGGTGTCACTCAACTGGAGAGAGTTATCCTCTCATTATATATAAGATTCTTGACTCCTTGCTATCTCGAAATATAATAATTACTTATGTTACACCTTGAAAAATAGTACGTAGAGGTTAAAATTAAGGATACTTCATCAATTCTATTTTTCTATGTTATTTACAATCCTACCGGTAGTAATTTGTAAACATTAGTTATTAGATAGATGGAGAGCCAGATTAATACTTCCTCCGTTTCAAATTAGTTGTCGTTTTGGGAAAATATATTTGCAAATATTTGGACGTATTTGGACGTGTTTTGCATTGCAGATATATCCAAATAATTGCAAATACATTTTTCCAAAACGACAACTAATTTGAAACGGAGAGAGTATGATGAAGAAAAATAATAAATCATTTAATTAAAAAACCATACCAATAATAACAAACAGACAAAAGAAAACAAAAACTAAATAGTGATAGTAAAAGACAACTACCTTTTCTGTTTATAACTTTATCTTCAACAATTAGCTTCAATTGGTTGTATTAGCCCTACAAGCTGTCCGAATCATATCTTGTACACGACACAAAACATATAATCTTCTTGTTTTAAATCAATCTTTTCAAAACAGAAGTAGCTCTCTGTTTAACTAATCTTCACCTAACTCTTCTTTGAATTCTGATAAACATTTTAGCAATGTAATGAGCAATGTAATGACGTGCTATATATGGTTACCATAGATATTCATTATTGTGCTGTATAGTATTCGGATTTACATTAGCTAGAAGCATGTGTGGAGATTGTGGATGTTGTGATAGAATAAAAAGTATGTGGACCGAACTGGTTCAAATTTGCATCCTACAAAATCAAGACCATTTTGACCAATTTTATCAAATAATTTGAATCCTTTAACAAAGAAAAGTTTTGTAAAATAATTGCTGATATACAAGAGCAGTCCAAATTGCTTTACACATTCCAGAAAAAACAAATTCAGAAAAAAATATTTCATTTGTATTGTTCCCATCGAAAGTGTCTAGTCATGTCACACTGGTTATGCAAAGATGGGAAAGAAGAGGTTCCTTATCACTTTCCCTAATGAAATTCGCGAAACTCACACTAGTTGCATTGAATTCTTGTTTCTGCACATTTTCTCCTATTCTTACGCTTTGTACTGTTTATTAATGAAAGAGTGTCGTATTTTTGTTTCCTCAAGTGTGACTGTATTAATCACCTACTTACATGAGTACTCGTAGGGTAGGGATCAAGTAATCGTAAATTGAAGCTTTTTTAAACGTATATGTGCTATGTATATTGATTATTGAAGCTTTTTTAAGATTTATCAATTTTTTTTTGTTCCTTCTAGATTTCCTATAACTAGGTTAATTCAGTGTGCATGCGTTAACATGACGTTATATCCAAGCAATTCTAAAACTGAGGTAAACCTTTCCTAAGTTAAATTAAAGTCCATATTTTCAGTGAAGCAGTCTAGAAGCAATTCTAAAACATTGCAAATGGTTCATTGGCGTAATAAACAAAATATTAATTGATTAAACAGAGAATAAACTTTGGAAATAATAAACACTTTCTCCCAGGGCGGTAGGTGCAGAGGAATGATAAGATTTGGTATGGAGATCATGTAGCACACAAACTGTTCCACCATTTGACGACTGTGAAGCAATAACTTATTCTTTTCCATCATTGCTACCGGGAAAGGCACGAGAGAGAATCTAGCGAGAGGGAACCACTGAATCGTTCGGTGAGATCTATGGAGCACATTTTCTTCCATTTGTTGTTGTCCCCTGAGGAATCGAACGACCATATGACTTGTGTTGGCCATTTTTTCTCGGTAACGCACAAGCGGTCATCAAGGATGCACAAGCTGACGCACTCCCAGTCAGGTACATGGGGAAAGGGAGTTTTATATATTTCCGAGCTGAGCATCCGAATTGGAAAAAGGAAATATTTCCATTGAAGAAAAAGGAAATTCCGACACTTTTCCATCCTTAATTTCTCATAAATAAAGGATTAGCCCTAGAAATGCAGCTTTCTTATGCTCCAAGGAACAGTCAAATGGGAAGACGCCATGCTTCAAAATTGTCTCAGAAATCATATCGATTAGAGTCATTAATTACCATAGTTTCCGAGTTATCTTACGTTACTCTTTGTATAAATCCTTTTTAGTTCTGTATGGCATTTTTCCAAACCAAATAAAGACAGTCAGTCTCCATCAAATGTTTAAATGCTACGACAAGTTATTTAACGATTTTTTCAAAGCAAAGAAGATAGGGAACAAGAAACAAATTTTGGGAAATCTCAGAAATCATCTAAAAAAAAATGGAAACTAAATAACTAAGAATCAAATGAATAATCCAAACTATTAAAGGCTAAAACGAATAGAAATATCAGAAATATCTAAGAGGAAAAATGTAATTGAGCAAGAAACCACCTGACACTGCTCTCGACACCTGAGAGATCTGATGTAGTCAGAAACGAGGGAAGACGACGATCTTTAATGAAGAAGGACAAAAGCTCGACTTCCATACTTCCAATCTTCCATTAGTCAATGCTGACGAGTGACGAGTGACGCTGATAGACACTAAGCTCAGTTTTCGTTGTTTTTTATATTCCCGGCCTGATTTTTATATTAAACACGATTCCCACCATCATTTTTCTTATTCATATATTCCACTGTCTTAATATGATAAAGGGATTTCTCATAAGAAGTATAATTAAAAGATGTAGATGGTTTAAATTTTACTTGTCTACAACTATTTTTTTATCCAAAAGTGTTAAGAAAAACCATTATGATCTAATAATTGTTTTTATCTTGACCCTCCACTCAGTTTAACACCAATAATGTGTTATTCTACATATTCGCCATCACCATTATAATAACTCGGAAGCTATGGTGATGCTCAAATTGATATGGTTTTTTAATTCGCCAATTTTGGAATTTGGAGCATGGAGTCTTCCGGTTTGAAGTTGTCCCCAAAAAAAAAGGAGTCTTCCGGTTTGAATGTTCCTTAGAGCATAAGAAAGCTGCGTTTCTAGGGCTAATCCTTATTCATGAGAAAATAAGAAGTAGGAGAGAAAAGTGTCCGAATTTCCTTTTTTTCTTAAATTGAATTATTTCCTTTTCCCAATTCGAATACTCAGCTCGTGTGTATATATATGTTTATCTATAAAGCCTCAGATTATCTCGACAAATACAATGTTCAAAAGACATAGCTCGAATGTGGAATTGCTTCCACACGATGTTGTAGAGCTCATACTGGAGAGTGTTCCCGTGGAGCCTCTGGTGAGGTTCAAGCGTGTATCCAAGAGGTGGAAAACGACAATCGATTCCCGAAGTTTCCAGGAAAGACAGTTGATCCGTCGTAAGGAATCACGAGGTCCAGGTGATGTTCTTTTCGTGTACCTTCTTGATGCTGATGATAAAGCTCCAATTGTGCTAGGTTCTTCCATAATCCCAACGGTCAAGTTACCTTTTCCAAAGTTTACTGTTTGCCATAGCACTTGTGACGGTCTGATATGCCTCTACTGCTATGAGCACACGTCGAACATCGTGGTGAATCCCGCCACTCAATGGCATCGAAGTTTTCCTTTCTCTAGTGTTCAACAGTTCATCGCCGACACGTACTATGGAGAAGAACGTGTCGCCCCAACTTATAGGCTTGGATTTGGTAAAGACAAGATCAAGGGCACTTACAAGCCAGTTTGGCTATATAATTCTTTAGAATTCGGCCTAGATAATGTCACCACTTGTGAAGTTTTTGATTTTAGCAAAAATGCTTGGAGGTACGTTGTCCCTGCTTCTCCTTATGGGATTCTCTGTTTCCTGATGCCTGTGTATCTTGATGGGTCGCTTGATTGGCTCACCAACTGTAATGAAACCAAGGTCTTGTCTTTCGATCTTCACACAGAAACTTTCCAAGTCATCTCTAAAACTCCCTTTGCCCATGCACCTGACTGGGAGTACGTCAGCTTGTGTATTCTTGATAACCGCTTGTGCGTTACCGAGAAAAAATGGCCAACTCAAGTCATATGGTCGTTTGATTCTTCAGGGGGAAACAATAAGTGGAAGAAAATGTGTTCCATTGATCTCACCGAAACGATTCATTGGTTCCCGAGATACTCTCTCGTGCCTTTACCGGTAGCAATTATGGAAAAGAATAAGTTGTTGCTGCATGGTCGTGATCGTGACTACAATCAAGCATTCGTGCTATATGATCTCCATACCAAATCTTATGATTTCGTTACACCTACCACCCCGGGGGAGTGTATTTATTATTTCGAGAGTTTTTTCTCTGTTTAATCTAATTAACATTTTGTTTATTACGCCAATGAACCATTTGTAATATTTACGTTTTCTTCATTTTAGTTTGTCGACGGCTTGATTGTAGCAAAGATAAGAATATTTGGTTTTAGTAGCCTTGCATTTAAGATGCGTCTTAACTCTTTTGCAATCGGAGATCTTATAATCATACTCTCTCGCTAATACTTGCTTTCAAGTTTCAACTCAGGGGTAAAAGGTAGAATCAACTTATGATGGTTCTATTACTACATATGTAAGTTTAAGTTTAAATTTTATGAAAGCATTACCATAAGTTGATGGTTCCATTACTACATATCAACATATAAGATAGCATTATCAACAAATCACAAGTGTAAATGGAACCATCACAAGTTGTTAATGCTTTCTTACTTATGATGGTTCAATTACTACATACATGTAAGAAAGCATTATCAAAAAATGAAACCATCTCCATTGGTAATAAGATACAAAATACAAACCTAAACTTTTCTAAAACTTAAACTTAAATCTAATTATACAATGGGATTTTCAAAATAAAATTAAAAATAACAACACTATTTAATAGAATTAGATTTAAGTTTTAGAAAATAATTGACCAATAAAAATATGACATTTATCAATTGAGTGAAAAGGATTTTGGTCTCTAATTCATGTAATGTTTTCTTTTTGATCAATTCCATTAGAGTTTGGCCAAAAATAAACAGATGGTGGATATGATTGACAAATAAAGAAAAGATAGTGGAAAGTGGAAACTATCGCAGGTAATTTAAAAAATCAACAAAAAATATATTTTTAATACAATTTGAGCTGAAGTGTCCTCCCACTAATGGAAGTAGCAGCAATTTCATCGTCATCACTCACAAGCAAAACTCAAGCTTCTTCTTCCTTCTTCTTTAATGATCTTTGTCTTCCCTCGGTGAATCCGATCACTCCGCTCCTATATTCCCCAGCAATTAGATCCTCCTCTCTCGTCGTTACCAGGTTGTCTTTGTTACTCCATTACATTTTCCCTCTCTGCTATTTCCAGAACTTTCTGTTCAATTGAGCTTTTGTTCATCTTTAATATCTCTCACTTGAAGGATTAATATGACTATCGAATTGTTGATTTTGACTTCTGGGTATTACTAATTGAGTTCTAATCGATTGCTGTACTTGATAAATTTAATCTAAATCGGTTGTTAATGACTTCTGGAGAATGCTAAAAAACTTTTCCTTTCTTCTCTATAAAAATCCTTGCTTTGAATGATTTGCATGATGTGGTCCCAATCTTTAGCTCAGAAATGAAACAAAAATTATAACTTTCTTCTTTTTCCTTTAATTTGCTGGAGAAAAAAATGTACTTACTAGTAGAAACCACCTTGTAATGCAGAAGGAAGGGTAAAAAATCTATAGTTAGGATGACTGTAAGTGGAGATAGCTCTGAAACTGTAGAGATGGCTCCAAAAGGTATGATTTTTGAGCCGATCTTGGAGCAAGGAGTTTTCCGGTTTGACTGTTCTGTGGAGCATAAGAAAGCTGCGTTTCCAAGCGTTTCGTTTAAGAACAGCAAAGACCGGGAAGTGCCGATTATAAGTCACGATGTTCCATCATATGTTCCTGCATTTGACTGTATTCATGAGCAACAAGTTGTCACTTTTGAGGTTTAAGTCTTTCTCTTTCTTTTATTTTTATACAGCGTGACTTACAAATGTCTGTGTATATGTTCACTTAATGCTTAACTTGTGATTCAGTTTTCTCCTGGGACGTCGTTTTATGGGACTGGAGAAGTTGGTGGCCAGTTAGAGAGAACAGGGAAACGGGTGAGTCATTTCACTTTACATGCGCCTGTATATTTTTGTTCTCCGGATTCATATGGCTGATATGAAATGTTTTCAGGTTTTCACATGGAACAGTGATGCATGGGGATATGGCGCTGGAACCACTTCGCTGTACCAGTCACATCCATGGGTACTAGTTGTCCTACCAGCTGGAGAAACACTAGGTGTTCTTGCTGATACGACACGGAAGTGTGAGGTATATGAATGTCATATCTGGTGCCACCTCTCTTTTGTTGACTCACTTTGTAATGTGATCTGTCTTTTTCATTGTGTAACATATTTATCTTGCTCCCTAGATTGATCTAAGGAAAGACGGAGTCATAAGAATTATCTCCCCACCATCATATCCGATAATCACATTTGGTCCATTCTCCTCACCTTCTGCTGTCTTGGAGTCCTTATCACACGCCGTTGGTAATTTCTTAAACTGTGCTTCTTTGTGTTTTTCAAACTTCTTTGACATACATGCTTCTTTATGCAATTGCAAAAATTCATATTTCAAATGTTAACTTGGTTCCAAGACTGAAAGTGACATTTTCTGTTAGAAATTAATCCCAGTAAAAAGGATCCCTGTTAATGGATTTTATATGGTTTGAGAGTGGTGTTTGTTTTTTTTTTTTTAAATTTGTTCTCTCTTTCGCTTCTCCTTGGTAAAGATTGTTCTTCTTTTACTCAATTATAGTTTCTACTTACCAGGAACTGTATTTATGCCTCCAAAGTGGGCCTTAGGCTACCACCAATGTCGCTGGAGTTATATGTCTGACAAACGAGTAGCTGAGGTCAGTGTTCTTGTTCATATTCTGGCTGTTTGGTAAAGTTTCTAGTCGGTAGTTAAATTTTGGCCTATCTGTCATGTTTTTCATCACTGTGCTCTGATGATTGCAGATAGCTCAAACATTTCGTGACAAGAAGATTCCTGCTGACGTGATATGGATGGATATTGACTACATGGATGGCTTTCGTTGTTTCACATTCGATAAGGCATGTTAATTCCTCAAGTCCAAAGTGAATTTTCGTTAGAGATTACCATTTTTTACATAGACCAAGTTTTATAGCTTTTGACATTACAAGAAACTGTGGAATACTATGTTCAGGAGCATTTCCCGGATCCTAGTGCTTTGACAAAACATCTCCATAATAATGGTTTCAAAGCGATATGGATGCTTGATCCTGGAATAAAGCAGGAGGAAGGTTACTCTGTCTATGATAGTGGAAGTAAAAATGATGTTTGGATTAGACGAGCAGATGGGAAGCCTTTTGTTGGTATTTCATTTCCTTGTTATGATTTTTGTGCTGTCTCTGTTATGTAAAGTTGATATTTGTTCAGAAATATATGAAGTTTTATGTTTGGTTTCTTTAGGTGACGTATGGCCTGGACCTTGCGTTTTCCCTGACTATACAAATTCTGAAGCTCGCTCTTGGTGGGCTAATTTGGTGAAGGACTTTATTTCAAATGGTGTTGATGGTATATGGAACGATATGAATGAGCCTGCAGTTTTTAAAGTAATTTTTGTCCGCTTAGCTTCATTCTTTCTTTCTTTTTAGGCAGAATCTTTTATATAATTTTCATGTCGTCTTATTTGTCATTGTCCAGGTCGTGACAAAGACGATGCCTGAGAGCAATATTCACAGAGGAGATGATGAGCTTGGAGGTGTTCAAAACCACTCGCACTACCACAATGTAACTTTTCTTGTTCTACTCAAGTTTCTAGTTTACTCTATGCATGCCTGAAGTCATCCTAGTAATATAAATATGTAATGGGTCCTTGGATTTCTGGATTATCACCGTTCCAAAGTGGTATTATATATGTATACGACTACGACTTGTCTCTGTATGGTCCAATGTTATTGCTTTAAAATCATTTTTCTGCAGCTTCCCAATCATGAATGTCTATGTTTAGGGTCTCTAGGTAAATTAAATCTTACGAGGCAAAGAAGGACCTGTCCTTGATTCTCTTAATAACGTGGGAGATTTGGTCTAAAGTGACTCTGAAGTGACAAGTAATTGGTCTCTGAAAGTCGATGTGCTTTGCATACATAATATATCTTTTGTACCTGTGATAGTTGTCTTTGTGCATTTTGTTGGTACAATGCTAGGCACTTAAAGTTAACTTTGTCAAGATATATCCCTGTGTAGGTCTATGGGATGCTGATGGCAAGGTCAACTTATGAAGGGATGGAGCTAGCTGATAAGAATAAGCGACCTTTTGTATTGACAAGGGCTGGATTCATTGGTAGCCAAAGATATGCTGCAACTTGGACAGGAGATAACCTTTCAACATGGGAGCATCTACATATGTCTATATCCATGGTACTTCAGCTGGTAAGAATTTGATGAGCCTGCTCTGCATCGTTATCACAAAACTAAGACACTGAGCATGACTGTCATTTACGATAAGTGATGTTTATATGTTTTGGGCTCCTAATTTATCTTCTCAAGTTTTTTGAGGACCTAAGAATTTCTACTGATAAGTATTTGTTTTGGTTCACTTCTTTACATCAGAGATTGACTTCTATTCTCTTAAACTCTGTTGTTGCTTATAACCTATCATTTTCTACACTTCACTAGAGCTATCAACAGAAATGAGAAAAAGTTTGGATTTGCTGTATTCCTCTATTTAGCAAAGAACTATGTGAAAGGTTATGGTATTTCTTGCAGGTGCCAAAAATAACAATATGCAACACTTTTTAACTATTATACATTGAATTGCATTCAGGGGCTTAGCGGTCAGCCCTTATCAGGGCCAGATATTGGTGGCTTTGCTGGCAATGCAACTCCGCGGCTATTTGGACGTTGGATGGGCGTTGGAGCTATGTTCCCATTCTGTCGTGGCCATTCTGAGGCTGGCACTGATGACCATGAACCATGGTCCTTTGGAGAAGAGGTGGCTTTTTTGCTTGCAAATCTTATAAGACCTATTTCAGCATCGCAACTCATTTTGTGATTTCTTTTAATTAGTGTGAGGAAGTCTGTCGTGCCGCATTGAATAGGCGTTACCAACTCCTACCACATTTTTACACCCTGTTTTACATTGCTCATACAACTGGTGCTCCAGTTGCAGCCCCAATCTTTTTCGCTGGTAGGTTGGTGTAATATATTGTATTTCATATCTTGAACTTATGCAATGATATCTTATGTTCTCATTTTCTTTTTCTTGTCTTCGTATATGCAGATCCTAAAGATTCCCGGCTAAGGACTGTTGAAAATGCATTTCTTTTGGGTTCCCTTCTTATCCATGCAAGGTTTTCTTCTTCTCACTTGATGGATCTTCCATTTTTGCATGTTGATTTTCAAAATCATTGAGCTTGCAGATTTCACTCTGTTGTTATGCGAGTTGTGTTTACTTAATAAAGTGTTTCACTGCTATGTGACTAAGTTTTCGGTACAAATTTACAAATGATCAAATTTAGGAGTTTAAGAATGTTGAACTAGAACAATTTGCTGGGCATACTGACTGATAAGTAAGGAGGAATAGTCATGAGTCTAAAATCAAACATTTTTTTCTGATAAGCACAACTAAATAACATTGGTGCTACCATAAATCTTCAACATACAATCTCTCTCTCTCTCTCGCTCTCTCTTTTTGAAGGACAATATTCTTTATTCACCCTTTGAGAGTTGCTCTGTAGTTTATGAACTGCCAAACATATGTACTCATCAAGTTTGCATTGCTTTGTTTCCATCATTTTGTAGCACTTTTTCTAGTCAGGGAACACACGAGTTGCAACCCATATTTCCCAGAGGAACTTGGTTGAGGTTTGATTTTGAAGATTCACATCCGGTATGATTTTTGACACTTTCGATTTTCTTCTTCTCTCTTCTGCTGAGAAAAGCAGTTCGATTAAGTTAATGTTTCCATTCATGATGTCAGGATTTGCCAACATTATATTTACAAGGTGGATCCATCATTACACTCGGTCCTCCACATCTACATGTTGGGGAGTCTAGTCTGTCAGATGACTTGACCCTACTTGTGTCACTCGATGAAAATGGTAAGTTTAGCCTCTGTCTCAGACATGAGAAACAAGTAGACATTTGTAGCTTTTCGCTTATATTGTGAAAATATTTTTATCTTCCCTTTCTGCTTACATTGTCATTTTTTTTTCTATCAGGGAAAGCTATAGGCCTCCTATTTGAAGACGATGGAGATGGATATGGCTACACGAAAGGCAGCTATCTAATTACACACTACATCGCTGAGCGACAGTCTTCCATCGTTACTGTGAAGGTTTTAAAAACTGAAGGAGAGTGGCAGAGGCCAAAGCGCCGTGTTTATGTCCAGTTATTGCTTGGTGGAGGTGCAATGGTATTTTTCTTTCTCCTGTTAAACAGAGTGTATTCTAAAAGTTCAAAGCATTTAAATTTAGATAATGTTACAGCTTGATGCTTGGGGAATGGATGGAGAGATTATCCAGATTAAAGTGCCTTCTGAAATTGAAGTTTCAGAGTTAGTATCCACGAGCAGTGAGCGCTTTAAACTTCATATGGGTAAAGCAGTTAGCCCCTTTCTAATTATAGCTTTTCCTTAAAACATTTCATTTGATGAAAAAAGTCCATATGCATGAATTTGTGAACATAGCTATCATGAATTCATGACTACAGCTACAACTGGATTCTAACTTTCATATTGTCTTTCACGTGTATTGTTGAAATGTAGAAAGTACAAAACTGATACCTGAAAAGGAAGTGTTACCTGGACAAAAGGGAATGGAACTTTCAAAAGAACCAGTTGAGCTGAACAGTGGCGATTGGAAACTTAATATAGTTCCTTGGATTGGTGGACGAATATTGTCCATGACACATGTTCCTTCAGGTAATATAGTTTCAAGTACTAAACTGTTTGTCCATCTACTCTTTATGAATACGATACTGTCAATGTGGAGGAGGCTCATGATCATATACACAAGTCACTATCTTGTCAAGAATATGCAGAAGTTCTAATTTTCGATGGTTAAAATTTGCAGGAGTTCAGTGGCTTCATAGCAGGATAGATATAAATGGTTATGAAGAGTATAGTGGTACTGAGTACCGGTCAGCTGGATGCACTGAGGAATACAATATAATTGAGTGAGTTTACTTTCATGCCTTTTCCTCTCACACATGCGATGAATGTTGATATGAAGACACAGCGTTCTCTGCATCATATTTACTTATGTTACTGATTTTAATTGTTTCATCTCGAGTTGGAGAGATTTGGAACATGCAGGAGAGGAAGAGTCTCTTATACTAGAAGGTGATGTAGGTGGTGGACTGGTTCTTCGGCGTAAAATCACTATACCTAAAGACAATCCTAAAGTTTTTCGGATTGCCTCTAGCATTGAAGCACGTAGCGTTGGTGCTGGTTCTGGTGGATTTTCAAGGTTTGTATTTATAATCTTGTTGTGTAATCTTGCTGTATAATCTTCATTTTTTCTTGTGTTTGGAATATGATGGCTCTTTTGGTGCTTGGTGACGAAATGTTGCAGGCTGGTGTGCTTAAGAGTCCATCCAACTTTCACTCTCATGCATCCAACTGAATCGTTTATCTCGTTCACGTCGATTGATGGTACAAAGCATGAAGTTTGGCCAGACTCTGGAGAGCAGTTGTATGAAGGGAACAACCTCCCAAACGGTAAGTACCTGTACAACTACCAAGAAACATTTGAGCTTACAATCTTTTTGTTTTATTCATGTGTGTGGAAATTATCTTTTTTTCCCTTTGTTTTAGGTGAATGGATGCTGGTGGACAAGAGTCTCAATGTACAGTTGGTAAACAGATTCGATGATAGGCAGGTCTTCAAATGTATTGTCCATTGGGACTGTGGAACCGTTAATTTGGAGTTATGGTCTGAAGACCGACCTGTTTCTAAGGAATCTCCTTTGAAAATAGAGCATGAATATGAAGTCACAAATTTCCCATAAATGTATTTGCAAACAAAAAAAATTATGAATATCAACTCCTTCCTCCTATTCGCACAGTTTTACTAGACTAATTGGGTTGTCCATTATAAACCCATAATTAAGTGATCGTGCTTGCTTTTTTGGTATCATCTATATACATTGCATTTGAATTCACAAGCTTTTTGCATTACGAGAGGAGCACTGTCTACTTATAAATTATCCAAACAACACAATTGAGGTCTCTGTCAATGACAAAAAAAGCTATATCTAACTGTTGGTCGTTAAAAGCCATTGTGTCAATCTGATCCAACATGGACCCCTTTGTGCTTGAAGAAGTCCTTAGCCTCTGCAATATCCTGCATCCACCGCAATACACATAAGAAACACTTCATTAGCAAAGATTAAAGATATGTCAACAAAGAAATAGCACTGATTCCATGAGGACCAGATTTGGCAAACAAAGAGCTTGTCTGGAAAATACCTTGTGCAGCAGAAGTGCTTCTTGGGGACATGTAGGAAACTGCATCAGTCCGGTTCCAACCATTAATAAACCATAGCATCCGAGAGATACTATAAAGTAGATGGGTAGCTGTAAGAAATGAAAAAACCAAAGTCAGAACACGATCCTAATCTCAAAAAGAGCAAGAAACCAAAAAGAAGACATAGTTGTTGGTTACTCATACTCACCAACCATGTATGGCCTCGAGGAACAATCGCAGCCTGCAAAAGACCAATCCATAAGGCAGAGATTGCCACCAACAGGCTCAACATCTTTACTATATGCTTCATTTTTGTCCTTCAAAATAACAAGATTGATGTATAAAAGTGTCGAATATAGCCGCACAAAGGCAAAAGTTTCACAAAATGCAAGAGAACACAGAGAAGAGTAACTCAAGTTTACATGAGACTGAAAAAGCATGCGTGAAGAATAGCAAAAAAAAAAACATTTAGCATTGGTGAAACAAGAACAACGTTAAGCAAGATTATGCCATGGAGCCTGAGCAAACAACATAAATATGTAAATAGTAAAGCTATCGACAAACCAATATTTGACTAAAGCTATCAAGAAACCACGTTATGTAATTGTTGATTTTTGAAATGTAAAAGAGTAGAAGAACCTGAAACCATGTCGAGTATGAGCTCCTCTTGTATCTTCTCCACAGGCTGAAACCAAAATTCAAAATGAAAACCCAAGTTTACTAACATTTAAGCCACACAGATCCTTAGAGAAAGGAATGTAACACAAGACAAATAGAAGCATTGTTAACGAAAATGGCAAGAGAAGCATTGGAATGCATTCATAAGAGAAGACTGCTATTAAAAAAAAATTGGCAAGTGATTTGTCGAAACCAGCATATCTCAATCACACATGATATAGCAAAAGACGTACAAAAGAAAACCAACCTTCAATTGCTATATCTTTATAATGCACCAGAGTGATAGAGATCGAGAGGGAGAGATCGTGTTCTGAAGCCAAGGAGAAAGAGATGCAAGGAGACGAGAGAAATCAATCGTGGTTTCTGATTTTGGTAAAGTGAAAAATTTAAAATTGGTTAATTATCTCAACCCATCAAACCAATACTATAATTTTAACCATTTCAAGCCAACCAAACTGACCCATGGAATCCATTTGTATCCAAATTTTGAATCCCGTTTACTCATCCTTTGGTATGTACTTTATACAACTTTGTCATTCATTTGAGTTTTCTTTATTTATAATGTAAAAAAGATTTGTGACCTTTTGCAATAATGTCAGTGAGTAATTTATATAATCTAGCAATTTGGATCTCCATAGATTTCTATCGGACCTTTCTTCTTATTCTTGCGGTTTTGATTTAGTAACTTTTAAGTTCATCCCTTAGAAAGCAATTCTTTAGACGACCGTTAGCAAAAAGAGCGTTATGCTCATTTGTAAATCTATGCTTTTATTTTTTTGTTGTGAGAAAAATGTTTCACATAAGTTTTAAAACATGATAACCCGAAAATCCCATTTATAAATATCTTTGTTATTCGTAACCACATACAATATTGTAATAAGAACATCATTAAGGACAATATATTCTCTTTCCAGCAATAAGTTAACTATTCTAACGCGCGAATAGATAAAGATACAGAAAAGAGAGAATATTGCAATGCGCTTCTCTGCTATCATGCGCCACCGGGAACTTTATAGACTGAGACATCAATAGAAGATCTACGAATTAGATAAAGATACTAATAAATCAATAAATGTTAAAATGATAATGATCATCCATTTAATATTCTATTATAACTCTTACCGCCTAAGTATTACCGACTTACTCACCTCTTGCTGTTATAATATTATTATTGTTCTCCTATAAATAGGTCTTCATGTAACAAGAGATGAATTAATAAGTTGAATAGAAAAGAAAAACATTCGATAGCTTTCCTTCTCCACAAACGAAACTCTCTCCTTCTTTTGCACGATCAAAACTTCTCTCACACCAATACTTTCTCTCATTGTAACTCTCTTCATAACTTCTTCTTCTTCTTATTTAATTCAGTTTATTTATATCACGTTATCAGCACGAACTGCTCTTATATTCTGTCTATTTAATTTTATTGTTTATATGTTATGCCGGGATGCTAGGTTGTACCTACTCCGAGCAAATGATCATATGGTAGACTATGTCACCTTAGATCATATAAGAGTTGATGGTAAAAACCTCCTCTTGGAGTTGAGACTTTGCCTCCTCCTGAATATTTACTTTTCTGTAATTTACTTTTTCGCTATTTACTTTCTTGCCATTTAAATTTCCTGCTATTTACTTTTTGCAATTTAAATTCAGCACCTTAATTTTTACTAAATTCATGCTGTTATAATGCTCAAATTTTTATTTTTAATTGAATTTTTAATTAATGAATGGTATATGATCTATGCAGATATCATGTCAAATTTGGCAAAGCTCGAAATTTCCGCCCTTGATATTTCTGGAAACAATTATATGACATGGGCAATAGGTGCAAAAATGCATCTAAAAGGAAATGGGCTTCTTGATGCCATTGACAAGTCGAAAGAAACATCCGATGAGAAAAAGGCGAAAGCCATGATCTTTTTCTTCATCACATCCACGATGGTTTAAAAGATGAATACATCACTAAAGAAGATCCTGCGGATCTTTGGCAATCTTTGAAAGAAAGATTTGACCATCAAAAATATATAGATTTGCCCAAAGCCAAATACCAGTGGCTACACCTCCGATTTCAGGACTATAAAAGTGTTGTTGAATATAATTCTGCTATGTTCAGAATAATTTCCAAATGGTGCTATGTGGAGAAAATGTGAGCGATTATGATATGATTGAAAAAACGCTCTCCACATTTCACCCTGGAAATATAGTCCTGCAACAACAATATCGGGCAAATGGCTATACTCGTTATTCAAAATTAATGGAAGTTCTCCTTGTTGCAGAACAGAATAACGAGCTTGTGATGATGAACCATCAGACTCGTCCCACTGGAGCTGCTCCATTCCCAGAAGCGAATGTAGCATCGTCCAGCCAAAATAATGGACGAGGACGTGGACGTGGATACGGTCGAAACCGAGGTCGTGGCCGTGGCCGTGGACGTGGTCGGGGACAAGGAAAAGAGTACCGTCCCGACGAGTCCAACAATGAAAGGAATATAAAAGATCTCGAGCAAATGATTACGGCCGAGATTCTAAAAAGCAAAAAGAAAGTGTTTGCTACAGATGCGGCATGAAAAATCACTGGGAGCGTACTTGTCGTACACCCAGACACTTAGCCGATCTATACCGGGAATCACAAAAAGCAAAGGAGAAAGAAAGTGAGACTAACTTCATCTCCAATGAACCCGGTCCTTCCTTTCACGGCCTAAACGATGATACTCATCTTGATGTTTCAGATTTTCTGGTTGACTCCGAAGAGATCAACGGAAAAACAGACGACTAAAAGGACATGATATACATAGTTATCTTCCTGAATAAGATAACCTAAAAGTTTGATCTTTTTGTTGTAAAATAGTTTTTAATGTGGTATTTTGTATCTTGTGATATAAGCTTTGTATTGTTTAATACTTATTAATGCATCTTTGTTAAATCCAGAAATGACGAAATTTGAGACTCGTGATGGAGATATGTGTCTTGCAGACAGTGCTACAACGCACACAATACTCAAAGATAAAAGATATTTCTCCGGTCTCAAAATTAAAGATTCCGTTGAAAGCGTGAATACCATTTCTGGTGGTGCAAAAATAATATTGGGCTCTGGAAGAGCCAATTTTTCAATGCCAAGGGGAACAAAGTTTGAAATAAATGATGCATTATATTCCCCGAAGTCTTACAGAAACTTATTAAGTTTCAAAGATATCCGTAAAAATGGGTATCACATAGAGACTATAAATAAGAATGGCATTGAAATCCTTTGCATCAAATCGGAGGGACAAATATTGGAAGAATTGAAAATGTTGTCCTCCGGATTATATTGCACAAATATTACTCTGACTGAATCATATGTTACAGTAAACCCGAAGTTTACTAGTACATTCAAAATCTGGCATGAAAGGCTAGGGCATCCAGGTTCAGTCATGATGAGAAAAATTGTGCAAAACTCAAATGGCCATCCGTTGAAATACGGGAAAATTTTAGAAACGGGCGAGTTCATATGTAATGCATGTTCTCAAGGAAAACTCATAACTCGGCCATCACCAGCGAAAGTTGGGAATGAATCCCTGTGTTCTTAGAGAGAATACACGGTGATATATGTGGGCCTATTCACCCACCATGCGGACCGTTTCAATACTTTATGGTATTAATTGACGCATCAAGTAGATGGTCACATGTGTGTCTTTTGACAACACGAAATACGGCTTTCGCAAGATTCATTGCCCAAATAATCAGGTTGAGAGCACAATTCCCTGATTATACTATTAAGAAAGTGAGATTAGATAACGCTGGTGAATTCACTTCACAAGCCTTTAATGACTATTGCATGTCATTGGGAATCGATGTTGAGCATCCGGTTCCACATGTCCATACACAAAATGGCATGGCTGAGTCTTTGATTAAACGGTTGCAACTGATTGCAAGACCGTTAATAATGAGAACAAAACTCCCAATTTCAATATGGGGTCATGCTATTTTGCATGCTGCAGCGTTGCTCCAAATACGACCAAGTGCTTATAATATATATTCCCCATTGCAATTAGCATCTGGTCAGGAGCCAAACGTATCCCATCTCCGTGTTTTTGGTTGTGCGGTTTATGTTCCGATAGCACCGCCACAAAGAACAAAAATGGGGCCACAAAGGAGATTGGGAATATACGTTGGGTATACGTCACCGAGTATTATTCGGTATCTTGAACCTCAAACTGGTGATATGTTTACGGCACGTTTTGCCGATTGCCATTTTAATGAAGATGAATTTCCAGCGTTAGGGGGAGGAATTAAAGAGGTTCCAAAAGACCTCACATGGTGTACACCGAATTTGTACACTTTGATCCCCCGACAAAACAACGCGAATTGGAAGTTCAGAAAATTATACATTTACAAAATATGGCAAATCAATTACCAGATTCGTTCACAGATACAAAAAGAGTGACGAAATCATATATACCCGCTGCAAACGTTCCATCAAAGATAGATGTTCTAAGGAACAAAATGATGGAAGCATAGCAAATGCACCCAAAGTCCAATTAAAGAGGGGGAGGCCGATGGGCTCTAAAGATAAAAATCCCCGAAAGAAAAAGAATTTGGGAGAGAAGGTTCAAGAAGAACCTAGTAAAGAAATATGTCCTGAAGACATAAACAAACTGGTTTTTGAAGAACCAGAGAAAGAGATTCGTCCAGAAGACGAACATGATACAGAAAAATTTGAGATTTCCATCAACTTCGCCCAAAATGGAAAAGTATGGACAAGAAATGAAATAGAAGATGATGATGGAATATTCTCTTTTTCTGTATACAAAGAATTGATCATGAAAGTGATGATCCAGATCCAGAAACAATATCAGAGTGTCTGAAAAGACCTGATTGGGAGAAATGGAAAATGGCCATCCAAGCTGAATTACTCTCCCTCAATAAAAGAAGTGTTTTTGGACCTATTGTCACAACTCCTGAGAATACAAAACCCGTCGGGCACAAATGGGTTTTTGTAAGAAAAAGAAATGAGAAAAATGAGGTCACAAGATATAAAGCCCGACTTGTGGCTCAAGGTTTTTCTCAAAGACCGGGAATTGATTATGAAGAAACATATTCCCCGGTAATGGATGCCATAACATTCAGATTTTTGATGAGCTTAGCAGCGTCTCAAAATCTTGAAATGTATCTCATGGATGTTGTGACAGCATATCTATATGGATCTCTTGAAAATGAGATATATATGAAAATCCCAGAAGGATTAAAAATGCCTGAGGATTTGAAATCAAAGGCTAAGGAGATCTGTTCGGTCAGATTACAGCGATCACTTTATGGACTAAAACAGTCCGGACGCATGTGGTATAATCGCTTAAGTGAATATTTGTTGAGTAAAGATTACGTCAACAATGCGATATGCCCTTGCGTATTCATTAAGAAATCCTCTCAGGATTTGTGATTATTGCTGTATATGTAGATGACCTGAACATGATTGGAACTCAAAAGGAAATTGATGATGCAAGAACTCATATGAAAGAAGAGTTTGAAATGAAAGATCTTGGAAAGACAAAGTTTTGTCTTGGGCTCCAGATAGAGCATTTCCAAGATGGTATATTTGTGCATCAGTCAAATTACACTAAAAGAGTGTTAAAACGCTTTTATATGGACAAAGCAACTCCTTTGAGTACTCCAATGGTTAATAGATCTCTTGATGTTGAAAAGGATCCATTCCGTCCTTGTGAGGATAACGAGGAAGTGTTAGGTCCTGAAGTACCTTACATGAGCGCTATTGGTGGACTAATGTATCTTGCAAATTGCACTAGACCAGATATAGCATTCGCTACTAATCTGCTTGCAAGATATAGTTCGTCCCCTACGCGCAGACATTGGAATGGAATAAAACATATTTTTCGTTATCTTCAAGGATCAATTGATTTAGGATTATTTTATCCTAAGAACTCAAAATGTGTTTTAGTTGGTTTTGCTGATGCAGGATATCTATCAGATCCACACAAAGCTAGATCACAAACAGGTTATGTTTTCACAATTGGTGGAACTGCGGTCTCCTGGTCTTTTTCGATCTTTCTGGGTTTCGACCAAAGCAGAGAGATGCCTTTCACCATTGCAAGACTGAACATTGCAGACAAAACAAGAATCTTTGGAATCGACCAGATTCTTTCTTCCTCCATTGTGGAAAGAGAGAGAGAAAAGAAAAGAAGGAGAGAAGAACACAAAAAGAAGAGCTGTGAACTAGTTTAGTTCAACTAAATTTTTTTTACTGGTTTCAGATCCAATTCAACCCATTTATTTCCAGTATACATCATATTAATTACACGAAATACACAAAATCCCCAAATTGCCATTTGTTTTTACTGAGCTTTTTGCAGGGGAAAAAAGTCGTAGTAGCTGTCAACCTTCTAAAATAGGCTCTGACGTTCTTTTTGTGATCCTTTTTGGCATGGAAAATATTAAATAATGCGAACTATAAACGGAAATAACTGTCACTATAAAGTATAAACATGCTTCTAGGGTCCACTTAAGTAGAGTAGTCTGAGTTTTATATTCTGTGGGGGGAAAGAGGATATGAAATCAGAAATGTTTTTTTTTTTTTTGAGAACTATGAAATCAGAAATGTTTTAGATAAACTTTTTACCGTTGCATGTAAATCATCTATGAAAAAAATGATTCATATACTTATATATATAATAAATAAATTACACATATATAATGACAACTGCTACAAGAACAAAAGTTTCAAGATAAACTATAATTAAGAAGACGCTCTCATACAATGAGATTTTCTCGTTTTTTTTTTTCTTTGGTTTATCAAAGTGAACAATAAATATTTACCGTGGTAGTGTGGTCCATGCTAATTTATAGTTATTTGATATTTATTTTTCCATGTGAAAATCCACAATTATGTGTAGATAGCTTTTGACCATATGATGACTTTAAAGGTGATGTTGACGATTATGTGCTAATAATTTTAGCTTATTTTAAAAATTTAATATGTCATCGTATTTTTTTGTCATCAAAGATTCTTTAGTGAAAATAAAGTTTGAATAATACATTACAATTTACCATGCCATATCAATATGATAAAATGATGATTTGGTATAGTCTTTTAATTAGATTTAAATAGCACTCTTGAACTAATCATCTACTAGAAAAAAATAAGTATTTTCCAACGGTGACAAATTTAAATAGCACTCTAAGAAAGTATGATATGTTCAAACCAATATATTTATTTTTAAGCTATAGCTGTTGAAGAGGTAAAAAGTGGATCCATCCTGTTACCGTCACCGAGAAGCTTCTCAGCACCTTAGCGTCCATAGCTATGAGCCTATGAACCGAAAGCTCAACATTGTAACGTTGAAGCTTAGACGCGCGTATGACGCAAGTTGTTGACATTAATTAATAACATGTACGTTGTAACACGAAGCTTCCCATTGTGTTCCTCACTTCAATTTTTCCTCTTTTCTCCAAAACCTCTGTGACACGTATTCACGTAACATGTTGTGATAACCGAACCTATCGGTTATAACATTGGTCAACTTCTGCTTGATTGCTTCCAAAAAAACCGTATCGGTTGTAATCTTTTGTAAAATTATTCACATCTGGGTACTGATTGGATATTTTTTACTATTACTAATATTATCTAGTAAACAAAATAAGTCAAATGTTAACGTTTTCTTTCATGACTCATCCATTTTATACATATCATACAAATGACACCGTATTGCTCTTACTGTATTCGCCACTGTATATATATACCTTTCTTACATATTCCTTGAAATTACTATAATTTTAAAGATAGTCCTATCACAAAATTCATCCAAGATCTCTTTGAAATTTAAAAATATTTATTAGGCATCTGATTTGGTAACTCATAGAAGGGATAATATTAAGTCGCCTGACAGAAACTTATCTTGAAATTAAAGGCATTTTATATCCGTTGGTAAAATCAGTAAATGCGAAATAACTAAAATAAAAGGAGCCACCTTGAGTTACCATATCTTGAAAGTTCTATTGCAGGAGTCTCTTGGGTCTTATAAGAAAACCAAACGATGTCCCGGTTCACATAAACCATAACGAAATTTCAGCAGAGAGAAATCAAATAGCGGTTTATAGGTTTCGATTTATTTGTAATTTGTTGGACAACACATTAAGGATAGGAAGATAGATAGACTCTCAATATATAAAGATTTGAAAACATATTTTCACCCGCATTATGCAGAGACTGCTGCTGATGCTGTAGAGCGTTCGGGTGGTTTGAAGTTGACGCATAGTATTGCTTCATTTTCATCAAACACAGTTACAGAAACCTTGTCGTAACCCTTCAAAGGTTAAAAAACAAAGAAAGAAAGAGTTGATTCAGTTTATTTCTATCAGAATTATTTTCTACGCAAAAAGTGTAAGAAAATTTACCATGTCCTCGAAACGAACACCAGGAACACTAACAACAAAGTCGGTCCCAGCTTTAATAGGAAGTGCAGTCACCACCTCTTCGAGACTGTAAATTTCTGTATTCGTGTAATCGTCGCCAATCATAAGGTTCACGATTACACTTCCTTTATTGAGGCTTTGTTATGTACACGCAAAAGATTATTAGAAAAAAAATTAAAAAGGGCATTGTTTTAATTACTATCGCCAACTCTCTTTACCATCATCTTCACTGAGGAAGCTGAGAGTTGAAAGTTTTCTAGTTTTTGTTAAACAGAGAGTTGAAACTACGATTTAAAAAAAAAAAATGTTACGTACGTGCAAAACCTTCAAGTAAGATCATGACTGCGTCATCTTCCCTGACCATGGTTACATAACTTATGTAACCGACATCGTATTGAAGAGTATCTATAACAGTAACAGCATAGGTTAAGTCAATATGGCAGGTCAACATGTTCTTTCTATACTGTAACGCGAGAATCCAAATATATTTATCATGGCATGTCAAATAATCATCAAGAGTAAACTACAATCTATTGATTGATCAAACAATAAGAATAGGCATTCTCTATCATAAAGACTCTATGTTATGTTATCATATTAATCCATCAACTGTGAAGACAGATAATTAAAATCAAATAAATTTAGGTAGATAGCTACTGTTGCAGTATTCGAATTCGGGTAAGCATAAAGCAGGTACGAAGATGAGGGGTGCGATGAGAAGAAGTAGATGTTGGACATGAGATTTCGCCATGGATCTTCCAAAGATGAAAAAAATGTTTTTGTTTGGTACTTGGCAACAATTTTGCAATTCATGTGATGTTTTCATAGAAGATTGAAAAAAAAAAATATTATGATAACTTCCTAAATTAGTGGATCGGATCATAAATAATCCATATATTATTAAATGAATCCACATATAAATGTGGACATGTATATATATGCTCATTATTTACTTTCCGTACATTTACTAATTGATCATATAAATTATTCTTCCACGTTAGAAGCGAGGATTTTATATATTATTACTGTCAATGTCTTTTTGGATTGGATCGTGTTCATGTACTAAGTAAAATAACAATTTACTGGCGTAAAATTGATTGGATGGTCAAGAACTCAAGATAAAAACGTCATTCAGATCACAATACTTTTTGTACACTTTTGGGACAAGAAACTGTATATAATCTTACTTTTTAGATAAATAAAGTTTTTAGACAAGTAAAATCTAAGACCTTAATTGCGTTTTAAACAACTTTTTGTTTTGTTATCATTTTCTTATATTTTCCTTGTATTTTGCTTAGATTTTGCTCAGATTTTTATTTTTTTGTCTATTTTGTGGAGATAGATTTATACAAACTCATAGAGTCCAACCAAAAACGCAGAAAATTATAGATTTATACAAACGCAGAAAATTATGATATGCCAACCAAAAATGGAAAATAACCGCCACTATGCTAGTAGTAGGGTCTAGTTTGGTTTACTGTGGTCGGTCCATGCTACTAATTTACAGTTATTGATTCTTATTTTTCATGTCCAAATCCCCACAATTATACTGTAATCTTTTGACCATGTGACGATCATGTACTAGTAATTAAAGCTTATTTTAAAATTTTACTACGTCATCATCAAAGATTCAATAGTGAAGAGAAAGTATGAATAATATAAATCAATTTACCATGTCACATCAATATTTTAAAATGATGATTTGGTATTTATTAATTAAATTTAAATAGCATTCTTGAATTTTTGAACTAATCTACTAGTCCAATGGTGTCAAATTTAAATGGAACTCTAAGAAAGTATGATACGTTCAAACAATGTATTTACTTGGATCCATCCACAACAAGTTACTTTCGTATTAAAGCTTTAAGAAAAAAAAAATATCAAAAGTTATTATGGTTTTTGAAAAAAAAAAAAAGTTATTTTGGTATCCTTCTAAAAAATTTCTGTAAATAAGAAAATGTTTACATTCCTTTTGCCAGCTCAAAGAAATAACGACAAGAGTAGAAGTGTCCCCATCAGCATCTAACGAGAAATGTCACTGAATTTTATTTTAGTTTTTTTGGTCATACATTTCGTTTGAAAAAACAATTGCTATGTTAAAAACTTTAAAAGTTGACAACATTAGATATGCACAAAAGAGTATAGAACATTAGGTACTTTTTATAGATATGTATTACACTATACATATTTTGAAAATATAATATAATTTGAAAAATAATTTGTTTTGATAAAAAGACGAATTATACTTTTTTCTAACCTTAGAACTACACATATGTTATGGAGTGATTTAACATATGTTATAGAGTCTGTAACTGTTTTAAACCAAAAAATGAAAATGGATATGACTTCTGTTAAAAATATTTCTTGTCGGAATCAATTGGTAACAACAAACAACATCAATTTATGATTTTAGGGAAAATAAAAAGTAAAACCCATCAATTTATGATTTTGACAGGAAAATGTAAATGAAGTTTCAGATTTCATTAAACCAAACGACTCAGCGTTTTGACTTCATAAACCGGTCAATCTAACACTCTATTTCGATTCGATCACCGAAGAGATTATAAGCCAATTGGGAGTTTGGTACTGCTTAATTGATGGTTTAAAATCATAGGTGGTTTTGACGATCATGATAACTTCTAAAAAGCCAAAGCAATTTCAACTTTTTTCAATTTGCTCAACTTCAACTCGAAAATGAAGATGTATAATGGTAATATCAAAGTCGGTAGAAATACAATAACAAATTCACTCCCAAATTTTTCATATTTCATTTTATCTTGCAGTAATACAAGAGCCAAAAATTAGCTTGGTCCCCACACCCAAAAGCAAACGATATCCCAGTTCACATAAAAAAACAAAATGAAATTACAATAAAGAGAAATTAAATATCCGTTTACAGGTTTTGTAGACAACAAATAAATGGTAGCAAGATAGATAGACATGGACAAAAAGAGAGAGATAGACTTTGAAAAAATAATTTCACCGCAACCTTGATATCGCATAGACTGCTGCTCCTGATGGTGTGTGATAATAAGGATTGAGGTTGACGCGAATACTACTTTTAGAAGTACAATTTCATTAATTTCTACACCGAATAAAGAGTAGGAAGACTTTTTTTAGAGTTAATATATAAGAAAAACATGGACCATAATTGTGTCTCCTTGGATTCATCTCACGATCACGATAGATGGAAAATGAAATACACTCACAGTCTCATGTAAAGTTTATGAAACAAATTGCTCGATCTTGAAATACACTCATAATTGTGTCTCCACCGTTGGATTCATCTCCCCATTAACGGCTCTCTCTCGTTGCTTTGCCCGAACAGATCATAATGCTTTTTGTACACTTTTGGAACAAGAAACTGTATATAATCATACATTTTAGATAAAAAAAAAGTTTTTAGACAAGTAAAATTTTAGACCTTAATTTTTTTTAACAACTTTTTTGTTCGGTTATCATTTTTTTCTTATATTTTGCTTAGATTTTGCTCAAAAAAAAAATTATTTTGTCTATTTTGCGGAGATAGATTTATACAAGTTTAGATAGAAAACTGATTGTCGGATAGATGAAACCACCAAAACCAAACCGGAAACGTTGATTGATACAACTAGGTGGTTTTTTCTGGTTGCATGCAAGCATTTCAATTTACAATACACAAACAAAAACTTCATGGACCAACAAAAACTACAAAACCAATATAAGTGAGGAACATTGATCTCATCCACCTACTTTGTTCCTCCATTGTCATTGCCACTAATAGAAAAAGAAAGGAAGAGAAGACCACAAAAAAAATTAGTAGCAAGCTGAACAAAATCACAAAATTGTGTATGTACAGGAAAGTCGTGGTAGTGAGCTAGCAACCCAAATTTATGATTACAAAATTGGTAAGAACCCCATTATTCAACCATTGATCATTGTTTTATATCTCTTCACAGAATTCAGAAAAGAAATAAAAAAGAGTGAACATCTTCTATGCAAAAAGTGTAGGAAGACTTTCGACGACATCGATTTTTAAAGCAAGAGTTTATGTAATTTCTCTTTGAAATATCCTAGAAAACAAAAATCTATTACAAAAGGTCGAATAAAAAAAACATGGGCTGTAATTGTATCTCCACCGTTGGATTCATCTTGCGATCACGATAGATGATGATGAAATACACTCAGATGTTGTGAAACAATGTGCTCGATCTAGAAATTCAAATTCTCGCCATTAACGGCTCTCTCACTTTCTCTCTTTCTCTCTCCTTCCCTTCTTCCTCGTTGCTTTGCCCGAACACTGACTCTTTCAGCAGAATCAGATTTCGCTAATTGGAGAAAATGAAGCACTTCATGATGCCACGAAACGCCGTCTTGCGGGAAATCGGAGAGCCGCAATCGCCGAACCCCAGCCTGACGAAATCGAAGTCCCAGAGGAAGCTGAGATCCGCCAAAGAGAATGCTCCGCCTCCGGATCTGAACTCGTTGCTGCCTGATTCTAGGTCTTCTCCGGCGAAAATGAAGAGTCCGTTGCCTCCGCGTCCGCCGTCGGCTAATCCTCTGAAACGGAAGCTTATCGCGGAAGCTGCGGCGGAAAATGGAGTAGTTGGGGCTTCAGACTCTGGTGTCAAGGTATTGTTTCTATTTTGCTCAGAAATTGGAGAAATGTCGAGAAAAATCCCTAAATCTCGTAAGAGAAATTTGAGCCTAAGCAAATGAAGAAACCTTAAATCTTCAATTTTCCATTGCTTTACACACTTAACACTGTTCATTTTGGGAAAATAGATATGTTAGCTTCTAATTTTGTAAGGTTTTAGTTTCACTTGACCTGAAATGTCATTTCTCCCAAATAAAAATTGGCTATTAGTTACAATTTTAGTTCGATTTCTCACTAGTGAAATGAAGAGAAACTCTGATAAAGGGATCTTCTACTGTTCAATCTAATCTCGAATTCTTTGCTGCTGCATATATCAACAATTTTGATGGCATCTCATAAGCTACTTAACTCGAGTCATTGTCTTGTATTGTAGGTTATAGTCAGAATGAAGCCTCCAAGCAAAGGTGAGGAAGAGGAGATGATAGTTAAAAAGATCTCCAACGAAGCTCTCACAATCAATGAACATACTTTCACTTTCGACTCAATTGCTGACCCGGAGTCAACACAGGCAAGATTTTACTTTCCATGATTGATGTTGTCATTATTATCATGTGATTTTACATAGGCTAAGTCCTTACCTTTATTCTATACTTTGCAGGATGAAATCTTTCAGCTTGTGGGAGCACCTCTTGTAGAAAACTGCCTGGCTGGATTTAACAGTTCTGTGTTTGCCTATGGACAGGTTCTTATCATTTTTTTCAATGTGTTTCTTTGGGAGTAAACTGCAATTTCTTAAACCGATGATTACAAATTTAACTTTGGTTACTATGAAAACATTTTTCATCAGACTGGTAGTGGGAAAACGTATACCATGTGGGGACCTGCAAACGGATTGTTGGAAGAGCACCTGAATGGTGACCAAAGAGGTTTGACTCCGCGTGTGTTTGAACTGCTCTTCGCCCGTATCAGTGAGGTGATGTTTGGTGTTGTTTACTTTCAGTGAATTTCATCTTGTGAAAGAGGCAGCACACTCAAAAGTTGATTTTTATTTTGTCTGCAGGAGCAAGTGAAGCACGCTGAAAGGCAGCTGAATTACCAGTGCCGCTGTTCATTTCTCGAGGTATAATGAGTGGAGACTACTTTGGTTTTGGTGTGTTTGATGTTTACATTTCTCACAGGTTGATATGTATGGTTCTCTTTCCCATCTTTCGTTGCAGATATACAACGAGCAAATAACAGATCTTTTGGATCCAAGCCAGAAAAACCTGATGGTAAAAGGAACTTACAACTTCAACTTGATTTACTTTTTAAGGGAAAAGAACCTGCGTTCATTGTTTTTAATTAATGTTGTACCAGATTAGAGAAGATGTCAAGTCGGGTGTCTACGTAGAAAATTTGACTGAGGGATACGTGAAAAACTTGAAGGAATTGTCACAGCTTCTGATTAAGGTTTGTAGTACCCTTTCATATCGTGTTCCTCTTCGGAAACTGGTCCTTTCTAATCTGAAAGATTACTAGAGTGATTGCTCAAACCGTACACGTACACTTGGGATTAACTTTTAAAGGGATGTGAAACTTTGCTTTGTTACAATGAAAAGGTGGTCACACCACTGGAATTTGGAAAAACCTTAACGTTTCGGCTTTATTAGTGGTGCTATGCAAATCGAGTGTCCAAAAAGAAAATGACATTGTGTATACATCTGAAACTGGTGCAGGGCTTGGCAAACAGAAGGACTGGTGCAACAAGTGTAAATGCAGAGAGTTCAAGGTCGCATTGTGTATTTACTTGTGTTGTTGAGTCCCACTGCAAGGTGAGCTGTTCTCCTCTATTAAACTGTTCATATTTACTGACGACTTTCAAGGTTTATAAGAAGAGGCTATGAGGCCTATTAAAAACTTATTAGTCTAGCAACTATTTAGTTCATCGTTTATGATAATGCTATGGAATCAACACCTAACATCATTTTAATGTAACAGAGTGCTGCAGATGGCCTAAGCAGCTTCAAAACAAGTAGAATAAATCTTGTTGATCTGGCTGGTTCCGAAAGACAAAAATCAACTGGTGCAGCTGGTGATCGTTTGAAAGAAGCTGGGAATATCAATCGATCACTTTCTCAACTTGGGTAAGATCAGAATAGCCTTACATAGGCTGCTTATTAATTTTCTTTTCCAGCTGGTACTGCATTTTTATGATTTTGTCTAGGAATATGTCTGTATATTTGATGCTTTAGCACGCATTTATATCTTGATTATGATGACTAGGGAAAAGGAAACACAATTTTAAAATGCTGGTCGTAATGTAGACAATTTACAGAGGGTGATACTATAGAGTCTGAAACTGAAAATCGTAGATAGATGTAAACCATTCGAGTGTTTTTACTTGCAGGAATTTGATCAACATTCTAGCAGAAATTTCACAAACAGGGAAGCAAAGGCACATACCCTACAGAGATTCCAGGCTGACGTTTCTATTGCAGGAGTCTCTTGGTGGGAATGCAAAACTAGCTATGGTTTGTGCAGTTTCTCCATCGCAAAGGTAAAACGAGAACCCGAATCTCCCTCTAAGACATTACTTATATCCTCCAGATTTCTGAAAAATCAAACTTCATCATAAACTGCAGTTGTAGGAGTGAAACCTTCAGTACCTTAAGATTTGCTCAGCGTGCAAAGGCGATACAGAACAAGGCAGTTGTGAATGAAGTAATGCAGGATGATGTGAATTTCTTGCGGGAAGTGATACGCCAGCTGAGGGTATGCATTCTTTTGATTATCTCAATAGAATATAAATGCAAGTATACAAGTGTGAATGTAACTTCTAATGTAAACTACGCAGGACGAACTGCAAAGGGTGAAGGGTAATGGAAACGATCCAGCCAACCCAAATGCAGCTTATACCACTTCCTGGAATGCGCGTAGAAGTATGAGTTTGTTAAAAAGCTTTGGCCTGAGCCATCCAAAGTCATTAGCCCATGGAGATGATGATGGAGATACTGAGATGGAAATCGATGAGGAGGCTGTTGAAAGGCTTTGTGCTCAAATAGGCTTGCAGTCATCTCCACCTGCCGAGGAGAACAATCAGGACATGAACAGAGTAGAGAAAATAGATTCATCCTTGCAAACTGTGGCCCTGAAGGATGAAAATCACAAAGACCTTAAGTCATCTGTTGCCCAATCTACTGATACAGATGTGAACATGGAGGATGCAAGTTGCCAAACTGAGAACCATGGGGCAGCGACTACTGATAATGCGTTAACTGTGGAAGAAACTGGCGTCACAACAGCCGTGCAAACTATGGATCATGGTTCTTGTATTAGTGACACAAACCATGACAATTCACCTAGCGAGGAGGAGAATGCTCCATCATGCCAAGACTTGGTTCCAGGAGCTCTTGTTTCTGAAATTGCGTCAGTAGCTGATGCTTCAAATGGTACAGAAGACCTCTCAGTAAATCCTTTGTCACCTTGCCTCAGCATAGATCCAGCAAGTGTTTCTCCTGTACTAATAATTCCCACTGAGAGCGTCTCTCCTAGGATTAGAAATAGCAGGAAAAGCTTGAGGACATCATCAATGACCACTGCATTACAGAAAGATATTGAGAAAGAGAACCAGTTACCTACAGAAGTTGTGGAACCTTCTCCGGCTATGTCCACAGAGATGTTAAACCTATACGGTGCTTTGTCTGCGAAGAAAAGTGAAGCTTTTCCTGTGCCAACTAGGCAATTGGCAGCTAGCCTCCACAAAGGCATGAAACTTCTGGACTCTTATCGCCAGAGTACAGCTCAAAGACGATCCACATTCGGGTTTTCCTACAAAGCTCTAGATCAATGCAAGCCTTCAACAGTTTTAAGTAAGGCTGATGTTGGTGTGCAAACTTATCCGGAAGCTGATATAATAGCGGAAGAGAACCCAAAAGAAGTACTGTGCAGTAAATGCAAGTGTGTAGCAGAGTGTGATCCCCAAGAAACAAGTGACATTTCAAATCTTCAGTTGGTAACTATTGACAACAACTCAGAAGTCTCAGAAAAGTCCAATTTCCAAGTTCCTAAGGTAAGGATTTCATGTAGAGTTGTTTTTTTTGTTTTTGTTCTGCATTTGTATAGTTTAACGATGTGATGTGAGTTTGCTGCACCTTGCAGGCAGTGGAAAAGGTTCTAGCAGGGTCTATCAGAAGAGAAATGGCTCTGGAAGAGTTCTGCACTAAGCAAGCCTCTGAAATATCACAGCTTAATCGTCTGGTATGATCCTAGCTTATGTTCTGTGTTGTTAGCTTTTCTTCTTTCTACAAAACAAGAGAACCTTTCTAATTGTAACCAACAATTTGAACAGGTGAAACAATACAAACATGAAAGAGAGTGCAATGCCATCATAGGACAAACAAGAGAGGACAAGATTGTTCGCCTCGAAAGCCTCATGGATGGCGTTTTATCCAAAGACGATTTTCTGGACGAAGAATTTGCATCTCTCATGCATGAGCATAAGGTAATATTTTAAGGGTTTCATTATATAAAAGGTTACTGAATCAAACGCAGACATGTTTCCTGACATATATAAAATGCTGCAGCTTCTGAAGGACATGTATGAGAACCACCCTGAAGTATTGCAGACGAGGATCGAGTTGAAACGTGCGCAAGAAGAGCTCGAGAGTTTCAAGAACTTCTACGGTGACATGGGAGAAAGGGAAGTGTTACTGGAAGAGATTCAAGATTTAAAGGAGCATCTACAATGTTACACCGACACTTCTCTTACATCATCTCGGAAAAGAGGCTCTCTCCTTAAGCTGACATACACTTGCGACACTAATCAGGCTCCTCCACCACCACTTGATTCCATTCCTGAGTCAACAGACGAGAGTCCTGAGAAGACATTAGAACAAGAAAGACTTCGCTGGACTGAAGCAGAGAGCAACTGGATCTCTCTAGCTGAGGAACTAAGAACAGAGCTCGACACCAATAGGAAGCTAATGGAAAAGCAGAAACGTGAACTTGATACCGAGAGAAGATGCACTGAAGAGTTGACTGAAGCGATGCAGATGGCGATGAAGGGTCATGCAAGGATGATCGAACAATACGCAGACTTGGAGGAGAAGCATATACAGTTGCTTGCAAGACACAGGAGGATCAGAGAAGGAATCGACGATGTTAAAAAAGCAGCAGCCAGAGCAGGAGTCAAAGGAGCAGAGTCAAGATTCATTAACGCACTCGCAGCAGAAATCTCCGCTCTGAAAGTGCAGAGAGAGAAGGAAGCGCAATACTTTAGAGACGAGAACAAGAGTCTCCAGTCACAACTTAGAGATACAGCTGAAGCTGTTCACGCAGCTGGAGAGTTGCTTGTTCGACTTAAGGAAGCTGAAGAAGGATTGAAAATTGCACAGGTACATTATTAAAATCTTACGCCATTCAATCATATGAGAATCTTGGTTAATAACCTTTTTGTGTGGCTTTGTGTATTCGCAGAAAAGGGCAATGGATGCAGAGCGTGAAGCATCAGAAGCGTATAAACAGATTGATAAACTGAAGAGGGAAGACGAAACCGGAATCAGAACTGTTAACCAACAAGAAGAAGACATTGTAGTAGAGCCACACAATCCCGGAGAGTCTTTACAAGGTGCTTCTTTTGATGGTGATGTGATGGCTTCATGTGATGAGCCAGCGTCGGTTAGTTCAGGTGATCAGCAATGGAGAGAAGAGTTCGAGCCATTTTACGAGAAAGATGCAGAGTTGTCAAAGATCGCTGAGCCTTCTTGGTTCTCTGGGTATGACCGATGCAACATTTGATTTTCGTTTCCACAAACATTTTGTTTTTCTGTAATGTGTTGTATAGATCTAAAGTTTGCAAACTTTCTCATTGTGATTTTTTATGTATCCTACAAAACACATTTTTACCAGTTTATACAATCTTTGTATTCATTCATCTCTTTACCTATCTGAAAGATGTCTTAGCTAGATTCCTTGTAAGTCAATTTGATTTATCACTATAATTATAAAGATGATTCTCTGTAATAAATTAGAATGGACTAAAGCCTAATCCGGTTTATAAATTGGAAATGACTAAAAGCTTAATGGATTCTGGTGGAAAATTCATTCGTCAGTGTCTTCATGTTCACTTCCTTCTTCCCCTTCCATGTCTGCCTCTTCCATGTCTGTGTTGATTTTCGATCTCTTGGGTGATGGCTGAAAGAAGAAATGAGAAGAAAACTATTAAAAAGTTGCACTCATACACCTGAAAAAAGCCATGTGCACAAAGGAAACCATAAGAGAAACTTACTGATGTATCAAATAGCTCCTCCAAAATATCGTAGTTGATTTGCCCACTAATTCTCTGTAAAGAGTCCAGACTCCAAGTCAGAAAGAGGATAAAAACACAAACTCCAAAAGTTTTTCTAACAAAGAGCAATGCTTTATAGATATGCACTTGCGGTTGATTAACACACTTGTCAAAACCACATGACAATACTTAAGCTTCTAAGTATTTAAGGCATCAAAGAGGGAGGATACCTTTTTCTCAAGCATTCTGCCAACAGCTTCCACGGCTGTGGCTGGGGGAGGGGCGTTCTTTGCTTCCTCAGCACGTTTCTGTTGCTTTTCCTATATCAAGAGAGAAAACAGAACAAGAGTTTGATTCAGAGCATGAACATGGTTGCAAAGTTCCAAGTGAGAGCCACCTTTCTAGCTTTTTTCACAGCTTCGACAAGCTTCCTTGCATAGTCTGGGGAATCAGCATTGCTTGCGTTTGACGCCATGAAAGCCTTAGCTGCTTGCTTCTACAAAACAGAAATAATAATAACTTGGTAAGATTAAGATTTCTTCTACATGTAAACAAAGTCAGAAAAGCTCTCACCTCAAAATAGTCTTTGTTTTCTAAATCAAAGACGGTCGTCTTCAAGAGCTTTTCTTCCTCGGTGAGAAAAATGTCATCCACCTCAGAATCATCCACGTCAGAAAGGTTGCCTGATTCGTCCGAAGCTTCACCATCATCCCAATATTTTTCTCCTTGACCTTTCTCTGGGACACATCACAAAGTTTCTCAAGAGCTCAAATCATATTAGCAATAACATAACTTTGTTCTTGATTAGACGGTGTAATTACACTCACCCGAGAATGGTTTTTCTCCTACATTTACTTGGTTTAAGCTCCCAAACTCTCCCTCGTTTTCATCTCTGGCAGCTGCTTCTTTCTCCATTCTCTCTTTCTCTGCTCGCTGGAAAGCAGGAGGATCCGACCCACCAACAAGTCCACCAGAAACAGTTACGAACTGCAAGCAAAAAGATTGTAAAAGAATAAAAAAACACCTCATTCACAATTCTTGGACAACAAACATAGAAAGAGACAATAACCGGAGACGTACATCCTCGTAACAGCTCTTACATAACCCATAAGCAGAAGGGTCTTGACCCTTATGCTTGCAGAGCAATCCTGTTCCTTTGTTAGAGTTTGGTGGCGGGGTAGAAGAGCTTTTCTCCAATACCCTTTCTCTTTCACCGAGCTCATCAACCTAGCCACAGCCACAGCCACACATGAAACTCTTAGCTCTAATTCTACAAAAAAAAAAAGAACTCTTAGTCATGCAAATGAAATATAACTCACAGTTAAACTTGCAGCCTCGGTATGTTCAAACTCAATCAACCTTTTGGTTAGAGTTGCTTCACATATATGCACAATTTTAACCTGAAAAGTATTTACAAAACACACACATCAAAAAATCTGCAATAAACTTATGAAACAAACTTATGATATTCTTTTCATATTCTTACAATATCTGACTTAGAGCACTTGACACCATGACAGAGAGCAGCCACGTAAAGTGCTGCTCCACATATTCCACTTGGTTTCCGACCGGTCTAAAAGTCAATAAAGAACACGTAAGAGTAAGAAACTATCCTTTTAACAATAGGAGTGAGTCACACACAAACCTGCATCCAATCTCTCTTCATACTAGCTATAATGTCTCTAGCCGTCTTCACGACAGCTTTCTCCTCTGTACCACCTTTCAACAAGACTGCAAGTGTATGATCAAACGGGTCAAGTATTTCATGTACAACTGTTTTTTTATCTTTATAGTATATAGTTTTGGCTGCATCAACACAATACACAAAACAGTGAGAGCCAAAAGACAAGAGATACTTACTGTATGAGAAGCGAGGAATGAAAATTGAAGGATCAACAAGCTCTTCGTAGTTCTTGTCTTTCACAATGTAGAGCAGTTCACAGAGTTGCAAGTACACGGATCCTAACTCATAACTGCAACAAAAATTTCATGAAAACCAATACTTAAAAGGTAATAAGGCTATAAAAAAGTAAGGAAAATTGAAAACTAACTCATCTTACACGCTAACTCGAAGGTAGCTTGAAAAGTCAATAAGAAGAAACGGAAGTTTCTTTTCCCTAGAGATGAGAAGAATCAATAAGGTCAACACATGACTCGTAACGTCGTATCATAACTCAAACAGATTTAAGAAGAATCTTATAACCTGCAAGTCAAGTAGAGACAGGAACACTGTACTAGTTCAGTTCTACGCCCTTTGGTGAAGTTTTGCTCAGCTGCCATCTTCAGAAAATATATAAAATCAGAGTTAAAAAGATGCGACAAGTTAATAATACTCAAGAAGATATGAAGTAAAACATACTTCAAAGAATTGAGCAGCAAAGTCAACCAAATCGTCTCTCTCATCACCAATTAAGGCAACTGTCAAATTGCTTAACTCATCTCTAGCTGCAACCAACAAAAGAAAGGATCACAACTGCACAAACGTAATGATCAAAACCAAAGCTAAAGACTAGAGATCATCATGTTATCAGTTGCATTATTTAGGCCAATAGTGAGCAGAGAAACAAAGACAAACCTATCCTAAATCTTCTTTGACGTGAGCTTGAAACCCCACTCTGAACACTTGATACTATGTTCCCAGACGCTTGGCTCTGCAGGTAAATAAACAAAAACATGTAAGCAAAAGATTTGACAGATAATTTGAAACCCCTCTAATCAGTTCTTGCATACCTATTGATCACATTCTCAATATATTAAAAAAATTGAATCAATTTGTAGAGATTCATAAGAGGTTACAATACAATACCTGTCCAGCAGCATTCTTAACGAATTGAACATCATTAGAATAATTGTAATTCTCCAATATCCTCCCACATAAATTACATGCCCTGGCAGAAGAAGTTGACGATTCGTAAATTTTCGGATTTTATAGAGACCACAACAAATCAAGTTTTATAAACAGATTCAAACAACACTTACAATGCACCATCATAAGGGCGTAATCCGGAAACGTTCTTCCCGCAATGGGAACACCACACCATAGCTCTCCAAAGTGATAGAGAAACTATCGGAAGCGTGAACCTATCGGAAGTGATATCGGAAGCGTGAACAAAAGCTCCGGCGGTTCTGTGTCAGGAACAAGGGATTTTGAAGACTTTGAAGAGCCAAAGTGTTCTTCTTGGGCCCTATCACATAATAGCTGGCCCAGTTTGCTGATTCATTTAAGCCCACTGAATTGGTTAAGAAGATTTTTGACTTAGGGAGATTCGAACTCGTGAACCGTGAGTTACATAAATTCAGGCACCACCAACTGCGCTGTAGATACTTTGTGAATGGATGGTCGATAGTTTAGTTTTAATGAGGCCGTAGGAACCTGACACTATATCACAGGGCTCGTTTTTTCCCGCTTAAACGGGAGTTGTCGAAGATCGCTGAGCCTTCTTGGTTCTAGGGGTGTGATGCAATAGTTTTTGTTTCCACTGCATTTTTTTCTCTGTAATGTGTTGTATAGAAGAAAAGTGGGGTCTGTTTCTGATTATGTGAATTAAGTTGGCCGAATTAAGTTGATAACAAAAACGTTATTTACCACATCATTTTTTGGCTTCATCAAATATATCACTACAAATTTGGTATTTTACTTCAAAACTGCGTTATTTTTTTTTTGTTGGACTTGCGTGATTATCAGCAAAACTTTTTTCAGATTTCGTTTTCAATTTCTTTGTAGTCAACTATTCGACATCCACACTCCCAACTTTTGATATGCCGAAGAAGAGAGTGATTCTTGTATCGAGAGTGTAACTCATGCTCGTGAAGAAAGATTGAGCAAAGACGATTGTTGCTATTCTCATTTTATGGTAGGAACAAGAGAGACAAGAATTTCCAATAGCTTTTTATCGATTGAATTTGTAACTGAAAGAGAGAGTGAGACTTTGTGAGAGAGTGATTCTTGTATCGAGATCGCTCATTACATTGTACTTGGAGTGATGTTGAATGGAATTATAGTTTGTTCATAACAACTACTTTCTATAAGAATTAGAGTGATATGTGGATTAATTAGTGTTTGGGTGTTAGTGATTACTCCAAATGACGGAAAGTCTTTGGTCGTTGTTCTTGGTTGTTGTTTTCATAGTTTAAGGTTTTAATCGTATCGTATTATTTTATCAATAAGACACGTTTGAATTTTTATTTTAATAATGGAGCAAAAGGGTTACCAAAAGATGCTTGAGCATATGCCCTAGGTCCTAACAACAGGATCCGGATTTCAGGGAAATACAACGTGAACGTAAAAGTGAAGCATTTGTTCAAGAAAATTCACGTTTTGTTTGGCATATAATATGCATGTGCGTTGCCTTTTAGGCTATATATAAACGAATCAGATGGTGAAGCATTTGTATCTACATAACAAGTGACTACACTTGTAGATCTCTCTCCGGCTTGAGAGAGTAGTCGTCACTCTTTGTTCCGATCATTTCTCTTTTGGTGTATAGTGAACAGAATAAAATATTCTTAATTTATGTCGTACATATCTTTTGTAGGAATTGGATCACTTGCACTAGAGATTCACACGATCATAAAGTGAATTTCTGAGAAAGATGTTGAGATTTGAGAATACACGGTTTAGAATCAAGGAAACTGATAAGACACTTTAGAGATGATAACATGCATGACTATAACTCTAAATCAGTTTCTTTGATTATGAAAGTGCGTTTTAGGATCTTTTCAATCTCATTCTCAAAATAATGCGAGGTACCGAAATTGGTTAGCAAATGGATCGAGTGGACCTTCTCTTTTTTGTTGTCACGGTTGGAAAACATGAGCATGTCTCTCACTTTCGATTTCATGACCGTCGAATCTCTCTCTCAAGTGCACATTTGGTACATTTTTGGCTTGAGTGTATATATTTTTTTCTTATTTGTCAATTGTCAAAAGGGTTGGCTGAAAACATATTCAACTGAACCACACACTCAACACATGATTTGGATAGATGCAAACTCTTCGGCCTATCTCCATTTTGACCGGCATCCTACATTTTGTGGTTGTCTCTATCTAGTATGAGTATATAAAGTAAGCATCCTGCTTAATGGCAGAGTAAGACTCATGCGCCAGCAAGATCTTATCAGAAGACAACAGTTCCACACCAAAATGCCTATGCTCACCAGCAACACACAAGACCTTGTATGTGGAAGAAGTAGGCTCAAAGCCGATAAAGTACCTCAGCTGCTCCCGTTTGGTATCTGGTGGAGGTAAATCAATCGTCTGTCCCGTGTTGGGACTGAAAATCCTTGCCACCCATTTCCTCATGCCATTTGTGTCATGGATGTGTGTGAAACAGAGCCACCCACGAGCAGAGTGAAAAAACTCAAAGGAGTCACATCTTCACCCGTCTGCACCCCACAATCTCTGTAGTAGGAATGAGGCAGTTCTTCACCCGTCGTCAACTCCATACTTATGTAGTTGAAGTCACACTTGTCATCTCGGGGAAAAGCGAACAAGAGTTTCCTAGGCAGGGATGCTTCCTCCTCCTCCTTTAGCGAATCAAAGAAAGCCATGTAAGACTCTCCTGAAACAACATCTTCGTCTTTGTTTTCCTTCTCCTTACACAAATATGAAATTGAATTTCTGAATAATCAACAACAAGACCAAAAGGGAAAAAAACGTTTGTATGTTGTTTTAACGGAAAGTCTTTGGTCGTTGTTACGTTCTTGGTTGTTGTTTTCATAGTTTAAGGTTTTAATCGTATTATTTTATCAATAAGACACGTTTGAATTTTTATTTTAATAATGGAGCAAAAGGGTTACCAAAAGATGCTTGAGCATATGCCCTAGGTCCTAACAATAGGATCCGGATTTCTGGGAAATACAACGTGAACGTAAAAGTGAACTATTTGTTCAAGAAAATTCACGTTTTGTTTTGCATTTAATATGCATGTGCGTTGCCTTTTAGCCTTTTAGGCTATATATATATAAACGAATCAGACGGTGAAGCATTGTATCTACATATAACAAGTTAGTACATTTATAGATCTCTCTTCGGCTTGAGAGAGTAGTCGACTAGTCGTCACTCTTTGTTCCTATCATTTCTCTTTTCGTGTATAGTGAACAGAATAAAAAATATTCTTAGTTTATGTCCTAAATATCTTTTGTAGGAATTGGATCACTTGCACTAGAGATTCACACGGCCATGGAGCCTAAAGTGAAAGACATGGCCATGTCTTCCCACTGAGGCAAAGATTCGTTCGTAGTCTATTTGTTAGTCATTCTCGATCTCTCATACTATTTCGAGAAAGATATTGAAAATATCTTAAAACACGGTTTAGAATCAAGGAAACTGGTAAGAACTTTAGAGATGACAACATGCATCATGACTAACTCTATATCAGTTTCTTTGATTATGAAAGTGTGTTTTAGGATCTTTTCAATCTCATTCTCAAAATAATGCGAGATACCGAAATTGATTAGCAAATGGATCGAGTGGATCTTCTCATTTTTGTTGCCACGGTTGGAAAACATGAGCATGTCTCTCACTTTTGATTTCATGACCGCGTCGAATCTCTCTCTCAAGTGCTTACAATTCATACGACGATAAGAGTGGATACAAGCAGGATGCAGCTTGAGCACAAGAACCAACCAAGTTGTGGTCTTTTTTTTTTCATAGTTCAAATCCGGTTAAGTCATGAGTACGGTTGTTATCATGTATGTGTGTGTGTGTGTAATGTGTATATGTTGAAGCATCTAATAAATTTGGGAAATAAGCATTGCAATGCTTGGAAACAACTTTTATAACTTTGACTTTAGACTTTTTATTTTGAGAAACATTTTAAATAATTTTATAAACAAAATAAAAGCCATGTATTGTTGGCTTTTGAAAAAAGAACAAAAACGATTTATCACATTATTTAATGCCATGCCTTTTATGTTGTTAATTAGTTATGATGATGAACTCTTTCTTCTCCGAAATTTGATATTAATAAAAGTTTATTCAGCATGTGGCCATTTTTACAAGATTTTTTTAAAAGTATTAGGAGCCAGATTATATTAACTGGCATATTCTTTTATCACAATTTAACCAGAACAAAACAAAATTATACTATTCTCTCACAAGCTAAGCAAAATTAACATAATAATAACAATTGTAAATAATACAGTGAGGTTCCAGAAAAGGTTTGTTGTCAATTTCTTTTACATAATATGAACTTTCTTATTATCTTTTTGGGTTAAATAGAAATCAACAGATGCACAAGCAAAGAAGAAATCGACAGTAAACATATAATTCCACATTCACTCCGTAGCCATCACTACTTGGTTTCTGTATGTACAGAGAGAGAGAGATACAATAATAATTATAATAAGATGCTTAAGGCTCAAGCTTCATCTGAAGTGTTGGCTCAGAACCTGAAAACATAAAAAGATAAAGAGATTAGCATGAGAGTGACACTGATTCTAAAGTTTCAATGTGACTACTATGGCTCTAACTATCTCTTACAGTTGTTGTTGCTCTGTTGCTGAATATCTCCAAAACCCATCTGAACAATGCTTTGCAAGTCATTTTCCCAGAATCCCGGAGTCTGAAATTTACCAGCAACACACAAAAGGGATTGAGCAAGACAGAGACAGAGACAGAGAGAAGTAGTTTTCTAATTTTCTTGAATCTGACATTGAACAACTAAATACCTCAGCTTGAGCAAATCCATCGCTGGAGGGGAATTGTGATTCTGAATATCTGGGCATGTTCTTGCCAAGAGAATAGTATCCTGATGGTAGTCTTTGCTCTGAGCAAGCTATTGCGTAAAGAGACTGCGTTAATGACTCCCCCTGTTGGTTCATCTACACACATACAGATTCACACATTAATGATACAGAACAGAACATTTTCGATAAGAACAACAGCTGCAAAACTCAAAAGCAGAGATTTTTACCTCTGAGGATAAAGCAGCATTAGCATTAAACTCCATCCTTGGATTTATAGTAGCCAGCTTCATGGACAAGAACTGAAGCAAAACAGACCGCAAAATGTTCAGATTTTAAGAACTAATCAACTCCGATTTCAAGAAACATTCACAAAATGTTGAATCTTACCTCGACTTGTCTCTGCAAGGACTGCACATAGTTTATAATCTCATCAAGCATAACCGCTTTCCCTGTAATCCGGTTGCAACCAGGAACAAGATCCTGAAGCAACGTCATTCTCTCGCTGATCTTCTCTCTTCTTGCCTAACAAACCAAACACACATCAAAAACATCAGCATTGTGTAATTTGTAACATAAACAAAGAAACAGATCGGTTTTCAAAGGTGTTGTTGTTAGTACTCTTTCAGCAAGACTGTGGCTATCCGTTGCTTGACCCCTTCTTGCTCTAACATGAATGTAATCTTTAAGCGGCTCAGGCGCCTTTGCATCGTCCTTATTCTCGCCTTTGCTATCGCATTTCTCTGCTCCGTTCTTACTGCTCCCAGCTTCCTCCTGCTTGCTTCTCTTCCCTGCCTTGGATCCACCATTCTCCCCTGAAATCTGATTCATAAAAATCCAAACTTTTGAGTGACATTTCAAGAATATCAAGAACACATTCACAAACACACAAGTCTCTTTATCTACCAAGAAATCTGATCATAAATTCGAACTTTTTCGTCAGAGTTGAGACATGTCAAGAACACACTAAAGTCTTCACAAAGACACAACTTTCTTATCCATATGGTTTCATGAATCAAAAAGGCTACAGTTTTCCTCCTATACAGTCTACAAGTCTGAAACTTTGGAGCAAAGAGAGATTGGTGAGATCAAAAACCTTGGAATTGGAAGCTGTGAGAGACGACGAAGCTGGAGATTCCTTGCCGTTTCCGTTTGTTATCGATTTCCTCTTCCTGGAGTTGGATTTCGTGGTTTGGTGAGCTCGATCGGAAACTGAATCTGGATCAAGCAACGAGCTTTTGTTGCTCTCCTGTGCTGTTTGCTGCGACCCGAGAGCTCCGAATTCCCGATCGGATCCGAATTGTCCTGGATACGGCGGGAATCGGATTCCTCCACCGGAAACCGGGAAATTCTCGGGGATCTGGGGGTTGAATGATTGTAGAGCTAACGGAGAAATCTCTTGAGGGTTGCAGAATCTGCCGAGGAAATCGCCGATCGTTCCTTCGTTGACATTGCCAAAGGGATCGCTCTGACCCAAAGGTAAGTAATTTAGGGTTTGCTCTGTTTCCTTGTCCATGTTCATCTAGAAGAAGCAGAGACTGTATAGTGACTAAGAGTCTAAGAATTGAGTGAACCAAATTGGGAATTCTGTAAAAAAAATGAGATTTTGAAAACAGAACCAAATCGGGAAGTAATAAAGAGAGCAACTTTTTGTCTGTGTGATTCTTCTTTCAGTGAAAATGAGAAAGAGAAGACTGAATTTCACAGGGAGAATGTAAGCAAAGGAAAGCTACTAATTTAGGAAATGAGTCAGGAAGAATTTTGCAGAGACAGAGAGGAAATGAAGAAAGAAAGATTAGCAATTTAGAAACGAAGAAGCAATAGCATCATTGATCAATCAAAGTGGGGGAAAGAGGAAAGAGAAGGCGGTGACTTTTTTTACTGATCAGAGAGAGGTTTGGAGAAGAAGAAGAAAGAAGAGAAAATGACAAAAGAGAGGAAAAGAAAGAGGGAAAGTAATGATAAGAAGTTTTTTTTTTAATTAAAAAGATGTTTTTGATTAAGTGAGTTTTACAGTTCAAAAGAGGAAGAATCTTACGTGGGTTTATGTTAATGTGGGAACATTAGATGGTGAAAGTGGGTAGGCTGCTTAGGCTGGCCTCTGTAATCATTGGAGTGAGAAGAGAGAGATGGAGAGAGAGAGAGAGAGAGCATGTGCATGGCAGAGACAGGAAAGTTGTGGGAGGGAGAAACAAACAAAAGAATAAAAAGGGATTTTAGTTTTTAATTATCATGTTTAATCATTCTTGGTTAACAAGACTATTTAATTGTTTGATTAAAGATACTTACCAAAACATGGAAATTTTTTTTTGTTTAGCTGTTTGTTTGGTGTCCAAAAGTCAATTATTGACTTGAAAGGCTTTAGTTTCAGATCTTGAATTTTTTTTAGTAGTAAATCTTGAATTGTATTCTGATGAGTTGTAAGTTAATGATAATGAATTTATAATGTGAATTGAGTATCAACATATATATATATATTTCTTCATAGGTTTGTTTGTGTCACATACAAAATGAATTTCCATTGCCTTTGTTTTGACCTTTCTGTAAGTAGCTGCTTCACTTGTGAAGTACATTGCTTGTGGTGACCAAATGTTGAGATGCATAGAGCTGATTTAGGTCCAATAAGCAAAGGCTCTTAGGGGACACGTTCTAGTACATGTTGAAGCGCTTTCTTGATTCCTTGTTGATCCAGAGACGTTGTCAAGTGTATCTCTTGCACCTGAAATGTTCAATTAACAAACATTTTTCACTTAGAATCAAAACAAGAACAATCTATCTATGGCCACAAATGCCTGAAAAATAAGCTTCTGAGATTTCTTTACCTGTCTTCCAGCTCGGGCAAGAAGAACAAACTTCCCTTCTGAAGGCGGTGTCTGCGGAAAATAGAGATAAATATAATGAAAATTTTTCACAAAGCATAATTATATGCTTATGGTAATATAACAAGAAAACATAACTCACATTTGAGAGCCAAAGTTGCAAGTCTTGTGAAACCACTCTTTTCTCAAATCCTTGCCGGTTGATTTTCACCGCTTCTATTCTGAAATGTAGAGATATCTATGAGGATTGATCAAGACATGGTTCTTCTAATGCATGAAACATAGAATCCAAACTAATGCAGTTTATCTTCTTAATAAGCAGAGAGACGATTATGACTGTAATAGCAAATAACAATTTTGTTATATACCCGTCTTCTTGCAAAAGCTCTTCAAGTATTGTTTCTAGCCCTGGTAGAGGTTCGATTGCATCTCCATTACTCGAGCTTAACGAAGGAGATCCCGCAGAGCTGTCCTGTAACAATAATAATAACATTCAATCATCTACACTATAAAACCAACTAAGACCAAACAAAAGAACACATAAACATATCCACATTTTTTATTATTACCTTCAAAATCACTTTGTCCAATGTTTCTAAAAGAGGATCATCTTCTAGTTGTTTGATTGATAGTGTAATCCTTGATTTTTCTCTGCATTGAATCAAAGATATATGTATCATCATCATCATGCATGACTAAGGAACCAAAACAAGAAGAAAGAAACTCACTTGTCGACATTTGTGACTATGACTCGAACCTCATCACCATCGCGTAACACATCTCTAACGTCTTGAACATAATCCCAAGAGACTTCAGAGACATGAACTAGTCCGGTTAGATGATAAAGACCTACAACAACAACACACCACCAATCACATTTCCCATCATCAATGTCACAGCTCAAAAGAAGAAGAAGAAAACAATCAATAGTAAAAAGCAAAAAATATTTACCATCATCAAAACGTAAGTGGATAAAAGCACCATAGTCCTCAACAGAACCTACTCTTCCAGTAAACACATCTCCCACATTAACGTATTGTGAATACTTTGGCCATAATGCTAACTTCTCAGATAAAATCAACTTTCTATTCTCCTCATCAGCTTGAACAACCTATACATATAGAATTTAAACCTCAAAACCAAAATTGGCTGTTACACATTATGGATTTAAATTATAAAAATAGAAGGCAACAATTACCTTTACAGGAAGTTTTGAGCCGACCAAAGTCTTAGCTATCTCATGAATGCTTTTCTGAGGCTCTTCAATCGTAATAAAACACAAAACCATCAATGACACTTCTTCCAAATAAACAAAATGGATAAGAGAGAGTTTTAGTTACCTTTACAAGAACGTGAAGGGCTTAATTGTGGATAAGGAAGAAACCCAACAAGAGAATGAAATCGAATAAGCAAGCCTCCGCCATTAAAGCCTTCAACTTCACCTTCAAATGTGTCTCCACTTTTGCAATAAGCCTTTGCCGTCTTCCAATCGCTAGAAATCTAATGAGAGAGAGAGAGATCAATGGAAACCAAAAGTGAGCAACTTTTCTTCGTATATCCAAAAACAATTGCAAAAGTAACGAACTTTCGCCAGTTTCAGATGAGACTCTGTTCGGAATTACAACATTTTCTTCGATAAATTAGAAAAACAAGAGATGGGTACGCACCGGAGCGAGTCCAGCATCGTCGGAGGTATCCCGGAGAAGAGAATTGGAGGCGGAGAGAACGGAGGATTGATCGGAATTCCGATCGGTATCTGCGGTGGCGGAGCCTGAGAAGGATTTGACGACGCAGATGAGAGAGTTTCTATGTGAAGACGAAGACGAAGACGACGATGAAGAGGAGGAAGGGAGGAGTCTAAGAGGGCAAGCGAGAAAACAGGACTGTTGCTCGAATAGATGAGAAGAGAACGAAACAGAGCCCAAATTAGCAGTACCACCGAAAACCGCCATTGTTGCGCGGCAGAGCTTTAAGCCGCGAAGAAGAAGATTGATTGAAGAAGCTTGAAAGTGTTTTAATGGTTGTAACGGATAAGGGAGAGAGGGAAAGTGATGAGAGACTGGAGATGAAAGGTGACGTGGCACTCGTCAAAGCTCACAATAAAAGAGTAAAAGTCAAAGTAAACACACGTGGCGGAATTTAAGTGGATAATGTAAATTGTAGTTTTCGTTTAATCTCTTCTCTCTGAATCAAAAAGGATTAATCTTTATCGCAAAACCCTCTCTCACTCTCTCGCTCGCGGAAGCATTTTCTCGAGAAAGATGAATTCGAACACTTTCCCACCATCAAAACAGCTAAATTTACAAGAATCCTTCTCGAATATACAAACCCAATGCTCCAATTTGCTCAACAACGTTTCGCGAACCCTTAATCCTCTCTTTCACCACAGCAAAAACAACTCTTCTTCCTCTGCTGCTTCTGAGCATCCAAATCTCTTCTCTGCGCTCAATTCCTTGCGGGAACAAGCTAAGCAAGCTCTCGATTCCGGGTTATCTCGATTCAATTCTGGTAACGCACCCGCACCCGTCTGGGCGAGAATCTCTGACGACGGCGGCGCGAAGACGAAGACGCATGCGGCGGCTCCGGTTCGGCGATTAACCGGCGATGATTTGGAGGAGAGATTGGCGGGAGTTCCTGTTTACGCGCTGAGCAATTCGAATGAGGAGTTCGTGTTGGTCTCGGGTACTTCGACTGGGAAATCTCTGGGTTTGTTGTTCTGTAGAGAGGAAGACGCAGAGGCGCTTCTTAAGCAGATGAAGATTATGGACCCTCGTATGCGTAAAGAAGGCTCCAAAGTTGTCGCTCTTGCTCTTAGCAAGGTATAAGTTTTTCAGAAATCAAAAATCAATTAGCTTTTTATCTTTTGTTCATACTTAAGTAACTGTTCTCATAAAGAAACGATTTTTTTTCGTTTGTTTGGTTTGTGGTTTGTTGTTGTTGCAGGTCTTTCAGTTGAAAGTTGATGGTGTGGCGTTTAGGTTAATCCCTGAGTCTACTCAAATAAAAAATGCCCTCAAAGTAAGTTTGATTTACTCAAAAGCTGAAACATTGTGTTAGTTTCTTAGTGCAGCATATATAGGTCTTATGGATGTTAGTCTCTGTAGATGTTGTGTAAAGAGATTGCAAACGGCTCAAGACTTTGATTGTGTGGCATTTGGTTAAGGCACCGTGCTTACTCTCTCTTCTCTATGTGTATACAAATACAGGAAAGGAAAAAAGCTGGTTTCACTGATGAAGACTTCCATGGTGTTCCGATTTTTCAGGTAATATGCTAAAAAGAACCAATGATCTATTGGTCTCTCTGATATAGTTTTGGATACTAATTCTTAACAAGCTTTTGTTTTTGGTTTCAGTCAAAGAGTTTGATTCTACGAAGTGATAACAAGAGTTATCGCCCTGTTTTCTTCAGAAAGGTTTGGTTTAAACTTACAACAACCATGTTTCTTTCTTGTGTACACTACTGCTTATACATGATCATCAAAAGCTTGAAGCTGTGTTGGGTTTCTTACAGGAGGACTTGGAAAAATCCATAACACGAGCTTCTCGCCAACAGAACCGGCTTAACCCTGCTCTGAAACCAGGCGATATTCAGGTTTTTCTTGCTATGTTATTACCACACTGCTTTAATCTCCATGATTTGCTCACGTCTCATACTGAAATGCATGGTTCTGTTATATTCCAAAAGGTTGCAGTTTTTGAAGAAATCGTCAAGGGGATGAAGGTATTACAATGAAAGAGTATAATACAATTCACCATAGAGTTCTGTGATGCGTTTTCGTTTTTGCTGAATCTGGTTTTGGATTGAAATTGCAGGAAAACGCAGCGTCTAACTGGGACGACATTGTGTTTATACCGCCTGGTTTTGAGGTTTCGACTGAGCAAACACAGGAGTAGGTGATAAAATCCTTGGAGCATCGTAGAACCTTAACTAAGCTTTTGTGTACACTTTGATGAAGACTGAGAGAGTGAGAGAATTATATGTTTTTTTCTTTGTTTATGTCAACATTTTAGCTTTTAAAGCCTTCTAATTACGAATAAATTGTTTTTTGACATCTTGCTATTAAGTTCATCAGTATATGCATTACAAACTTTGGATCAGTGATGACTGTACTATGGAAATTGTAGATGGATAAGATTGGTTCAGTCAAAAATCAAAATTGGAAAAGCCATATTTGTTTGAAAGAGAAAAAAAAAAACGTATGCCAAAAATAGAATTTTCTTATTCGTACAACTCTATGAAAATGTATTTTTTCTATATGTATTATTTCGATACTATTACGCAAATCCCAACTTGAACGCTATTGCAATGAAACATCAAAAGCTCTCGTCCTGTACCATATGCATTTCCACGTTTTGTCATCAATACTGTGTTGTCTCTTAGAAACTTAAAAACCAATATTAACTAGCTAACTCCAATCATGAAAGCTTACGTTGCATTCAGGTCATCTTCCGACCAAACATCGGCCATTCCTTGGTCGGATCTTTCATCACCCACAAAGTCTTATTTCTTTCTTTTTACCTTAAAAAGCCCACCATTCAAAAACCATCCATCTTTTTGAAATAGATGGAGTATTAATTTCCATGATCAAGTATAACTTCTTCAACTAACCACATATTGTTAGTTGCATATGCTATTCATTTTTCTTAGATATTGATACATCCAACTGAAATTTCTTAAAATGTCATCAGAAAAAAAGCGAAAATTAACAAATACTTTGACAATGTAAAATTATCAGTTTTAATTTATTTTACAAAAATAAGAGATAAAGGACTAGAGTTTTTGATGTTGCATTGCAATAGCGTTCAAGTTGGATTAGCTTGATAGTATTGAAATACTCAGAAGTGGAGCTTTTAGCTACGTACCATATGCATTTCCACGTTTTGATGATCAAAATTTTGTTGTCTCGAATAAACTTAAAAACCAATATTAACTAACTAATTCCAATCATGCATGAAAGCTTACATTGGATCATAGAGTTGCATGGGGTTTGCGAAAGATTCGTGAGGGGTTCGTGTGGGCTTCAATGCTCTTCTTGGAACTATTTCATGTCTTACGGTGACATGGTAGTTAAATATAGGAGTGGGCAAAAAAAACTAAACCAACCGATCCCAAACCAACAAACAAAATATCATACACTATATATAATGGGTACCCATATATAATCAAATCAGGTTAAGTTTTCTCTCAATCCAAACAGTACGGTTTTGCCCAAAGTGTTTGTTTTATTATCTCTACGATAATACTTCATCTCTATTCCTCGTTTCATATCTTTCCTCGTTTCCGACCCGAATCATTGCCATATTATCTACAACTACAAGTTAGGCTTGTGTCGAGGCTGGACGGTCGAAATCGTCTCACTTACTAAATCCCTCACTTAAAATCTTATTTTGGGAACATTTGTTCCTCTTCGACCTCTCTTTGGTTGCATTCAGGTCATCTTCCGACCAAACATCGGCCATTCCTTGGTCGGATCTTTCATCACCCACAAAATCTTATTTCTTTCTTTTTACCTCACAAAGCCCACCATTCAAAAACCATCCATCTTTTTGAAATAGATGGAGTATTAATTTCCATGATCAAATATAGCTTTTTCAACTAACTAGTTGCAAATGCAATCCATTTTTCTTATATATATTATTGACACATCCAACAGAAATTTCTTAAATGTAACAAATTTGTACTACACATCATAAAAAGCAAAAATTAACAAATACTATCGATCTTATATATAAAAATATGCCAAAAATAGATTTTTCAATATGAAAATGTATTTTCTCTAAAAATAGACTATCGATCTTATATATCTCGCTGACTTGGCCACACATTTCTTTTTCATCTAGGTTTTTTTGTTCCTCTCACCTAATAGTAAGATCTATTTTTAGTGTGTATTAACTATCATATATAATGTGAATGAAAGAAGAAAATGTATACAACTATACCGATTGAGAAAAAACAAGAAGTCTCTCCAATTGACCATAAGTAAGAACTAAAAATTCTGGAAGCATGAGGCCTCTTACTTCGTTTATAGTTGTATGTGTTCTTTTGTTTCTCGTTTCGAACATTGTGAAAGGTAATTTACTATTCTCCTTTTAATTTTATCCTATATTTACAAAGTTACGGAAATATTTGATTATTCAATCACAAATGTTGATGTTAAACAATTGTATAACAAACAAACAATGTAATATCATTTGGTTAGCTACAAATATTTATCTACAATTAATCTTTTTGTTGTTGTTTTTTGCTTGAAATTTGTAGAAGTGAAAGCACAAGACCCTGCGTCTGCGTGTAAACGTTTTACTTCTTTTCCTGGAAAATGTGGCGCTAACGGAAACAAGACATGCGAAACCAGAATGACGATGAAAGAAACCGCCAAATATGTTCGCTGCGATTGTGCTGATATCAAATGGCGAAACCGAGACCACCATACCTGTACTTGCTTTATGAAACTTCCTTGTCCGTAACTCATCCACAAGACTCTCTTCTTCGTATGACAAAAATTAGAGATCAAGAACGAGAGTTTTTGTTGCTCAAATCACATTTTTTATGGCTCTTTTAGCTAGAATTTACTTGTATATTAATTCCATTTGCATCTTCTCATTTGGATGATCAAAATATGCATTCTTTCAAGATTGAAAAATCTCATTTGACAAAATAATTTTGGCTTTAAGCTTCTTCCAAAATGATTCAATCTTGAAAGTATAACAACAAAAGAGAGATTGTAAAAAAATTAAAACAGAGAATTTTAAATTCAATTTCTCGATTCAAGAAGCAGAAATCAGAAAAACCATTCTTCTTCGTCTTCTTCCTACGAATACTAACTTACAATCCAGAAACCAAGCAAGAAGGCACCACGAACTCAACAACAATGGTGGAATCGACATACTCACGAACCTTCTCTTTCTCCGAATTCACCAACTCCGTCTGAGCATCCACACCTTCCAATTCAGCCAGATCCTTAAAATACGCAATCGAAGCAATCGAGAAACCTTTCGCTCTCGCCGGAGAGAAGTTTTCCCCCACAGTGATCTGACCAATCTCCGGGAATTTCTCGTTGAGCCCCTTAATCACATCCATAACCTCCGATCTAGCTTCATCAGGGAGATTCTCTTTCAGCTTTAAGAATGTCACTTTCGCGACGGATCCAGGAGGCGGAGCTAGGGTTCCGGGGACTCGATCGGCGATCCAATCGACGGCCATGACGTCATCGCAGATCGGCAACACGGATTCCTTGACGACGCGGACGTGATCGGGATGCGCGGCGTAGGTGGTGAGATCCTCCTTAGATCCGTACCGGCTGTGGAGGATGTGAGTGAAGGCGGTGGCGGAGGATCTGACACGGTGGAGAGGTGCGGCGGAGATGTGAATCACTTGGTTGAGGGAAGCGAGGCCGTTGAGGCCGTTCATCATCGAGCTGATTTTGGATGAGTCGGTTTCGTCCTTGACTTTGAAAAGGACGATGTGCTCGACGATCTGGTTCGGAGGAGACGAGGAAGACATTGCGACGGCGGAGAAGGAGCGTCGCGAGGAGGAGGAGGAGAGACGGAGATGACGATGGATTGGAGAGTGTTTGGTTGGTGAGAAAGCGAGAGAAGAAAACGGCGAGGAAAATAGCGGTCGAGCTCTAACGCAAATCATATCTCTTTATCGTTTTGATTTTACGGCGTCTTGTGGACTGAAAACTTATTCGATCGCGACTGTGAGTTAAAAACAGTGTTTTGATCTCAATAGTATTACACACGTGTCAACTTTGAGATAAAAAGGTTTGGTGGAGACTGCAGAGTTGGTGAGGAGGATAACACTTTTACTGTATTTACAACTAATTTTCACTCACTAAATTACTGTAACATATTTGCTATTATAATCGGTTTTGTATTTTTATATGTTAACTTACTCAAATATAATTTTCATATTAACAGAATGAAAAATATGTAATATGTGATTTTTTTTCAAAAATAAACTACCGATCTTGTTTATCGCGTTGACTTGGCATACATTTCTTTTTAATATTTTATTTTTTACCTGATTTATATCATAAGTATCTATTTTTAGTGTATGTTGAGTACTATAATTATAGAGAAAGAAAAAGTGTATGATTGTTGAGAGATCAAAACAACAAAAAGTTTCTGCAATTATCATCATATCATTATTTTCTTGTAAACATGAGATCTGTTTCTTCAGTCGTAGTACTTTGTATTCTTATGTTCTTCGTTTTAAACCAAGTTAAAGGTAATTTTACTATTCTCCTAGCAAATTTGATTCTGCGAAATTATGAACATAGCGATCATTCTTATCCAAAACCCAAAACTAAAAAATTTAAGAAAATGTGTTCATCAAATGTTTAGCTAAATTTCTTTTTATCTACAACTAATATTAGTTTTTTACATGTTGGTTAATAGGACAAGAGGTAAAAAAAGCGGCTCCTTTGTGTAAATTTAGTCAGAGATACGACGGAAAATGTGGAAATATGGGAAACTTTTGGTGCCACAGCGAAATGGCGCAAAAGGAATTTCCATCATTCCCTCGTTGCCAGTGTACTGACCGAAGAGTTAGAAACAAAGAACAACATGTCTGCACATGTTGGATTAAAGATCCTTGCAATCAATAACTCAGAACCCAAAATATTCTAGTATTACGTAGTAACATATATGTTCGTCTGTTTTTTGTGTTTTGTTCCTTTTTGCCTAATCAAATTGAATTAGTTTTCACTTTAATCAAAAGAAATTAGTTTTTGAGGTAATAATACTCACATATACGTCCGTTTGAAAATAATATTGTTACATTTGTTAAACAAACCGGCTACCGAAAATTTGCCTGATTAGCCAAACTAATTAACTTGATATAGCAGTAAATGGGATAAATAAACGATAACCCACAAATCATTTACTGATAACAAACAGTATATGTACTCCATTACACAATGAAATGTAGGAGCGTGCTTCTAGGCTAGAGTTAGAAGATGGGTCTTAGATTTAGAACTCGATCGTAATCAAAGAACAAAGGAACAATACACATTTTTGTTTTGACAATTTGAATTGCCTATTTTTGGTTTTTTTCATTTATTTAAACAGAACATGAAGCAAATACATGGAAGCAAACGTGGAGTACTCAACTCCTACAAAATTGGAAATGAAAAATGTGGTGAAAGTGGTTCCGAGACCGATTACTCATTATTCAACGGAAGCAAATAACAAATTCAGAAATGCAAACAAGTGAACAAACCGAACTTCTTAATTGGCATACTCCCGGTTAATTTGAAACCTTTCGTGATGGTTCTTTCCATCATTAGAAGACTAAAGACACAAGACTCTCAGTATGATTCGGAAAAGATACAAAATTGAACCAGTAATCATCGATTCCACGGTATGTGACTTTTCTTGTAATATTTGTCTTGAGATCGTAATAATAGAATTCATCAAATGGTCCATGTCGATCCGGCCTGCCCGTTGGTGCATAAATCAACTCACCATCACCAGTAGCACCACTTAGCTTCAGATACCCATGCCTGCGAAAAGGAACCAAAAGTCTTCTACTAGACCATTCTTGTTTCTCAACATCCTCTAAAACCCATAGTACTGAAGAAGGTCCATCATATATCCAGCCTAATTTTCCACGGTAGTTTATTAAACTATGTAGCGCACTAGGTAGATAAGACATGTCACAATCTGGTTTATTTATAACCAAGAATTTCTCGGACCTCACATCAAAGCTCACTGTGTTATGATCCATCCCGTAGTAGTAAAGAACTCCGTTGATGCATCTCCAACTTCTCATTGTCATCGAGAGATGAATAGGGCTGGTTTTGGTTTTTCTCCATGACTCATGAGCTCTCAGTGTGAAGATCTGAGGGTCGTCTTCCCCATTCTTCTTTGCAAGATCTTTTCTAAGTGACACTGACATGCACAACACTTTGTGTTCACCAGCGATTGGATCGTATCCCAAAAGGCTTGTTAAGGGTTTAGTGATCTTATAAGGCTGTGGCAATGTGACAGTCTGTCTCAAGGTAGGGTTCCAAATTATGACGCTGTCAATATTTTCAAAACATACCAAGCCACATATGGAGTCACGAATGTTAAAGACGTTCCCGATGTTGTTATTATAAGTTGGGTAATGGTCTCCTTTTGGAACCATCATCTCAAAATTCTTCACAAAAGCAGAAGGACTTTCGGGGTCCTGTTGATGATGCGGCAACGAGAAGAAGGTTTGCTTACCCTTTACTTTCTTGACGGAAAGAATAGACTGCCGAGCCGACGAGTGAACTGCGAACGACTTGATGAACCATGGAGTGGTGGTGGTAGATGACCAGAGTTTAGAGACGCAACTAAACCTCGCCACCGATTTTGCTGGCAGTCTTAAGAGTATTTCTACGGTCACTTCAAGAGGAACCCATGGATACGATTTGGTGCTACACTTCTCTTCGTCCATATATTCTCTCTTTTCCAAAGCTTTTTCTGTATCTCCTTCTCCATTCTTATTAGTCATGATATATACTCTTTCATGTAGAATCATAAAGATTTATGTTATGCAATTATTCGATTTTTTAAAACTTACCATTTCAAGATATCAAATATTTCTTCGACTTATTCTTTACTATATAAGAGACTTAAAATTATGGAAAAAAGCGCCAAATGGAAAATTTTATATACTAGTAGTATTAACTATTGAAAGATGCTTTCCTTGTCTTTTATATTTCGCATTTCGGATGAAGATTACTTAGAACTTTAATACTCGTAATCAAAGAACATGCATAAAGAAAAAATGAACAATAAGTCATTTTTGTTTTGGCAATTTGAATTGTCGATTTTTTCATTTATTTAAATAGAACGTGAAGCAAATACATCCAAGCAAACGTGGATACAAACTTGGAAATGGAAAATGTGGACAAACCGACAAAGTGGTTGTGACTTATGAGACATTTGGTTATTAGGTTATTCCATATACATATCCAGTAAGTATGCGGGCAAATAGGTTGGTTGGGTTATTGAAATATTTGGTTATTTTTTCTCTCACGTAAAATGAAGATCTGTGTAAATTATCTTAACGATTTCAAAACTTTTTTAAAACACTATATATGATCTTAGTATGTCACGATATAGTAAGTAAGAATTATTTATGCCGTACTCACATCATACGCATTCAACTTTATTTTGACCCTCAAGATAACTATCCAAGTAAAAACTTTTCGGAAAACTTGGTTGCCATTGAAATTGAGAGGAAAATGAGCCGTAGAAGATACAACATGATAGTTAAATAGAGAATTAACAATTTTAAAATTTACAGCAATTAAAAATTCTACAAATGATTTTACCTAACCTATATTCACAATACTATTTAACTCTTAATAAGGGTATCTCCAAAGTAACACTTTGCTGCACAACATCAAATTCATAGACAGAATACTTAAGAAGCGATATCTACAAATCATAGCATCAACCGTTTCAGAGTAAAATCATAATAAGTCTTGTTCTTCAATTGGTTATCCATGTGGAGAGCTTTCAATTTGTTGAAGACGTGGTTGGCCTCAAATTTCAAAGTGAATGAAATTATGGAATACACCAGATGAAAATTTTCTGGAAGGTAAGTAATCACTTGCGTGTTATCTTTGTTTAGGATAACATCTCGGTGGATCTTTGGATTTCTTTAAAATATCAGGAAAAATCCATTCATCATCCTACCAACTAGAATCAAGATGCTGGCAAGAACTGTAAGAAAACGAAAAACGAAAAGTTAATTATTAGGCATTTTATTGGGAATGGAACTGTATCGATTATCAAACCAACCATAAATGAATTACGTGAGCAAGAAGAGTCAAAAGACAAAGATTTTATTTGCAACAAGGACATAAAACGGTGAGCGCTAAAGCCTCGCACCGATAGATGAAACTCTGATATCACGTTCCGGTGATAGACGCTCGCCATACAACCGGCTTCCACCTTCCTGGTGCACAAAAAATGTTGCATTCCTTGAAGGAATATGGGGAGACAAAACATGTATTTCAGTTTGCATCTGCATAAGATTAAAAATTAGGTGTGAATTAGCACTTATATATTTAAAGACATACACCTTTATAACAATTAACTTTGGAAATATGAAATCTGATACTTTGTTTATAGTTTTCGGTGTTTTCATGTTCTTGGTTTTGAACCATGTTAAAGGTAATCTATTATTCTTCTTTTGATTTAATTTTTATTTATCAAAACATTGATTATAAGCAGTATGCAGATTTTATATGCATATTTGATATTTTAGTTATGATCATCATACAAATGCAATGTTTTGATTTTAAATAGATATAAGCAATATGCAGATTTAATATTCATATATAATATTCAGTTTTTTCTACTAAGTATATGTTGTTCATTAATATTTTTTCTTAATAAAAAACTTGACCTATTCAACTAAATTTTTGTAAATAAGCTTAATTCGTCAACGGAAATGGAAATGTATGTATTCCAAAATTAGAATGCTCATCTTTTTAACCTCGTTGACTTGGCCCCAACATATATTTGCTTTTCTTAGAGCTTTATTTTTTCCTATTAATTTTGAAATATCTATTTTTAGTGTGCATGTTGTGTTTAGTATACATATATATAATTGAGTATTAACAAAGAAAATGCATGTAGCTACTACGAGTGAAGAAAAGCCAAAAAAATCTGGGATTAACAAATATTTCTTAACCTTTGGAGATATGAAATCTGCTACTTTATTTATAGTTTTCGGTGTTTTCATGTTCTTGGTTTTGAACCATGTAAGAGGTAATCTATTATTCTTCTTTTGATTTTATTTATCAAAACATTGATTAATCATATAAAATTTAACTTGTAAATTAAACGTTACAAGATTAGTATTATCAATTGTTCAGCTAAAATCTTTATCTACGATTAATTTTTATTTTTATTTGTGGTTGTTTGAAAATAGTAGAGGTGAATGCACAGGTTCCTCAATGCAGAATTTATAATCATTTTCCTGGAAAATGTGGCGCTAATGGAAGCTAGATGTGTGAAAACCAAATGAAGTCACGTTATAATCCAAAATTTGCTCGATGTGACTGTACTAACATGAGATGGCAAAACCAAGACCGCCATAACTGCTACTGTTTTGTTACTCTTCCTTGCAATATGTAAGCTCATATACCAAAAAATATATTTACTACTACTAATAAAAGACAGGACAAGGGTTATTTTGTGTGTTTATATATATATATATATATATAAACATGTCAATCTGTTTTTCATTTTACCAATTTTATTTAATTTTCTAATATACTAAAAATAAAATAATTATTGGTTACTTGTATATTTGAATTAATAGTTCGATTATCCCTCTATCAATCGTTTCCTTGTTCATGTCCGATACTAATATAATCACAAAACGCTGCCATAAACTGAGAAAACTCAAAACCATAAACTGAACCAGACGTACACTCCTCTTTAACGCTACTACAAGGCGTTTCTTGGTCACATGTAAACACGAAGTCTACACGTTAAACCACCCTGTGGGAACTTGGAATGAGATTCACGACACGTAGATACCAATCGATGACACACAACCTGAAGTGTAAGACCCAAACAAACCACCAAACTCACGTCGATCACGTATTGCCGGAAAGATCTCGATCTTGGGAAGACTTGAATCCATACCATTGTGCCTAATCGGTCCGTGCTTCCCACGGCTAGTGTGAAATGTCAAGTTTCTTATTCCTCCATATATACTTTCCACACAATCCAGTCACATATTCATCTTGATTCAATCTCGCCTGCATGCGGTTAACTTGATCAGCGACTTAACTTAACAGGAGTTTACACACAAAAATGCCTAAATTGATTTTGTTCGTATCATCTCTACATAGTATTGTTCGTATCTTATTTCAAATGCATGTATGAATTATTCAATACTATATAACTATAAGTTTATAACGTACCAAAAGGTAATGTAATATTAAAAGCGCGAAGTCGGTTTAGGAGCCGCAGAGGCTGCGGACCCACCGCCGCCGGTGAACATATATGGTGGTTGTTTACCCACCATAATTATTCTATTTTTCACAATGCTTTTATGAGTTTTATTATTACTTTGTTATGTTAATCATTACTTGGGTTAGGAATCATTATAATTCTTATGTATTCATTACAATCTTGATAATCATTCAAAGCTAAGTGATTCCACTAGTTAATCATTGTTAAAAAATACTTAAAAGTTAGGTAGGAATTCATTCAAAGTTAGACACGAGTTTAACATAGACTCCTAAAATTAAATGGAGTAGTTTGATGTCTCATTGAATACCACAGAGCATGGACGTTTGCAAGTATTGATCAAAGTACTTTTAAGAGAGCGTTTCTCTTTTGAATCGACATTAATGAATCTAAAATGTTTTCAACATCTTAGCATGCATGTGGTACCGTTGAAGTGCTTAAAAAACTTTAAATGCTCGATAAATCAGAAAATCCTATATTGTTAGTTGCATGCTTGTGCATTGCCGGTAAAATTGTTAGTAAATCAGAAAAGCCTATATTTAACTCGAAGTCATGACTCTCATATATTCTTTCTGAATTCAGATCCATACGCAAAAATTAAAATACAATCTAAGAAAAACAGAAATCATTATATGCAGTCATGATGTGTTTAAAATATGAATAAGAATTAGTGTTTTAATATAAATGCACAAAATATGGGTGTGCGACGAGTAGCATAATTTGATATCATGGCTAAGGAAGACCAATGATGATGTGTCGATTCCAAATTCCATGAATCTGCATGCATCATCCCCTAACTATTAAAAGAGTAGCATTGAACTCGTGACATTTTCGCTTTACCCATGGATATAGTCATAAAAAATATTAAATATTTTTCGAAATGGGATGCTGGACCACAATACACCAATTTAAGGCAATAACCATTCCTTATTTAATATTTTTTGAGCAAAGCCAAACAATAGTTCAACGTATAACCCATCGTTTGCTCCAAGGATCCGACTAATTATTTCATGTTGAACATTTCTTACAACTTTTCTTTTTTTTGTCAAATTTACAGTTTATCAGTCTTTCTGCGTTATCTTCTCCCTCGCTAAATCGCAATCAACTAGAGCATATAAGATCTGCATCTAGCATTGAAGTGTGTACACAAATTGGTAAGTAGAGAAAACCAAGATTTATAGTGACTAATGTCGGATTATAATCGGCAAAACCATGTTTTCAATTTCACGTGTTTATGTACTGCTTCGTGTCAGACCTTTCTTTGTATCTAAATCGATTAACATAGATCTAAACATTTCGTTACGTTTTTTTCAAAAAAAACAATTTTGTCACATGCATTTCCTTATATTCCATCTGTTTTGCAATATAAGGGGATTTGAAGTTTTTCTCTTGTTTCATAATATAAGGGGTTTTCAAATTTTTGTGCAAAATTAAATATGTTTTTGTTACTTTTGATTATTTATATTGTGCAAAATATTTTTTCATTAGTTGGGATGTTTTGAAATTGATGAGCAAATATATTTTATTGTAAAAAGTACAAAAATTAAATGAATTCTTAATCTTTGTGCAAAAACTAAAACCCCTTATATAATGAGGGAGTAATGGATTAGCTAAGAGCATCTCCAAACCAGCCTCATATTTCACCTTTATTGCTATTTTAGAGTTAATTTTGCTCCAACCCAATCTCATTTTCAATCTCAAAATGGCAAAATGCCATATTTTTTCCCAAATTGAGGTTGATCCCATTTTCATTTCCATTTTGGAGTTGAAGTTTTTAAATTATATAACAGTCCTTAAACTATTTCAGTTTATATATAAGTAATAATTATTTTGATGTTTATTTTTACCCTAAAATACAAATAAGACATATTTAATAAGAAATTAAACTATTTAAGCTAATAATAAATTTAAAAAGAAAGGAAAATATTCATAATTAATTTAAATAATTATAATAAATTGTGAAAGTTTTGAAGAAAAAAAACTTATGGGCAATTTGTAATATATATAAATATACAATGTAAATTTAGTAATTAATAAAAGGTTTTGAAGTAAAAAATGAGGCAATACATTGGAGCAAAACCCAACTCATTTTGAGATTTCTTCATTTTGGAGTCAAATATAGGGCAATACATTGGAGATGCCCTAAGAGATGGATCATACAAATAAGTTTATCACTCTTTAGTTATTTTCCTTAGACTTTAGTCTTTACACAAATACTTAAACAATCCTAATTTGATTTTAACTAGATTCTAACTTGTATGTCTGTCAAGTTTTGTACTTTTTCATCATGTGCACAGTAAAAGAATTTTAGTGTGGAGTACTTACATATTATGAATTCGTATATACTAACTTTCTGACAAATTTAACAGTGTTATTATTATTATTCATCATGTGCACACAAAAGAATGCAAATGCTTCATAATGGTTATTAATGAATGAAATGAAAACGAATAACGATAAATTTGGCTGCAGCCACCACTTGTAGTTCATTTTTTTTTGAAGAGGAATAATTAGTAAAAAAGTTTAATGAGTTTATTCTTAAAAAATGGAGAATTTGTAATCTTCTTTCGATGAATTAGCATAACAGGTGCATGTCGTTTGTATATTAATATATTTTTGGCAGATTAAGAATGTTTAAGCACTGTCATCCACCCACAAAGCTTATTTATGTCTAGATCTAATTAGTTTTTTGTTTTTTTCTATAATGTTTTCTGAATCACATTCGTTGAGATTTGATCTATTGATATATACAATAGTTTTAAGAGCCAACAAAGTAGAGCTCAATCTGAAGATTTTATGAAGTAGTAGAAATTACTGAAATGCTGTTCTTTTTTTACGTTGTTATTATATCGAGCGACTTTAATATCTACAAAACTGCTTTTTGTAACTTTAATCCTCTTTTCCGCGTCGAGGCATAAGCTTATGTACAAAGCTGAACAGGGGAGCTGAACAGAGTAAATAAATGGTTATACTTATATCTAATAACTTGTTGTACAAGTTTCTCTTCATAAACCTATTAATTAGGACTCGGTCTACTTACGTACCAAACATAAAAAGGAAAAAAAAAACTTCATATTCGGGTTGACGATATATTAGGATTGACTTTGAACGCAGAAGCCACCATCTTTTCAAAATCTCTGTGTGTGGAATGTGGATTAGAGACTGTCTCGTGTGATGGAAGAGTTGCGTTTACAATTCGAATCTTACCATATAAAACGTACTACTATTCAATAAAAGAGGTGAGGATTAATGGAGACAGACACGTGACATGAAGCAGGTTTGAGAGGTCACAACTCACAAGTGCACCCTTATATTTTTATTGGACCAAACAAAATAAACTAATGGAACGATAAATATTTGAAATTCCTACAATTACATTAACGGATTATAACTATTGGACCGTAAAGGATTTAAAATCTGAAAACATCATACCAAGTTTAATGTTTTCAGATTTTAGGAATTTTGTTTTTTGGTCCAATAGTTACAATGGTGCTATCCAACAATTACGTTATAAGTAACGGTAAGAAATCAATCTACGGCGACAATGAGGTAAAAAAGTATTTACCATGCAATTCGATGAAAAAATAAATAAAATCACCTGAAATTCAATGTTTTGTTGGTTTGCTAGAGGTAGATCTCACTCTATTCAGTTAAAGTTACGTTCACAATATCCAATCCATACCAAAAAGAGCACTTAAAATTTTGTTATCTCGTTGGTTTGCTTAGCATAAACCACTTATCTTTGTACCTTTGAAGTCACACTTGAACAAATTTTAGCTTTGCTTGTTTAACTTATACCATACAAACACACAAATAAAATCATAAGAAATTCGAACTTTATTTAAATCTGAAGAAAGGAAAAGGCCAAAATAAAAAAAGAGAGGCTCCAGGTTTGATGGGAGAAGAAACAGAGCTGGCAACAGCTAAGCTATTCACTGATAGATCACTCTCTTCTGTCCCGCACTCCTCTCTTTCCCTTTTTTGTTTCTTTCTTTCGACAGCTTTCATTTTTTTTTTTATCTTCAGTTTAAAATTTGAATATTTTCAGTCATAATATGGATAAGTCATAAGAAAAAGCTTGTATGTAAATACTCTGTTTATTAACAACACAAGTTATAAATTAAGAAAGGAAAACAAGAACAAAACTACTCACTAATCATATGTTTATTTACAACAACACAACTTAATTAAGTAAGCCACACAAAATACATTGTCTCTTTTACAAATTAGAGTTGTGCTTTATTTGTCAAAACCCATACATCTTTAATGATCATCAACTCCAAAAGACATCTTATGTTTTTTTTTCAATTATTTTTTTCATTTTTAGTGCGTGGTTAAGGATTATAGATAGATTGTTAATCCATAATCTATAATTAGAAAGAAAAATAATAATAATGAAAAAACAACTGTAGTTGGCTTTCCCAAGACTGCTTCACCTCCTATAAATACCCTATCCTCTTTGAAAACCCATAACACATCAAAAACTCCTCGAACAAACAAAACATACAAAAACAAACCCCATAACTTTCATTTCTATCATTCAACCCCCTAACAATGGGTCGAACCTTGAACCTCACCGTTTTGGTGACGTTTCTAGCTCTGACAATGCTCGGAACTGCTTACTCCGGTAGCTTCAACGAAGAGTTCGACTTGACTTGGGGTGAACACAGAGGCAAAATCTTCAGCGGAGGCAAAATGCTATCACTCTCACTAGACCGGGTTTCCGGGTCGGGTTTCAAATCAAAGAAGGAGTATTTATTCGGAAGAATCGATATGCAGCTCAAGCTCGTCGCCGGAAACTCCGCCGGAACCGTCACCGCCTACTACGTAAGCTTTAAAACACACTCACATTCCCCAAAAAAACAGAGACCCAGTTTTTTTTTTTTTTTTTTCAAAACTAATGTAAGATAAATGTTGCAGTTGTCGTCGGAAGGACCAACGCACGACGAGATTGATTTCGAGTTTCTCGGTAACGAGACAGGGAAGCCTTACGTTCTCCACACTAATGTCTTTGCTCAAGGCAAAGGAAACAGAGAACAACAGTTTTATCTCTGGTTCGACCCAACCAAGAACTTCCACACTTACTCTCTTGTCTGGAGACCTCAACACATCATGTAATTTAGACTTTGAAATATCTTAAAAAATCAAAACTTTTTAGATGGGTCTTTCTTTGTCGTCTAACATTTGTTTTGTGTATTGTCTGCAGATTCATGGTGGACAATGTTCCGATCAGGGTGTTCAACAATGCAGAGCAGCTCGGTGTTCCGTTTCCCAAGAAGCAGCCAATGAGGATTTACTCGAGCTTATGGAACGCTGATGACTGGGCAACGAGAGGTGGTTTGGTTAAGACAGATTGGTCAAAGGCTCCTTTCACAGCTTACTACAGAGGCTTTAACGCAGCGGCTTGTACAGTCTCTTCAGGGTCATCTTTCTGTGATCCTAAGTTCAAGAGCTCTTTCACTAATGGCGAGTCTCAAAAACAGGCGGTGGCTAGTGAGCTTAATGCTTATGGGAGAAGAAGATTGAGATGGGTTCAAAAGTATTTCATGATTTATGATTATTGCTCTGATCTCAAAAGGTTTCCTCAAGGATTCCCTCCTGAGTGTAGGAGGTCTAGAGTCTAAAACAAAAACCAATTGATTCTCTCTCACTCTATATCTATTGTTGTTTAGTGCAAATTCTCTTTGTTGTTGTTTTCTAATAATTTGATTACTTTCATTATTCCAATGCGCATTCATTCCTACGAGTCAAGTAAATGTGTCACGGGACTCACGGACACATGTACTAAAACAGATTAAAAAAATCCAAATTCTTGAATATGCCAAAATAAACAATAGTTAAGTATGAACACTTATACGAAACATGACTTCATCTACAACAATCCAAATGAAAAGGTACAAAGATTCACAGGCAAACATGTGGATAATAGTAACAATTTAAACACACAATGTTGTTGTTATCTGCAACTTGCTAAAAAGGTCACAGGAGATTTGCTTTTATAGTAGTACTGTTGCGTATGTACATAGAAGAAGAGGTGGTTTTTTTTTTTTGGAAAAGAAGATGATGATAATAAATATAATCACATGGACTAAATGTATAACGGCAATTTGATCTATGATCTATTACTTCTCTTCAGGGACACAAAAGAAAGAGACAGCTTTCACTTTTCAAAATTAAACAAGGACATGAAACTGGATAATGTGGAGATAGGTGACGTTAGAAAGAAGAAGAAAAAAGGGAACCTAGTTGCTTCAGGGTGATGATGTATGGATCAAGTTGTTAGGTTCAAATGCTTTTAGGATAGTCTTCTCGTGAACGTAATGAGCGAATTTCACTCTTGCTCGTTGTTCGTTCTGGAAAAAAAAAAAAAAAAAAAACATATGGAGAGTGAGAATCATGTGTTTTTGAAACAGCTTCAACCAGATATGCTTGTTTTTAAACATAAAGCAGAATGAGACAATTTGGATTATGGATAAACTCACGGGGATTCTGCAATGAACTTGAAGATCTTCGTTCATTTGGTGGAGACGGCTTTGCGCAAGCTCTGCTGCCTCAGATGCTCTCTTTGCAGCTTCTCCAGCCTGTTGAAAAGAAACATAACTGTCCATTAGATATATGCACATAGAACACTTTAGCTAAGTCTGCAACAACTTGTGTCTACTCTATACAGGTGTAGTTTGAGCAATATTTACACAAGTAAACTGATGAACCAAATAGATTGATTGATGTGACTCTACCAATAAAAGAAACGTCACTCACTTGACTTTTGTGGGATTCACTGTCATGTTTCTCCAACAAATCCCTGAGATGAGATATTTCTCCGACGAGATCCAAAACCATGACTTCAGTATCTTGCAGCTGATTTCTTGAGAACTCGAATGCTCTCTCTGCGTTTAGACGGAAGGAGGAGCAGTTCAAACAAGAGCATATCCCTCTGCATCCTCTTATACTCCGTTTCAGAATCCCCTTTGTGGGAGAAATGGAGGTAGGAGTTGCCAATATCACAGTAGGGTCAAGCATCTCAGCTGTTAGATCCGGACTATTTGCCTCTAGTTGCTCTGGGAAGCTTGTAGCTTCTGTTTTCTCTGCACCGTTAATGTTTTCTTCGCCCAATGAAGATGTAGCAAGAGGAGATGATAATGGGGCCTCAGCGCCTAAATCATTGCAAGGAACTTCCAAATTCTTTTCAGTGTTGGGGATGACATGCTTAACTTGTGTTTCTTGTTCCTTGCCAGGATCAGAAACTTCTGGGGATAAAGAAACACTTTCACAAGGAACTGTCTCTTTGTCTTCGTTAAAGCAATCATCTGGTGATTCTCTAGCAACATTTGATGTCACCGTTTCCAATTTCCCTTCACTCTCACAGACTAGCATCGATGATGGAGTACTCTCCTCTGTGTTTTTTTGATGATTGACTGTTTCAGGGACGCCTAGAAAAACCAGCAAAGACAAGGTATTGGTACATCACTATGAGCTACTCTGGATATACCAAACAACTGAGAGTTGTATCAAACTAGAAATAGGCTTACGAGGTTTATCTTCTTGAACATCTCTAAGATATGGAAGCATTCTTCTGTAATTAACAGAGCCTGGTGTTTTAAATAACTTCCGCTTAGAGCATGCCTGTTTCATGTCAAAAAAAAGAATCTCATGTTGGACACAGGAGATAAAACCTGAAAGTTTCCAATGGCTAACATGATCTTTAAAATCTTCATAGATGGAAAGAATCTTACAGGTTTCTTGTTGGGGCTGGACGCAATCACCCTCTTCAATGGGCTACTGTTTCCACATAAGTTTCCCGCCGAATTGTTGTTGTTGAAGACTCTGTCCACAGATTGCATAACAGGAAGTTGAAACTTGCCTGTCATCAATTCAGCTACTTCCTCTTTTGGATCCTCAGAACAAGCAATTTTGGTCTCCACGGTTTCTTTGTCACAGGGCAAATTTATAACTGCAGGACTCTGGCCAAAAGATTTCTCAGGTTTTGAACACCGGCCTGATGATGTTCCATCTGTAAAGAGACAAATTGACAATTTAGCATATCAAATTCCAACTTTCACTTTTGATTCACGAAAACAAGGATTGTAAAATGAGAAATTACCATCTGCAGCTTGCATCAAGTATGGGAGCATTCTCTTGTAGCTGAAGGAGCCATGGTTCTTGAACATCTTTGCACGAGAACATTGATGAAGAACCTGTACGAGTAAAATCAGCAACAACAAGCAAAACTAAACAAACTTTAATGTAACATTCAACAAAGGCACAAGAACGCATACCGATTTGCTGGAGAGATTCGTAACACTTTTCTTCACTGCTGATCCATTAGTCTCTTCACATATACGCTCTGCTTCATTCACCGCCGGGAAAGGTTCACTGCTCAACAATTCGGATTCAGGTGGCGTCGTCTCCAGGAAATCTTCTACTTCTACATTTCCTAATTTATCAGCATCGATTTTGTTTCCTTCTTTAACAACTGATTCACAACCAAAAGCCATCATCGGACCAATTAATTTCTCAATATCGCAATCTAGAGAAATTTCTCAAAATTCAGCCTATGGGTCGAGAAACTTACCATTCGAATTGAGAGATTCGCATTGAGATTCCTCATTTTGTGCCTTGGATTGATTTTCCCCTTTGGGTTTGAATTCCCAGTCTATGGAGATCGAGCTCGGAGAGAACACGCGTCGGAGACGAAGATCCTTGATGGTGACTCGAGGATACGTCCGAATGATTTTCGAAATGATCTTCCCGCTGAGAGATGGCGAATTTTTGAAACTAATTCCGTTTCCGGTTTGAGATACGGCGGGTGCGATTCGGCCACCGCCGGAGCGGTTTCTCTGATACTGCGATTTTCTCGTCGTGGGGATCTCGCTAGCTGGAGAAGACGATAATCGCATTCTCTTCCGAGTTATCTGATTTGATTCCGGCATAGCTAAACCTTCTTCGCCGTGAGAGAGAGAGAGAGAGAGAGAGAGAGATTTTGTTTAATTTTTTTATTTCGCGGGAAGAAACGACGTGGTTCATCTTTAGTGCGTGTTTCGGCGGGAAACTATTTGGCGGGAAGGAAGTAAAAGCTAAATTTTTGTGCGGGAAATAGTATAAAAGGCCTAGAGACCTAGGCCCATTATGGAACCAAACCGGATTGTTCAATAGGACGGTTTCAGTTATGATCCGAAATTAATTTATTCGAACCGGTTCAATTTAAAAGCCAATTTGTCTCACGCGCGCGAATATATAAAGCGTAGAGCCCACGTGTCCAGCCAAAACCCTAAATCTCTCTGGCTGAGGTCGTGGTGGCGAATTTGGCAATGTCGTCCGCCGCCGCCGCGAACAGTGAAGAGCCACCGTTGAAGAAGCCGTCGACGGAACCGATCTCGATTCATTCACTTCCGGATGATTTGTTACTGAGCTGCTTAGCTTGCGTGTCGAGATTGTATTACCCAGCTCTCTCCTTAGTCTCCAAGCGTTTTCGCTCACTCCTTGCTCCACTGAAGATCAACCAGGCCAGATCCTTCTTAGGCCGCACCGAAGGTTGTCTCTTCGTGTGCTTGCAGTTCCCTGATGAACCTAACCTTCGCTGGTTCACTCTCAGCTGGAAACCTGGTAATAAGGAGAAGGAGAAGGAGAAGGAGAAGAAGAAGAAGAAGAAGGAGAAGTCAAGTGGCAATATTTTGGTTCCAATATACTTCCTCAACTCTCCTCGTAAGGATTCAGCTTTCGTCGCCGTTGGTCCAAACCTCTACGCCATCGAAAACGTGAAAGGTAAGATTCTCTTATCGAGCGTTGATGGGGCGGCTTTTGATCTTAAGGAAATGAGAGGAGAGTCTATTGGATTTAATATGCCCTGGAGTTTTTTTCATGATTGTATGGTAGAGGACATAACCTTAAGTTATAAGACGTTTAAAGGTGAGTTTGACTGGGAAGGAGTTTGGAGGAAACTAAGGGGTTTCAAGATACCGAAGTTTGTCGGTTATAGTAGTGTTAGATTTGTGGCTTGCGGTGGGAAGATGATGGCTTTGTGGGAAAAGTATGTGCATGCAAGTGAGCATGATGAGATTTGGTGTGCAGTGGTTGCGCTTGAAAGGCGTAGCGATGTAGAGCTTTGGGGCAAGGTTGAGTCTTTGGATGCGGTGCTTAGAGTCCCTGAGGGTTACAATTTCGGTTATGCTTTTGATGCTACTTTCTGATGAGATTCAGTTTTCAGTCTCTTTCTTTCTTTTTTTATGTCACTTTTGATAATGAATCTCTATAGTTTAATGAAACTTTACAGTGAATGCTCAAAATTAGTGTCATTTTTTGCTCATTAATTACTCTAGAGATTGATTCTTTTACATTTTGGATGTGATTTCTAAATTTATATGGTTAGATAATTAACATTTTCAATCATGTATATTGATGATTGATTTTATGTACTATGCTTGCAATTAGTACCACATGACACCTGAGCCAATTTTGTGTAGACATGGTTTATCTGATGTAAAAAATCTCTTTTATTATAACGATAATCCAAAATCTCCTCCGAATAGAAACAGCTCTGCTTCTTGTAAACTCATATATATATATGGTCAAATCAATAACGCTACACTTGCACTGTCTACAAAAGATAAACTAGATTTGGGTCCTGGCAAGGATGCCAGGAAAAAGGAAAAAAGTTCTTACGGGACAGACACAAGAACAGACTGTCACATGCAATGCTGAGTATTACCAATTTTATCACGTCCACATATATAAAAGCAGATAATGCACTGTAATCATTCATGCAAATGCAACGCCAATAATGCATATATCTCTATAGTCTATTCACATGACAATATAGTACGCTACAAGTTTATAGATAGACATAGATTATATGACAAATTATTTTTCTTTATCTTCCAAAATCCAGCAGCGCCGCCAAGATTCTTGAGAATGATTTAGTTACAGTCACAGCTCATTGATGTTTTAAAATAAAAGAAATATAAAAACTAACAGCTCATCGTTGCTTTTTAAGCTCACATTTATCCTCTTTGCAATAAACCATATTATAATTACATTGGATTTGTTTTCAGCTTCACATGACTCGTCTTTTACTTGGAAATTAATATTACGAATGACTCATCTTTATAAATTTCCATTTATGAACTCGAGCTTTCGAAGTTCGAATCATGGCAGTGAAAAAGAATCTCGTAGCAGCAAGTAGCGCACCGAATCCGGTTGCGAGTCAACACAATCTACATAGCCCATAGATTCGTGGTCCTCTTCCACCAATAGGCTCGTGGTTCGACCTCATTAAGTATAATCATTCGACACTTAAATAAACTAAACTCTATAATCATCCTCCTTAATTTGTGCTTCATATTCGTTAATTACCGACCAACCTACCAAACAACAAAAAAATTATGAATCCCATTATCTCCATTATCACAACCAACCGCCTCAATAATTATCTCCATCAATTTATTACAAACCGAATCCCGTTATTTATACAAACTATAGTTTTGCTATGTTAAATTTATTTAAGATACTTAAAAAAACGCGTATTTTCTGTTTTTTCTTCCTAGTGAAACTACCAAATATTTATTTTTAAATGGAGCTGTGTAACGGAACGGGACGAAACAGAATGATAAAAGTTAGAAAGAAAAAAAGTTTATAATAGAAATGATCTGTTGAATATTGAAGTTATGACACCTCACTCTGCGCTTGCTTTCCATTCATCATCTTCTCTCTTCTCTCTCTCCTCTCTCTTCTCCAAAATCGAACAGAAAATTTACCAAACCCTACCTTCTTCTTCCTCCTCCTCCTTACCTCTTCTGCTTCTTCCTCCTTCAATCAACGCGCCGCGCGTGTTCACAGAGCCATGGAGGCTCTCACGCCTCATCTTCTCCTCTTCCTCCTCTTCTCCGTCTCCTTCATCTCCGTATCCGTCGCAGACGACGGAGCGGCAATGCTCGCTCTAGCGAAATCGTTACGTCCTCCGCCGTCAGATTGGTCAACCACCTCATCCGCCGATTTCTGCAAGTGGACCGGCGTCCGATGCACCTCCGGCCGCGTCACTTCAATCAGCCTCGACGATAAATCTCTGTCAGGCGGCGTAGCACCCGAGATCTCGACTCTCTCCGAGCTCAAAACCGTCGCTCTCCAGCGTAACAAGCTCTCCGGCAAAATCCCTTCGCTCGCGAAACTCTCTAACCTCCAGGAGATCTACATGGACGAGAATGATTTCGACGGAGTTGAGCCCGGAGCTTTCTCCGGCCTCACTAGCCTCCAGATCTTGAGCTTAAGCGATAACGGGAAACTCAGTCCATGGAGCTTCCCATCGGAGCTAGAGGATTCGACTTCCCTCACCACCATTTACCTCGACAACACCACCATCTCCGGCGCTTTACCCAACATTTTCGATTCCCTCCCTTCTCTCCAGAACCTCCGTCTGTCTTACAACAACCTCACCGGGCCGTTGCCTCCGTCGCTGGCCAAATCTTCGATTCAGAATCTCTGGATCAACAATCAGGACTCGGGGATGTCAGGGACGATCGAAGTGCTCTCCGGCATGACCTCCTTGTCGCAAGCGTGGCTCCACAAGAATCAATTCGTCGGACCGATCCCGGATCTCTCGAAATCCGAGAATCTATTCGATCTCCAGCTCCGGGATAATCAGTTAACCGGAATCGTATCGCCTTCGCTCTTCTCACTCGGAAGCCTCAAGAACATTTCTCTCGACAACAACAGATTCCAAGGCCCTCTTCCTTCGTTCCCTCCTGGGGTTGAGAAAGTATCAATCGGGAAAAACGCTTTCTGCACAACGGAAGCCGGCAAAATCTGTAGCCCTCAGGTGATGACGCTTTTAGCGGTGGCCGGAGGTTTGGGATTCCCGTCGATGTTGGCTGAGTCTTGGCAAGGAGACAATGCTTGTGGCGGATGGGCTTACGTCACCTGCGATTCGGATGGGAAGAATGTTGTCACGCTGAATCTGGGGAAACATGGATTCGCCGGGTTTATATCTCCGGCGATTGCGAATCTCACTTCTCTCAAGAGCCTTTACCTCAACGACAACAACTTAACCGGCGTTATCCCCAAAGAGCTGACGTCTATGACTAGTCTCCGGTTAATCGACGTCACAAACAACAATCTCTCCGGAGAGATACCAAAGTTTCCTGATTTGGTGAAGTTTAATTACAAACCTGGAAACTCTTTGATTGGAACTAACGTTAAAGATTCTTCAAAGCCTGGAACCGGCTCTAAACCCGGTAGTGGTCCTGGTGGCTCCTCTTCCGGTGGTGGCGGTGGTGGTGGTAGTAAAGCTCCTGTGATCATTGGTGTGATTGTGGCGGTTTTAGTTTTCCTTGCCATTTTAGGATTTGTGGTTTACAAATTCGTGATGAAGAAGAAGTATGGGAAATTCAGACGGACGGATCCTGAGAAAGCCGCCGGGAAGGTTGTGGTTAGCGACGCCGTTGCTTTGTCTAACGGTGGTGGTAGTGGTGGTGGATACGCTAACGGAAACGGAAACGGAGCCAACAACTTCAATTCGTTGAACAGTGCAAGCAGCGGTGACAATAGTGACCGTTTCCTTCTCGAAGGAGGAAGTGTTACCATTCCAATGGAGGTTCTCCGTCAGGTTACTAACAACTTCAGCGAGAAGAACATTTTGGGGAGAGGAGGTTTCGGTGTAGTCTACGCCGGAGAGTTACACGACGGAACGAAGACTGCGGTGAAGAGGATGGAGTGTGCAGCGATGGGTAACAAAGGAATGAGCGAGTTTCAAGCGGAGATCGCTGTGCTCACTAAGGTCAGGCATAGGCATTTGGTTGCTCTGTTGGGTTACTGTGTGAACGGGAACGAGAGATTGCTTGTATACGAGTACATGCCTCAGGGAAACCTCGGACAGCATTTGTTTGAGTACGGTGAGCTCGGTTACGCTCCGTTGACGTGGAAGCAGAGAGTGAGCATCGCTTTGGATGTTGCGAGAGGCGTGGAGTATTTACATAGCTTGGCTCAGCAGAGCTTCATACATAGAGATTTAAAGCCATCTAATATCCTTCTCGGTGATGACATGAGAGCTAAAGTCGCTGATTTCGGTTTGGTTAAGAATGCGCCTGATGGGAAGTACTCTGTTGAGACGAGATTAGCAGGGACGTTCGGTTATCTCGCACCGGAATACGCCGGTAAGTTGGTTTTGAATATCCGGTTAACTGTAAAAAGGTGTTGTTTTTATCTGAGGTATTGATTGTGTTTATTGTTGCAGCTACTGGAAGAGTGACGACGAAAGTGGATGTGTATGCGTTTGGTGTTGTGCTTATGGAAATGATCACAGGACGTAAAGCGTTGGACGATTCGTTACCAGACGAGAGGTCTCATCTAGTGTCATGGTTCAGGAGAGTGTTGATTACTAAAGAGATTATCTCAAAGGCGATAGATCAAACCATAGAGGACGACGAGGAGACGTTGGAGAGCATTCAGAGAGTCGCTGAGCTTGCGGGGCATTGCACGGCGCGGGAGCCGCAGCAGAGACCGGACATGGGCCACGCGGTTAACGTGCTTGGACCGCTGGTGGAGAAGTGGAAACCGTCGTGCCAAGAAGAGGAAGAAGAGGAGAGTTCGGGGATCGATGTGAACAACATGAGTTTGCCTCAAGCTTTGATGAGATGGCAAAACGAAGGAACGTCGACGTCGATGTTCAATGGAGATTTCTCTTACTCTCAGACGCAGACTAGTATTCCTCCTAAGCCTTCTGGTTTTCCTAACACGTTCGATTCAACTGATGGTCGATGACATTAAACTCTGTTTTGTCAAATCGATGTTTTAAGTTTTTGTTCTTTTTTCTTTTGTTTTTTTTTTTTTTTTTGTGTTTTTTGTGATATGATGGTTATATATTGTAAGCACGTATATGCTGTATTTGTGTCTGACCCACTTGAGCTTTTGCATTTGTTCATTCTTTTAAAAGGAAAATTGTATCATCACGTAGCTTGATTTTTTGGAAGAAAAAGAAAATTTGAAAACTACTAGTAGTGATAGTGAAATTATTTTGAAGTGTTATGAAGTTTGTTTTTTTGGTTTTAAGTGTTATGAAGTTTGATTGTTTGAAAGAAAACAAAATTTGCCGCGTGAAACAGATAAGTAAATGTCTCGATCATTTGGTGTGTTTTACAGGCTGTGTTTAATTGTGAAGCTATAGAAGCCAAAGTCTTATTGCCACCTTTCATGGCTCAAATTTTGGATAATATTAGGGTGGTTTGTTTTGTTGATAAGCTCGAGTACTCACGTCTCTTATTTGGTTTTGATTAACTCATCTTATCTACTTGGATTAGTATTTTAAAAATAGAAGGAGGTTTCTTTCTAATTGAAGGTTAACTAACTATTAAGAATTCCGCTAACAAAAGTATATAAAATGAATTTAGGATATTGATTGAGGTTGATATAATGAAGCACTTCAGAACATGGAAGAGTATAAAACGAGTCGGATAATTTAGGAAGTATTGACGGTTGGGAAAGTATTAATAAAATAAATGGTTGGGAAACAAGAAAATAGGAATTGTGCTGGAAATTGATTTGGAAAAACAAACAGCTACAAGTCTACAACTTTAGGTGAAGCATATGGGTGGTGATGCTACAGAATGTCAAAAAGTCAGATCCAACTTAATTACAAAAAAAAAGAGAGTAAAGAAGCATGTTACTATGTTCCCATAAACTTTCCCATCTTTTTAAAAAGGAATAAAAGTGGGGTTTATGTTTTTTTGTGGATTTGTATAAAAATAAACTGGGGTTACGTGTTAATATTTCTTCATAATCGACTGTGGAATTTTTTTTCCTAATATCTGACACTTTCCTACACTTTGGTTTAAATATTACAGAATAAACTTTTTTACTTAGCAGTTTGGCAGTGAACATTTTGTATGCAACGTACGATGCAGAACATTTTATATTCTTTTGCCATATTTTTTGAAGAGTGTCATATACAAAAAGTAAATTGGAAAACAGCTAAAAGATTGAGATGTTTGATTTGAAATTTCTAAATCAAACTCAAAAGCTTTTTCATCAAAAAACGGACATTTGATTCTTTAATCATAAAAAGACAAAAAGTCCATAAACCTTTTTGGTCTGTCTAAAATATCTTTAGGAACCAATCAACATGTGCATTGGTCATTCGGTCTCTTGACTCTATTCTCATTTATTTAAGCATTTACTTTAGTTCTAAGCTGGACGGTGTTAATTGATTCGGAAACGCGTCGTGAAAAAAGACTAAACTACCCTTTCCAACGCCCACATTAAAAAAAAGTCTCGTGCTTTATAGTTAGGGAGTCCAAATTAACCTATCCACCTACGCTTAATGCATGACATCACGTAGATTCTCTTTTGAATGTGGTCGGAACAACTTTTTAGCTTATCATTAATTATACTTGGGTCCCCTGATTAACTGCTATTTTAGTTTGTCTTATACTACTAACCATATCTTCTTCTTAAACCTTTAGCCACATTAAATAGTGAAGCCCATTAAAGGCCTGTGGTATCAAGACATCTACTTCTATTTATGCTCCACTATCAAACAATCTCGATATAAAGCAACTCTTTTTGATCAAGAAGAAAGTTTGATACTTTATTGATCCCAAAAACACTACATACTGTATACAATGGAAACAGAGTCTCAAATTCTGAATTATCACTCACTGTTCTTCTCCTCCTTGTTAAAACAATAGACAGGAGCCTGCCACTTCTCGTCCTCTAAGACAGCTCCAACCTCAAATGTCATCACATGAGCTTCCCTCCCTGCAAATCATGTTTCAATATTTTGGTTTAATATGACTGAAAATATCATGTTGACTTAACGAGCTAACTCATAAGTCATATAGTATCATCCAACACTTGTTCACCTGTATAGAAGATCCATTGTACAGGTCTCTTGGTGATAACATCTTCATAATACCATAAGAAGTCAACCTTCTCCCATACGTTGCAGAGAAACTTATTCACACGTCGTTGACCCAAATAGTTTGCTCCATCTAGCCAATTTGGCCTCAGGATTCCAACCTTAAATTTGATAAATAGAGTTAGACAAAATTCAAAGACTATTCTTAGCAACTTTAATATTATAAAGTCCCATTCTGGCTTTATCATTATGACCATCACTCGAGTAAATTGTTTACCTCATATGAAATAGAGTTTATCAATCATAGAAGAAACATAATCATTGCATCACATTGACACAAAAATGTCCATTTCAATCAACAAATATATATATATGACCATTTCTTTAGCAATAAAATCCAAAACACAACAAAACTGTTAAGTCTCTAAAATTGATATCACAATCTAAACTCACAGTGTCTCAAGATTCTTCGTTTTTACTTAAAATTTGATCAAGAGGACACTGACCTCGAAGTGAACAGTGCGGCAAGATTTAGAAGCATCGAGGGTATAGTAAAAAGAGGTGCCATTGTTCCATTCGAGGTCGTAACTTAATTCACCGAGCTGCTTCTGAATGATGTTGAAATTACGGCCATTGATCCAGTCGTACCAAAGGTCCACAACTTCCAGGGATCCAGATTTGTTCATCAACAACAATGCGTGAAACTGCTCAGGCCATGCCGCAGGAACCGGCTCCGTCTCCGGCTTATCACCAGCGGCGGAGATTTGGCCTCCGGCGGAGAGAACGAGGAAGATGACGATTAAAACGTGGATTGGTGCGGAGATCATTATCAATTACTCTGTTTCACTCGGATGACGATAACTCACAGTCACAAACAGTTGTATAACTCTGATATCTATCCACGGTGGAATATTCTTTTTATATAATTACAGATATTATGCATTTGACTATTTGTTCACATTGATATTTAATTTTCTAAAAAGAAAGTTTCTCTCTTGCTATTTTCCCATGAATGTAATGAATAATTTTTTGATGCAAATGTGCACAAGAATAAAATTGGAGAAATTTAATAGTATTTCTCTATAAATTATCATTTGAGATTAAAAATAACTGAACACCATTTTACTAATTCTGAAGAAAAAAAACTAATATATTTGTTTTGTTTACAATTTTTGGTAGTACAAGATAACAAGAACATCAATATCATAAAAGTTACCATAACAGCAAGAAACCACTAACCAACCACTCATGAAAAAAAAATGAAAAAAAAAATAGATAGTTTAATTTTCCTACTCATGTATTTTTGATAACCAATAAATTTAACATTCAATAAAAAGAATACAATTTACCCTTGTTACAAGAAAAAATAAACACATCTACAATTTTTGAGTAAACAATTTGGCAAAGCTTTAAGCGTTCTTGGTCCAGCCAACCAACTAATCTTCTTTAATCTTTCATACTCACTAATACACAAATGAAACGAAAAAAAAACACCAAAGAAACTTCAAGAAACAATTAATAGTTTGATAAACAGCTTTTCTTGCATGAATCCTTAAAAACACAATCCCTTAATCTCTTCTTAAATACCTCCTCAGCAAGTCTCTTCTCCTTCATCTCAATATCCACTCAACACAACAATTTCTCCAATGGCTTCTTTTGCTCTGTTCCTCTTCACTCTCCTTGTCCTTTCAAGTAAGTCTCCTTCCATTTAAACATACATTAACATCCAATGATCAATCAAAGACACTTCACTTAACCATAATCTTGTCTTGTCTTTTTTACAGGTTCTTTTTCCTCTGCAAATGGTCAAAAGAACAACAGAACAGTGTTCTCACTTGCAAGCAGGATTGGCATCAACTACGGAAGACTAGGAAACAATCTCCCTTCTCCTTACCAATCAATCAACCTCATCAAATCCATCAAAGCCGGTCACGTCAAGCTCTACGACGCCGACCCAGAAACCCTAAAGCTTCTCTCTCAAACCAACCTCTACGTCACCATCATGGTCCCTAACAACCAGATCATCTCCATCGGCGCCGATCAAGCCGCCGCAGACAACTGGGTCAACACAAACGTCATCCCTCACTACCCTCAAACCCAAATCCGGTTCGTCCTCGTCGGAAACGAAATCCTCAGCTACAGTTCCGATCAAACCTGGTCGAATCTCGTACCGGCGATGCGTAAAATCGTGACTTCTCTCAGAGCTAAAGGGATCCACAACATCAAAGTCGGGACACCTCTCGCCATGGACATTCTCCGGTCGAGTTTTCCTCCGTCGAGCGGAGCATTCCGGGAAGAAATCGTCTCTCCGGTGATGTTACCGTTGCTGAAGTTTCTCAACGGGACAAACTCTTTCTTCTTCCTTGACGTTTACCCTTACTTCCCTTGGGCTGCCGATCCGGTTAACAACAAATTGGATTTCGCTCTGTTCGAATCGAATTCCACTTATACCGATTCTCAAACCGGTTTGGTTTACACCAATCTCTTGGACCAGATGCTCGATTCGGTTATCTTCGCCATGACCAAGCTCGGTTACCCCGACATCCGTCTCGCCATTTCCGAAACCGGGTGGCCTAACGCCGGTGATATCGAACAAATCGGAGCCAATGTTCTCAACGCAGCGACGTATAACCGGAATTTGATCAAGAAGATGACTGCTAACCCGCCACTCGGTACACCAGCCAGACGCGGTTCACCGATACCGACGTTTTTGTTCTCGTTGTTCAATGAAAACCAGAAACCCGGTTCGGGAACAGAGAGGCATTGGGGGATTTTGAATCCTAACGGTACACAGATATACGAGATCGATTTCAGCGGGACAAGACCGGTTAACAATTTCAGCACGTTGCCTAAACCGAGTAACAATGTTCCGTTCAAAGGAGATGTGTGGTGTGTGGCGGTCGACGGAGCTAGCGAGGAGGAGTTAGGGCAAGCGCTTAACTCTGCTTGCGGGAGAAGCAACGCCACGTGCGCAGCTTTGGCGCCGGGAAGAGAGTGTTATGCGCCGGTTTCGGTTGCTTGGCATGCAAGCTATGCGTTTAGCTCCTACTGGGCTCAGTTCAGGAACCAAAGCTCTCAATGCTACTTCAATGGCTTGGCGCGTGAGACCACCACAAACCCTGGTGAGTTTTTTTCAAAACTCTCTCTTTACTTGCCTCACAAGAGATCTATGGTTTCCTTATAGAACTAGGACATTTCTAATATTACTCATTACGTACTCATATGATTGAAACTAATTTCTACAGGAAATGAGGTTTGCAAATTCCCTAGCGTTACCCTGTGAGACTGCCTCAAGAGTCAAGAGACTCAAGACTAAGGCGTGTGAAGAAGGATCAAAACCTGGATCATTCGTATTAAGTCAATTATAATTCTTGATGATTATTAATTTCCTTTATATTATATTCCAAGTTTTCACCCCTTGTTTCCCATTGTCGAGAAAGATTGAATAATCTATTAAAAAAAAAATTGTTACTGTTATTTTGAAGCCAAGATTGCATTTGCATTTCATCTCTTTTTTATCTATCCAATAACATATGTATGGGTTTGAAGAAAATTATGAGGAAATTACATAAGAAATTATGGGAAGATTATAACTAATTCAAGAACATTTTTTTTTTGATAAAACTAATTCAAGAACATTGCTTGATGATCATCATCACTAGTTTACTATTATCACCAAACTAAAAAATAAATTATACAAGTCAACGTTTTATTAAAAATAAATAATCCTACGCCTTCTTAATGAATACGAGTGGATAGGCGACTAAAACATAAATAAACCTAGAACATATTTAAATATTTAATGGAAGAAGTCTCTAAAGAGTCACTCGCCATTGATATTGCTATGATATATAAAAATATCCTTTTTGGATTACTTAACTTTCTTTTTTGGCACAAACTCTTTTCACTTTCCCAAAATATGATTCAAATGACATACAAATGTTAAAACACTAAACCAAAACATATTCGACTCATCGACTGTTCTTGTACTTGTTTGCCAAAAGAAAACAGTAGTAGAAATTGTTTCTTGTTTTCGTTAGGAAGGAAAGAAAGACCATCTCTCTTGAAGTCCGTGCGTGAGAGAGCACAAACGACCGGAGCCCACCGCTTTATGACAAAACAAAGCCGCAAACATAATAATACTAGTATTATCTTTTTTAACGAAATGGATTATCCACTAGTAGACCACAAACTTTTATTTTTGTTTGTTTGTGTCTTTCAAAACTCCAAATTTGCTCTGTGGTTTTATGTTAATAACTTACTTAATGAAGTTATAGATATAATAAATATTTTGTATAGCCTCTGTTTTGTTTTATCTCTGAAAAGTTTTTTTGAATAATTTTTTATCTCTGAAAGTTGCCATGCTTCTGCAGCGGTGCCAACCAACTGGTCTTTTCTTTTCATTTTAACCTGTGAAAATCGTAATCACGATAACGACATGCTCTCGTCACTTTCTATCTTACTTGCTTCTTCATCTCACTCTCTCTCTCATCTCTGTATGCAAGCAACCTCACCCGAAGACCGATAACCCCTTCTTCTTCTTCATCCTCTGATCCTCTCTCTCTCTCGCTTCAGCCATGGCGTCAACGTCTCTGGTTCCTTCGATTCTCGTTTCTTACTGCTCCCCTGCTCCTGATTTTCGCGATTCCGGGAATTTCAAGGGTTTTTGCCGCCGGATTTCTGTTTCTTCCCGCCGGGGGTTTCGAGTTCACGCAGAGTCCACGGTGAGTTCTTGAATAACTCACTTAATATTTTTTTCTTTCTTCATCTGACCGGTTCCTTTGTTAATAACTACACTTTTTTATCATCCCTTTTGGTTTATAAACATAAATAAAGAAAATTGTAGAAGAAAGTAAAGTGTAATCAAAGGAATATTATCTTCTCAAGGTTGACTTTCTGGCTAGTCAAGTTTAGCTATTGCACTTAAGTGACTAAACCATCCTATAGTTTAGAGTCTTATGAAAGCTGAATTTGCTACTTACTGTTCACCAGTTTATTCCTCTTTTATCAGCAGTTTTTGAAGAGCTTGATCAATAATGTTTTTTTATAGGTTTCTTGTCAAGATTTTTGACGAATTCGGATATTCTATCGTTGTAATTATTATCCGAGTTTTAAACTTTCTTATAGATTCAAGAGAAGGAGCTAAGGCGGTGTTCGCAGTTCTTGGAACGCTCATCATCATTCTCAAAAGATACTACTTTGAGCTCTAGCGAATGGAAGTCTGTTCCTGATATTTGGAGATCATCAGTAGAAAAGTACGGTGACAGAGTCGCGGTGGTTGATCCGTATCATGAGCCACCTTCCACATTCACGTACAAACAAGTGAGATCCTCACACTATCTGTTCTATTATCTTCAAGATCCTCATACTTTTGAAAACAGAGGTTTTCAAGATTTTCATTTTCAAAACATCTTAAAACTGCAGTTGGAACAAGAGATTTTGGACTTTGTCGAAGGTTTACGAGTAGTTGGAGTGAAAGCAGACGAGAAAATTTCTCTTTTCGCTGATAACTCCTGTCGATGGCTTGTTGCTGATCAAGGTAACGCTCGTTGATTATGTTAACATATTTTTTTCTTAACATTTGAGCTTCTCAGTGCATAACTTTACACATTAACCATCTTTGTTATTATCATTTTCTAGATCAAAAGCCTTTCATTTGAAAATTATTTTGTCTATGGCTAAATTTTATACCTAAAGAAGAGAACTTCTTGCTAAGTATTTTTGAAATTCCTCAGTTTTACTGCAATAATTCTAATTTATTTCGTTCGGTTCTTCGATCTTTTTGTGTTTGTTGTTTCTACGCAGGTATTGGTATGTTTTAAAGTACTCTTTACTACTTTATGCTAGGTATAATGGCCACAGGAGCAGTCAATGTTGTTAGAGGATCAAGATCCTCTGTTGAAGAATTATTGCAAATTTATTGTCATTCAGAAAGGTACATTTCAATGTTATTTAGCCCTTAAATCAAGGAGATTCTTGAATTGTAAAGAAAGAAGTCTTTGGTCTTTCAATGGTGATTTTTGTCTTGCAGTGTAGCCCTTGTTGTGGATAATCCTGAGTTTTACAACCGTATTGCTGAGACATTTTTAAAGAAAGCACCTCTAAGATTTGTGATTCTTCTTTGGGGAGACAAATCGTCGTTGGTTACATCCGGTAGGAAGACACCAGTCTACAGTTACAACGATATAAAAAACTTAGGACATGAGAGACGTGCAAAGTTTGGTGCAAGATCTAGTGATGCTGGTAAGCTGTGAATCTACTTTTTTTTTTCTACATAGTGTTTTTTGGCAGAGTGCTAACAAATGAAATGACTTCAGGGAAGTATGAATATGAATCTATCGATCCAGATGATATAGCTACAATTATGTATACCAGTGGAACCACAGGAAATCCAAAAGGTGTTATGCTTACACATCAGAATTTGTTACACCAGGTTCAAGCCAATAAATACTTGTAAATAAAAATGGTGTATTTATGTCATCGTTTATATAAAACCTTTGTTATTTTTGTTTATCTTGAATTACTCTACAGATAAAAAACTTATCCGAGTTTGTGCCTGCTAAAGCTGGAGAAAGATTTCTAAGTATGTTACCATCGTGGCATGCCTATGAACGCGCTTGTGAATACTTCATATTTACATGTGGAGTTGAGCAAAAATATACATCTGTAAGATTCTTAAAGGTATGTTACACAGTGACATTTTCAAGAAGTATCTTAATCTTGAAAATGGGAGATGATGAAACTCTGCACTGAGTCAAGTATTTCATTTAGATATTTTGTTTCTTTGGCTTTGAATTTTTTTGTTTTCTCTTTTGGTATAGGATGATCTCAAGCGGTATCGACCACACTATCTTATTTCAGTTCCTTTAGTATATGAGACACTCTACAGGTACGCTACTTTACAAGTTATAATTTCTTGACAAGATTCAAGTACTTACAGATACTTTAAACCCATTTCTTGCAGCTGAGAGATTTCTAAGTTAGCCTGATTTAGCTAAGCCTAAGATTGCTAAATCATTTATTTCTGCTTTTGAGTGTTGTAGTGGGATTCAAAAGCAAATTTCTTCAAGCTCTGCTATTCGTAAATTTTTGGCACTTACATTGATCAGAATCAGCCTGGCATATATGGAAATGAGAAGAGTGTATGAGGTAAAAAGATTTTTTTTCTAGCTTGTATCTATTTTTGTGGTGCCTGAAAGTTATGATATGGTCTTTGTTCTGTTTTACAGGGTATGTGTCTGACAAAAGAGCAAAAGCCTCCAATGTATATAGTTTCTATGGTGGATTTTTTGTGGGCGAGAGTAGTTGCCTTTGTCCTATGGCCATTTCATATGCTAGCTGAAAAGCTTGTGCACAAAAAAATCCGCTCTTCTATTGGCATATCAAAGGCAAGTATCAGAACAATTCTTGTACCTTACATTGTAAGACTGATTTACAATCTATTTCTTGTTTCCTCCAGGCTGGTGTTAGTGGAGGTGGTAGTTTACCAATGCATGTTGACAAGTTTTTCGAGGTTAGACCGCCAATATTGTTTCTTGAATTCAAACATGTTCGTCTCTGTCTATAGGTAAACAGTTTTTTTTCTTGGTGCAGGCCATTGGTGTGAATGTACAAAATGGGTATGGTTTGACAGAAACCTCACCTGTTGTCTCTGCGAGAAGGCTTAGCTGTAATGTAAGTTTATGACATTTCTGTGATATAGTTTCTTGGAGTATGCTTTAACTAGTTGATATTGTATGTTCTTATGAAGGTTCTTGGTTCAGTTGGGAATCCAATTAAAGATACAGAATTCAAAATTGTAGATCATGAGACTGGTTCTGTTCTCCCACCTGGTTCAAAGGGTATTGTCAAAGTCAGAGGCCCACCGGTTATGAAAGGTTACTATAAGGTGTGATACACACTTTGGAGCTCTTTATTCATTCCTCTGTTTTGGATGAATAATGCTTTAGGGTTTCTGTTTGTTTGCTCAGAATCCGTTGGCCACAAAGCAAGTTATAGATGATGATGGATGGTTAAACACTGGAGATATGGGTTGGATTGCTCCTCGTCACTCAACAGGACGGAGTCGTAGCTGTGGAGGTGTCATCGTTCTTGAAGGCCGTGCCAAAGACACCATTGTACTCTCCACAGGTATTATCACATATTTGTATACTTTGTTGTTGTATCTTTGATAACAGTTTGGAAGTTGTAGGTGAAAACGTGGAACCATTGGAGATTGAAGAAGCGGCAATGAGAAGTAGTTTGATTCAACAAATAGTAGTTATTGGACAGGTATTGTTTTGGAGACTTTGATACTAAGGGACAAATGTTATAGGCTGTTTCACTTATTTATATCGTTTGGATGTGACTATGTTATCAGGATCAACGCCGCCTTGGAGCTATTGTTATCCCAAACAAAGAAGCAGCAGAAGGAGCAGCAACAAGTCAAATATCACCAGTAGATCCTCAAGTCAACAGACTTAGCAAGGAGACACTCACGAGTATGGTCTACGAAGAACTTAGGAAATGGTAATGACTCAACACTACACAATGATTAGTGAATAAAGTTTTCTTGAAAAGCATGGTCCATCTAAAAATAACTTGAAATCCAAGTTTACTCTTAGAGCGTTTGAGATTGAGTATATACTTGATTTGCAAGGAACTCATATTTTCTGTATGGATAAATTGTGATGATTGATGCAGGACATCAGAATGTTCGTTCCAAGTCGGTCCGGTTCTCATCGTGGACGAGCCATTCACGGTACAATTCTTATGGCCATTTTTTGTGTGTCTCTTATTGATTTTTCCCTTCACTGGGACTCAAAAGCTTCAAACTTCATGTGAACGCTCTACGTAAATTATTGCAGATAGACAATGGTTTCATGACGCCGACAATGAAAATAAGAAGAGACAAGGTGGTTGATCAATACAAGGAGGAGATAGATAGACTCTACAAGTAGACTTGGACAATTTTAGAATGCTGATTTTTTAAATATTTTTAGCTTTACTTTGTTAAAGGATTAGCAAAACGCTGGACCGGCTCATGCTTTACTGTCAATATGAACTAATAAATCTTGGACCAGTAATGATAAAAGTGAATATCATAAATCACATCAAATCATGGATCGTTATGGGGTAGTGTTAAAAGCAAAAGAAAGGCTTTTCTGACATAATTATGTATTTATGTTAAATGACTATTGAATAAGCATATATTAGTGGATCAAACCAAAAGATGTATTGGAGAAGTACTGGGATAATTGGAGATCTTGACGCTTTGAGCTATCTAAAGGTCATCCGTCGGCTTGAAAGTTGGAGTTGGCGACAGAAGAACGTGTTTATAGGTATAGAACGTGTTTTCATTGTCTTAGATTAGGTATTGTACATAAATGGTATTATCTTTTATAGAACGTGTTTTCATTTTGTCTTTTTTCTAATATCCTCGAAACAATACTAGTCCAACTTACAGAATGTGTTTTCATTTTGTCATTTTCTAGTGTCCTTGGAACAAATAATAGTTTACTGCTCCAACTTGCAGAAAATATGAGTATAATATATAGTTGCATTATTAAGACATCTATGAGTATAATATACAGTTGCATTACTAAGACAACGAGAGAGAGTGATAGAGAGATGGAAGCAGCGGTGCCAATAGCGGAGAGCAAGAGCAACCATGGCGGAGATTGCTGCAAGAGCGGGCCTGGTTACGCCACGCCTCTCCTCGCCATGTCTGGTCCACGAGAAAAACTCATATATGTCGCTGCAATATACACCGGTAATTTAGTTTGTTATAGATATGTATCTAGGGAAGGTTTAAGATAGTTAAAGATCAAATAAACTCATAGTTTTGGAAACCGGTTTGGTCCAGGAACCGAGCAAGAAAAGCCAGATTACTTAGCGACGGTGGATGTGGATCCGAACTCATCGACATACTCTAGTGTCATCCACAGATTGTCAATGCCTTTTATCGGAGACGAACTTCATCATTCAGGCTGGAACTCGTGCAGCTCTTGCTATAAGGATCCTTCTTGCGAAAGACGTTATCTCATCTTGCCTTCTCTTCTGTAAGAAAACTAAACAAACAAACATTACTCCTCTGTTTTGCTCTGAAAATATATCATGTTTTGTGCTCCTGTCTCACACATGTTTTGGAAAAAAGGTCTGGTCGCATCTACGTGGTTGATACGAAAACAGACCCGAGGGAACCATCTCTGCACAGAGTGGTAGAGCCTGCTGAGGTTTTGGAGAAGACGGGATTAGCTTATCCGCATCAACCACATTGCTTAGCTTCTGGAGACGTTCTTGTGTCTTGTCTTGGGGACAAAGATGGAAACGCAGAAGGCAGTGGGTTTCTCTTACTTGATTCCGAGTTTAACATCAAAGGAAGGTACTTTCTTGGACGGCAAGAATGAACAGCAAAACCTAATCTTTTTGACTAACAGCTCTTTAAATCTCTTAGGTGGGATAAAGAAGGACACAGTCCTTTGTTTGGGTATGATTTTTGGTACCAACCTCGACACCAGACGATGATTAGTTCCTCTTGGGGAGCACCTGCCGCTTTCGCTAAAGGCTTCGATCTCAAAGATGTCTCTGATGGCTTGTATGGAAAGCATCTACATGTCTATAGCTGGCCTGAAGGCGAATTGAAACAGATACTTGACCTTGGTGATACAGGACTTTTACCCTTAGAGGTAAAACCCTAAATCTTGCATTCTCAACTTAAGACTTCTTTCTTCTTTCACAAGAAAACAACGTCTTCCTCTTGATCTGTTTCGTGGTTTCAGGTGAGATTCTTGCATGACCCTACTAAAGCTATTGGATTTGCGGGCTGTGCTTTGTCGAGTACTATAGTAAGATTTTTCAAGAACGAGGATGAAACTTGGAGCCACGAGGTATACACAATGTTTGAATCTTATCTTAATTAGTCGTTTCTTTTTCCTGACAACTTCCTCCATCTTTAAGGTGGCAATATCAGTGAAACCTCTGAGAGTTGAAAACTGGATGCTCCCAGAAATGCCAGGGCTCATCACCGACTTCCTAATATCAATGGACGACCGATTCCTTTACTTTTCTAACTGGCTTCAAGGAGATATTCGTCAGTACAACATTGAGGACCCTGAAAACCCGGTTTTAACCGGTCAACTACACGTAGGCGGGCTAGTCCAAAAGGGAAGCCATGTCTTGGCTTTAGGAGAAGAAGGCGAGACTTTTCAGTTCGATGTCCCTGAGATCAAGGTTCGTTGAACAAATTTTGATCATGTTGCTTGTTATACACGCTATTATAATATAATTATCGTTTTTTTTTTCTGTAGGGTCAGCGAATGAGAGGAGGTCCTCAGATGTTTCAGCTGAGCTTAGACGGGAAGAGATTATACGTGACGAACTCGTTGTTCAGCGTGTGGGACAAACAGTTTTACCCAGAGCTTGTGGAGAAAGGCTCACACATGTTGCAGATCGATGTTGATACAGACAAAGGTGGTCTCTCTATAAACCATGACTTCTTCGTCGACTTTGGGTCCGAACCGGATGGTCCTGCGCTAGCTCACGAGATGAGGTATCCTGGAGGAGACTGTACCTCTGACATTTGGGTTTAGTTTAAGTTTTTTGTTTGTTTTTCCAATAAACAAAAAATTTCTTTGGAAATTGGAGCGAAATTTAATATTTTTTCATGAGTTTGTGTGAATAAAAATATATAATAAATGTTGATAATTCATATATGCAGAATACACTTGTGAGTTGTGATTAATATCTGTTCCACAATTCCATCACCTTCGAAGATGACATTCTCACATTAAAAATGAAAAGTGACATAGACTTAATACATGTAACATGAATCTCTTTGTTTCTCATTATCACATATTAATATGATGACGTACGAATTTAACTAACAAAATTAATTTACTCCATGTTAAGTGAATTAGATCTCCCGTGTAATAGTTGCTTCCCCAACACAACAATAATCAATTTATTATGAATGTAACTATCCAAAACATGGCATCAGTTACCATTTTCTTATGAAATACCGGCGTCACTACCATAGGATTTTTTTTTTAAATTGATTTTCATGTCACTAACAAAAAGAAACTAATATTTTCAGAATTTGCGTACACTATATCTTAGAATTGTATACGGTATATGGTATTTTATACATATTTTTGTATCAAAATAAACCGTACTAAGATTACACAAAGGCGAAACTACATGAGAGGTAGGTGGTTCGGCTGACACCTCTTAAATAATATATTTATTTTATTTTCACTTCAGTAATAGGTGATAAAATTTTGATAGTGGTAAAAAAAATCAATTATGAAATGCTGCATCTTTATCACGTCGTTCGCCTCAACAATGTTGCTTTACTGTTTCATCATCCACAACTCTCAATCTCAAGGTAGAGTCTGATTGTTCATTAGTCTGAAATTGATTTTAATCAGTCTAATAAAATGTTTATTGATTTTAATAATCTAATCGTAGCTATCTCATAGTCTAATAGTCATTGATTTTGATAGATTTGTTGCCTCTCTCACATCAACATGGACAAGTTGGTAACACAGGATTTCACCATCTTCATTTCCCCCAAAAATCCATTCTTTCTTTTTTGGTTTACCAAAATTTTGTGTATTATTATCTTGTATATAGGTTAATAATCTCTTGTTATTGGCAACATAAATTTTTAAGCTGATGATACAATTATGATTTTTTTTTATATATCTTTTGTTATAAGTTTTGAGCAATGATTTGAATCTATCTATTTCTATGCTTTAGTGTGAAGCGAAAAACAGAACGTGTGGGTCAATATAAACAGCTCAGCAAGATGTAGTTGGGTTGTTGAACTTGTTTGGTGGCAATTACACTAACTCCTTAATTATCCTCCTTTACTACCCAAACCCCACACATTAATCATAGTCCAGTTAATAATGACCCTCAAAATTATTAACTTCTTATTTTTGTTTCATACGATTAAATACAATTAAGTTGGACTGTCGGATATATGAGTATGACTATATCTAATACGATTTATTAATAATTATCCTAAATCGCCATTGCTTATTAAAAAATATAGAAAATATTATACTAGTCGTTGGAAAGAAAAACAAAAACATGAATTCTCAAAGGAACCAAGTGTTTGTTGGTGGACCACAAATATTTACTTAGAGATATATTGGAGAGAAACCCAATGAAAGAAAATGTAAAGTGGTTTTGATTTGAATAATTAAATACTTGACGTAACGGTTCAGAGTTTGGACCTATCGATCTTTAAACCGACCGGTTTAACCCCACAAGAACGAGTTAATTGGAAGTTATAACGCAGAGATCAACACCACATCTACCAAAATTTCCACACACCGACATGTCGAGATCTTTAGCTCTTGTTTACTTATCCATACTTTTTCTTCAAACCCATCTCTCAATCTCTGTGGAGGTTCCGGTTTCGTCGGTGAAAGGCGAAATCGACGCAATGCTTAACCGGAACGGCGTAATCAATCAAGAAGGAGAAGAAGAAATTATGCCGTCGGAGATAAACCGGAGAGTAATGATGATGAGGAAACAGTATATAAGCTACGCGACACTAAGGAGAGACATGGTTCCTTGTCAGAAACCAGGCGCTTCGTATTACGCTTGTCGCTCGGGACAGGCTAATTCTTACAGCAGAGGATGTAACATCATTACTAGGTGTGCTAGAGACACTAGCGAATTCAAGAACTGAAAATTTGATGTCGGATCTTGATAATGAGTTTGATAGATTCAGATGCTGTCTCTAAGGATGAGGCAAGTAAAATCTTGTTTTCTTTTGTAATTTTGTTTTACAGTAGAAGTCTTGTATTTGATGATTTGTAATTTGGGATTATTTTGGCTATCAGTGTTCAAATAATTGATATATTTATTGTTAAGAAGTGTTGAGTGGAGTGTGATAGATTGAAGATTGTGGATTTTTTTAGGATAAAGTTTTGAGTGTTTAAAGCTTGTTCATGGGTACCTATAGACTATAGTCTATAGACCAAAATTAGAAGTCTTTTTGGCAAGGTATGTGAAAAAGTTGAGATGAATGTTATTTAGTGCAATGAGAGAGAATTTCAATCTCAATTTGTCCACCATGTTGCAAAACACCTTGTTGTTTCTCTCATTTAGTTAGAAAAGCTGAGTTCGGTCGTTCTTGTAAGTTCAAGAGCCTGATTCTTGGGTTCGCCACTGATAATTTGTGAGCATATAGAGTTTCATCTGAGTTATGGCTTGAGGTTGTGTTGTGTTATTCAGAGAAGGAATCGGTTTGTTAATATGTTTTGGTGATTAAAAAAAAACAATCTTGCTTAATCTTATGCTCTCTGGTTAAAAAAAGAATTGTCAGAGTAGATTCAGTAACTAGAGGCCAATTTGAGGATCTTGGCTTTTCTTATATTCAGCAAATATCTCTGAGTAGTATAAAAGTTGAATGTTTGGATTTGACTATTTTTGGTATTACAATTCAAAGAAGCAAAAGAAGAAAATATTTCCAATAATATGAAGCCAAAACTAGCTTTCACTTACTTTGTTTTCTCACTTATCCGAAATGTAAACAGAACAACTATTGATTAAGCCTAAGAGAAAATGTGTTTTGAAGTAAAGAGTTTTTCTTTTTGGTGAATTGAAGTAAAGAGTTGAGAAAATACGTTGAACAAACTATTAAAGGTCAAACATTTGGATTGACCATCTTAGAATACTTTTTTTTTGGTGAATACCACCATCTTAGAATACAATTCAAAGAAGACAGATTACCAATAATATAAAGCCAAAAATAAGCCTAACAACAGTGTAAAAACAAAAACTAATTTATCTTGAGATGATAATATAATCGAAAGGGAAAGAAAAAGAAGAAGAAAATGCCTCTCAAAAACCAAAATGAACCCCTTATTCATACCAATAATTTGGTCAAGACCAATTATCTTAAATTTCCCCAACCAAACCAGACCCGAACCAACTCAAATAAATTGCCATTTGGAATTATACCCAATAAACGGCTCTTAACCATAAAAACCATACGTGGAACCAAAAAGCTTCAGCCTTTCGTTCTCTCTCAGTACCTGTAGTGAACAGGCTTGTAAGGACCTTCAATGGGTATGCTGACGTAATCAGACTGGTCCTTGGAGAGCTTAGTGAGTCTAGCACCGAGCTTGCCCAAGTGAAGCGCAGCGACCTTCTCATCCAAATGCTTAGGCAAAACATAAACCTTCTTCTCATACTTCCCACTCGCCTTCTCATTCCACAGCTCAAGCTGCGCAATCACCTGGTTAGTGAACGAGCACGACATCACGAAACTCGGGTGACCAGTGGCGCATCCCAAGTTCATCAGACGTCCCTCGGCTAACACAATGATGCCCGTCTTGGTGTCAGGGAACACCCACCTATCGGTCTGCGGCTTGATGGTGATGCGTTTCACACCAGGGAACGTCTCGAGCCCGAGCATGTCGATCTCGTTGTCGAAGTGACCGATGTTGCAGACGATGGCGTTGTTCTTCATCTTCCTCATGTGGTCGACCATGATGATGTCTTTGTTTCCAGTTGTGGTGACGAAGATGTCAGCTTCCGAGACGACGTCCTCGAGTGTCAGCACCTGGAGACCTTCCATGAGAGCCTGGAGAGCACAGATGGGGTCGATCTCAGTCACGATCACACGCGCACCGGCGGTTTTCATCGCCGCAGCACAACCCTTTCCCACGTCACCGTAACCGGCGATAACAGCTACCTTTCCGGCGATCATGACATCAGTTGCTCTCATGAGTCCGTCGGGGAGAGAGTGACGGCATCCATACAAGTTGTCAAACTGCAATCAAGTCAATTATCAGTGACACTAAAACAGAGCAATACACTAAAAAGCAGAGATCTTGCTGGATCAAGAATCAAAAACATAAAATCAAAACTTGTATCTAGAGCTAAGCCCTCTTGACATTAACAATATCATCCACATTTTGGTAGCTGAAACATTGCATTTACCCAAAATGTTCATTTCGTTTTATCCATTTTTCACAAATTGGGAACAAACATTATGTTACAAACGTCAGATCTAATCTTGTAGAGCTAAAATGGGTCACAGGAGCAAGTGAATGAATGTGGATAAGCTCTAAAGGAAGCGATACCTTGCTCTTGGTGACGGAGTCGTTGACGTTAATGGCAGGGAACAAGAGAGCTCCAGTCTCCTGCATCTGGTAAAGCCTCTTGACACCAGTGGTAGTCTCCTCCGAGACACCGACGAGTCTCTCCTTCATCTTGTGGTACTTTTTGGGATCAACCTTAAGCCCGTCTTTGATGATCGACAAAACGATCTGAAACTCGGGATTATCGGTGGAAGTCGGATCTGGGAATTGACCGGTCTTCTCGAAGATCTCCTCGGCTTTAACTCCCTCGTGGATCAAGAGCGTGGCGTCACCACCGTCGTCGACGATGAGATCGGGACCACCTCCGGGACCCCAATCGAGAGCTCTCTCCGTGCACCACCAGTACTCCTGAAGAGTCTCGCCTTTCCAGGCGAACACGGCGGCGGAATCGCGAGCGATCGCGGCGGCGGCGTGGTCCTGGGTGGAGAAGATGTTGCAGGAGCACCACCTGACCTCCGCGCCGAGAGCGGTTAGGGTTTCGATGAGGACGGCGGTTTGGATCGTCATGTGGAGAGATCCGGTGATTCTAGCTCCTTTCAATGGCTGCGAAGGTCCGAATTCGGTGACGCAGGAGACGAGACCGGGCATTTCGACCTCGGCGAGCTCGATCTCGAGACGACCGAAATCGGCCTGAGACATGTCCTTGACCTTGTATTCACGGCCACTAGACGTCTTCTCCACAAGCAACGCCATTGCTAGGGAAATTTGAATTTCTTGTTTTCCGATCTGTGAGAATGTGAGAGAGGGAGGTGGAGTGTGGAAGTGTGCGAGGAGAAACGAAAGGTAGCGAGTGATGTTAAATAGATAAAAGCGGGAGATGAGATGGACGGCTGAGATTTGTTGTGGAGAGTTTGGTGGATCTGGTGAAGGAATTAGACTTTCCATCTTTTTTTAGATTTCCGAAAAAGGTGGCAATTCTGTTTTCGATTTCACTTATGATTAAAAAATAATTATTAATAATATAATGGTCAATTATGTCCCATAAATAAGTATTTTTTTAGAAAAAAAAAATTGTTCACGAAATTTTTTTCACAAATCAATATAAAAATTTATTGTATTTTGTTTTTTTTTTTAATGTTTGAATTTTGCCAATTGATTTTTTATATATTAAACTATTTTGAAAATAATAATAAAATATATTGTTTTGAAAAAATAAAAAATTAATCAATTTCTTAATATGTGTGTGTAATCCTAAAAGGCTTATTAGGAGAACATATAAAATATTTTTTTTCTGTTTTTAGATCAAATATCATTTTAGAATTTTTTTTATTATTTCATATTAAGTATTATTTGATTTAATGTATAAAAATTAAATAAAATTCCTGTTTTGACCAATAAAAATGTGGACTTTTATATGAAAAATTGGTATTGGTGATTTTAGTTTAAACATAATCATTTCTTTGAGAATAAACCAACAAGGTGCAATTTACAATATTTTGTTATTTATCTTTTCAGTCCTGATTAGATTAGAAAAGCGAAACTTTGGCTCTAATTTACTGGATTTTCGTTTTTTTCCAGCAACTATTTAAATATTTAAAAAGAAAAAAATGTTTTTGGAGATGGAAGCTGATCTAATCAGCATTTCCCTTCTAAAATTTAATGAATTTTCTATTTTTGAATCTAAAAATGACGATAAATCTTTAATAGATAATTGTTATTGAATGAAAATATGTACAAATATTAAACTATATGTTGCATGATTAGTTAAATCGCGATAAATATGTCACAATTTGCCAGAAATTGATTTAATTTTTGGTGTAGGGAAAGCATACCAGATATTGTAGTTTGTTAATTCAATGAATACCAATCATAAAATCTTTTCAAAGATTAGTTCGTCAAAAATTGTAAATGATAGAAATATTGTTAAATATAAACTAAATAATTCGTCAAAATTGTTAATTATCGATTCAATATGAGTTATCTTTTTAATAAACTATGTCTCAAAATTTACCGACAAACTAGAAATTCTAATTTTTCTTTAACTCCAAAATCTTGTCAAACGAAAATAATTCAAAAACATGGTTGCATCAATATTTTTATTTTTTTGGAAACGAAGGTTGACAATTTTCAGCATGGATATCATGGTAATCAACGAGCAATGAGCAATAGTTAACTACAGACGCTCAAATTATCATAGTGACTTTGTTGTAGGTGCTGCAAGGTATGTCTCAAAATTTACCGACAAACTAGAAATTCTAATTTTTCTGTAACTCCAAAATCTTGTCAAACGAAAATAATTCAAAAACATGGTTGTATCAATATTTTTATTTTTTGAAAACAAAGGTTGACAATTTTCAGCATGGATATCATGGTAATCAACGAGCAATAAGCAATGAGCAATAATTAATTACAGACGCTCAAATTATCATAGTGACTTTGTTGTAGGTGCTGCAAGGTTTTATGGAACATCCAATGCTTCTGTTCTCTTAGGCTATATCTAATTTTTAAGTAAATAAAAACAAATGCAAAAATGTTTGATCTTTTAAATTAAAAGTATTTGTAATCTCATTTGTTTTTATTTGTTACTGCTATTGGAAAATGGAAATGATAACGTTCTGTGGCGATTATGTGTCATGATATACATTATATATAACATAGACATGATTTCAATATGATATGGTAAAATTTGAGAACACTGAAATTTCTATGAATGATGATATACATTTTAAACTCATAGGATGGAAGTTCAAATGTTTGACAGTTATAATTGAGCCAAAATATTTTGAGCGTCGGTGCCAT
>CACVBM020000012.1:0-17353 GCA_902728155.2 Microthlaspi erraticum
TCGTTTTTCCGGGCCGTTTTCTGGTGCGGACACAAAATCAATGAATCGAAAGTGCTATGCATAGTGTTTTTTGGATGCATCCATCCTCCCTCTCACATAAGGGTCACTTAGGACTCCGGATCGGGCCTAAGCATCAAGTGGGGCCTACGCCGCCGAATAAACGTTCAAGATCCTCTCGGAAAGGCATATATGCGTTTGCGCGTCATAAACAAACGGGTGCGATCATACCAGCACTAATGCACCGGATCCCATCAGAACTCCGCAGTTAAGCGTGCTTGGGCGAGAGTAGTACTAGGATGGGTGACCTCCCGGGAAGTCCTCGTGTTGCACCCCTTTTTTTGTTAATTTTTTTCTGTATTTCTATCTGAAACTTCCAAAATGCGTAGCTGGAAGACCGTGAGGCCGTATGCTGCCACCAACCACTTTTCGTGAAGCTCCAAAAGAGCTCTAGGCGTAAAATATCGTTTGGACCCCAAAAAATGGCGTTTGGACGCTTTTCCGGGCCGTTTTCTGGTGCGGACACAAAATCAATGAATCGAAAGTGCTATGCATAGTGTTTTTTGGATGCATCCATCCTCCCTCTCACATAAGGGTCACTTAGGACTCCGGATCGGGCCTAAGCATCAAGTGGGGCCTACGCCGCCGAATAAACGTTCAAGATCCTCTCGGAAAGGCATATATGCGTTTGCGCGTCATAAACAAACGGGTGCGATCATACCAGCACTAATGCACCGGATCCCATCAGAACTCCGCAGTTAAGCGTGCTTGGGCGAGAGTAGTACTAGGATGGGTGACCTCCCGGGAAGTCCTCGTGTTGCACCCCTTTTTTTGTTAATTTTTTTCTGTATTTCTATCTGAAACTTCCAAAATGCGTAGCTGGAAGACCGTGAGGCCGTATGCTGCCACCAACCACTTTTCGTGAAGCTCCAAAAGAGCTCTAGGCGTAAAATATCGTTTGGACCCCAAAAAATGGCGTTTGGACGCTTTTCCGGGCCGTTTTCTGGTGCGGACACAAAATCAATGAATCGAAAGTGCTATGCATAGTGTTTTTTGGATGCATCCATCCTCCCTCTCACATAAGGGTCACTTAGGACTCCGGATCGGGCCTAAGCATCAAGTGGGGCCTACGCCGCCGAATAAACGTTCAAGATCCTCTCGGAAAGGCATATATGCGTTTGCGCGTCATAAACAAACGGGTGCGATCATACCAGCACTAATGCACCGGATCCCATCAGAACTCCGCAGTTAAGCGTGCTTGGGCGAGAGTAGTACTAGGATGGGTGACCTCCCGGGAAGTCCTCGTGTTGCACCCCTTTTTTTGTTAATTTTTTTCTGTATTTCTATCTGAAACTTCCAAAATGCGTAGCTGGAAGACCGTGAGGCCGTATGCTGCCACCAACCACTTTTCGTGAAGCTCCAAAAGAGCTCTAGGCGTAAAATATCGTTTGGACCCCAAAAAATGGCGTTTGGACGCTTTTCCGGGCCGTTTTCTGGTGCGGACACAAAATCAATGAATCGAAAGTGCTATGCATAGTGTTTTTTGGATGCATCCATCCTCCCTCTCACATAAGGGTCACTTAGGACTCCGGATCGGGCCTAAGCATCAAGTGGGGCCTACGCCGCCGAATAAACGTTCAAGATCCTCTCGGAAAGGCATATATGCGTTTGCGCGTCATAAACAAACGGGTGCGATCATACCAGCACTAATGCACCGGATCCCATCAGAACTCCGCAGTTAAGCGTGCTTGGGCGAGAGTAGTACTAGGATGGGTGACCTCCCGGGAAGTCCTCGTGTTGCACCCCTTTTTTTGTTAATTTTTTTCTGTATTTCTATCTGAAACTTCCAAAATGCGTAGCTGGAAGACCGTGAGGCCGTATGCTGCCACCAACCACTTTTCGTGAAGCTCCAAAAGAGCTCTAGGCGTAAAATATCGTTTGGACCCCAAAAAATGGCGTTTGGACGCTTTTCCGGGCCGTTTTCTGGTGCGGACACAAAATCAATGAATCGAAAGTGCTATGCATAGTGTTTTTTGGATGCATCCATCCTCCCTCTCACATAAGGGTCACTTAGGACTCCGGATCGGGCCTAAGCATCAAGTGGGGCCTACGCCGCCGAATAAACGTTCAAGATCCTCTCGGAAAGGCATATATGCGTTTGCGCGTCATAAACAAACGGGTGCGATCATACCAGCACTAATGCACCGGATCCCATCAGAACTCCGCAGTTAAGCGTGCTTGGGCGAGAGTAGTACTAGGATGGGTGACCTCCCGGGAAGTCCTCGTGTTGCACCCCTTTTTTTGTTAATTTTTTTCTGTATTTCTATCTGAAACTTCCAAAATGCGTAGCTGGAAGACCGTGAGGCCGTATGCTGCCACCAACCACTTTTCGTGAAGCTCCAAAAGAGCTCTAGGCGTAAAATATCGTTTGGACCCCAAAAAATGGCGTTTGGACGCTTTTCCGGGCCGTTTTCTGGTGCGGACACAAAATCAATGAATCGAAAGTGCTATGCATAGTGTTTTTTGGATGCATCCATCCTCCCTCTCACATAAGGGTCACTTAGGACTCCGGATCGGGCCTAAGCATCAAGTGGGGCCTACGCCGCCGAATAAACGTTCAAGATCCTCTCGGAAAGGCATATATGCGTTTGCGCGTCATAAACAAACGGGTGCGATCATACCAGCACTAATGCACCGGATCCCATCAGAACTCCGCAGTTAAGCGTGCTTGGGCGAGAGTAGTACTAGGATGGGTGACCTCCCGGGAAGTCCTCGTGTTGCACCCCTTTTTTTGTTAATTTTTTTCTGTATTTCTATCTGAAACTTCCAAAATGCGTAGCTGGAAGACCGTGAGGCCGTATGCTGCCACCAACCACTTTTCGTGAAGCTCCAAAAGAGCTCTAGGCGTAAAATATCGTTTGGACCCCAAAAAATGGCGTTTGGACGCTTTTCCGGGCCGTTTTCTGGTGCGGACACAAAATCAATGAATCGAAAGTGCTATGCATAGTGTTTTTTGGATGCATCCATCCTCCCTCTCACATAAGGGTCACTTAGGACTCCGGATCGGGCCTAAGCATCAAGTGGGGCCTACGCCGCCGAATAAACGTTCAAGATCCTCTCGGAAAGGCATATATGCGTTTGCGCGTCATAAACAAACGGGTGCGATCATACCAGCACTAATGCACCGGATCCCATCAGAACTCCGCAGTTAAGCGTGCTTGGGCGAGAGTAGTACTAGGATGGGTGACCTCCCGGGAAGTCCTCGTGTTGCACCCCTTTTTTTGTTAATTTTTTTCTGTATTTCTATCTGAAACTTCCAAAATGCGTAGCTGGAAGACCGTGAGGCCGTATGCTGCCACCAACCACTTTTCGTGAAGCTCCAAAAGAGCTCTAGGCGTAAAATATCGTTTGGACCCCAAAAAATGGCGTTTGGACGCTTTTCCGGGCCGTTTTCTGGTGCGGACACAAAATCAATGAATCGAAAGTGCTATGCATAGTGTTTTTTGGATGCATCCATCCTCCCTCTCACATAAGGGTCACTTAGGACTCCGGATCGGGCCTAAGCATCAAGTGGGGCCTACGCCGCCGAATAAACGTTCAAGATCCTCTCGGAAAGGCATATATGCGTTTGCGCGTCATAAACAAACGGGTGCGATCATACCAGCACTAATGCACCGGATCCCATCAGAACTCCGCAGTTAAGCGTGCTTGGGCGAGAGTAGTACTAGGATGGGTGACCTCCCGGGAAGTCCTCGTGTTGCACCCCTTTTTTTGTTAATTTTTTTCTGTATTTCTATCTGAAACTTCCAAAATGCGTAGCTGGAAGACCGTGAGGCCGTATGCTGCCACCAACCACTTTTCGTGAAGCTCCAAAAGAGCTCTAGGCGTAAAATATCGTTTGGACCCCAAAAAATGGCGTTTGGACGCTTTTCCGGGCCGTTTTCTGGTGCGGACACAAAATCAATGAATCGAAAGTGCTATGCATAGTGTTTTTTGGATGCATCCATCCTCCCTCTCACATAAGGGTCACTTAGGACTCCGGATCGGGCCTAAGCATCAAGTGGGGCCTACGCCGCCGAATAAACGTTCAAGATCCTCTCGGAAAGGCATATATGCGTTTGCGCGTCATAAACAAACGGGTGCGATCATACCAGCACTAATGCACCGGATCCCATCAGAACTCCGCAGTTAAGCGTGCTTGGGCGAGAGTAGTACTAGGATGGGTGACCTCCCGGGAAGTCCTCGTGTTGCACCCCTTTTTTTGTTAATTTTTTTCTGTATTTCTATCTGAAACTTCCAAAATGCGTAGCTGGAAGACCGTGAGGCCGTATGCTGCCACCAACCACTTTTCGTGAAGCTCCAAAAGAGCTCTAGGCGTAAAATATCGTTTGGACCCCAAAAAATGGCGTTTGGACGCTTTTCCGGGCCGTTTTCTGGTGCGGACACAAAATCAATGAATCGAAAGTGCTATGCATAGTGTTTTTTGGATGCATCCATCCTCCCTCTCACATAAGGGTCACTTAGGACTCCGGATCGGGCCTAAGCATCAAGTGGGGCCTACGCCGCCGAATAAACGTTCAAGATCCTCTCGGAAAGGCATATATGCGTTTGCGCGTCATAAACAAACGGGTGCGATCATACCAGCACTAATGCACCGGATCCCATCAGAACTCCGCAGTTAAGCGTGCTTGGGCGAGAGTAGTACTAGGATGGGTGACCTCCCGGGAAGTCCTCGTGTTGCACCCCTTTTTTTGTTAATTTTTTTCTGTATTTCTATCTGAAACTTCCAAAATGCGTAGCTGGAAGACCGTGAGGCCGTATGCTGCCACCAACCACTTTTCGTGAAGCTCCAAAAGAGCTCTAGGCGTAAAATATCGTTTGGACCCCAAAAAATGGCGTTTGGACGCTTTTCCGGGCCGTTTTCTGGTGCGGACACAAAATCAATGAATCGAAAGTGCTATGCATAGTGTTTTTTGGATGCATCCATCCTCCCTCTCACATAAGGGTCACTTAGGACTCCGGATCGGGCCTAAGCATCAAGTGGGGCCTACGCCGCCGAATAAACGTTCAAGATCCTCTCGGAAAGGCATATATGCGTTTGCGCGTCATAAACAAACGGGTGCGATCATACCAGCACTAATGCACCGGATCCCATCAGAACTCCGCAGTTAAGCGTGCTTGGGCGAGAGTAGTACTAGGATGGGTGACCTCCCGGGAAGTCCTCGTGTTGCACCCCTTTTTTTGTTAATTTTTTTCTGTATTTCTATCTGAAACTTCCAAAATGCGTAGCTGGAAGACCGTGAGGCCGTATGCTGCCACCAACCACTTTTCGTGAAGCTCCAAAAGAGCTCTAGGCGTAAAATATCGTTTGGACCCCAAAAAATGGCGTTTGGACGCTTTTCCGGGCCGTTTTCTGGTGCGGACACAAAATCAATGAATCGAAAGTGCTATGCATAGTGTTTTTTGGATGCATCCATCCTCCCTCTCACATAAGGGTCACTTAGGACTCCGGATCGGGCCTAAGCATCAAGTGGGGCCTACGCCGCCGAATAAACGTTCAAGATCCTCTCGGAAAGGCATATATGCGTTTGCGCGTCATAAACAAACGGGTGCGATCATACCAGCACTAATGCACCGGATCCCATCAGAACTCCGCAGTTAAGCGTGCTTGGGCGAGAGTAGTACTAGGATGGGTGACCTCCCGGGAAGTCCTCGTGTTGCACCCCTTTTTTTGTTAATTTTTTTCTGTATTTCTATCTGAAACTTCCAAAATGCGTAGCTGGAAGACCGTGAGGCCGTATGCTGCCACCAACCACTTTTCGTGAAGCTCCAAAAGAGCTCTAGGCGTAAAATATCGTTTGGACCCCAAAAAATGGCGTTTGGACGCTTTTCCGGGCCGTTTTCTGGTGCGGACACAAAATCAATGAATCGAAAGTGCTATGCATAGTGTTTTTTGGATGCATCCATCCTCCCTCTCACATAAGGGTCACTTAGGACTCCGGATCGGGCCTAAGCATCAAGTGGGGCCTACGCCGCCGAATAAACGTTCAAGATCCTCTCGGAAAGGCATATATGCGTTTGCGCGTCATAAACAAACTGGGTGCGATCATACCAGCACTAATGCACCGGATCCCATCAGAACTCCGCAGTTAAGCGTGCTTGGGCGAGAGTAGTACTAGGATGGGTGACCTCCCGGGAAGTCCTCGTGTTGCACCCCTTTTTTTGTTAATTTTTTTCTGTATTTCTATCTGAAACTTCCAAAATGCGTAGCTGGAAGACCGTGAGGCCGTATGCTGCCACCAACCACTTTTCGTGAAGCTCCAAAAGAGCTCTAGGCGTAAAATATCGTTTGGACCCCAAAAAATGGCGTTTGGACGCTTTTCCGGGCCGTTTTCTGGTGCGGACACAAAATCAATGAATCGAAAGTGCTATGCATAGTGTTTTTTGGATGCATCCATCCTCCCTCTCACATAAGGGTCACTTAGGACTCCGGATCGGGCCTAAGCATCAAGTGGGGCCTACGCCGCCGAATAAACGTTCAAGATCCTCTCGGAAAGGCATATATGCGTTTGCGCGTCATAAACAAACGGGTGCGATCATACCAGCACTAATGCACCGGATCCCATCAGAACTCCGCAGTTAAGCGTGCTTGGGCGAGAGTAGTACTAGGATGGGTGACCTCCCGGGAAGTCCTCGTGTTGCACCCCTTTTTTTGTTAATTTTTTTCTGTATTTCTATCTGAAACTTCCAAAATGCGTAGCTGGAAGACCGTGAGGCCGTATGCTGCCACCAACCACTTTTCGTGAAGCTCCAAAAGAGCTCTAGGCGTAAAATATCGTTTGGACCCCAAAAAATGGCGTTTGGACGCTTTTCCGGGCCGTTTTCTGGTGCGGACACAAATCAATGAATCGAAAGTGCTATGCATAGTGTTTTTTGGATGCATCCATCCTCCCTCTCACATAAGGGTCACTTAGGACTCCGGATCGGGCCTAAGCATCAAGTGGGGCCTACGCCGCCGAATAAACGTTCAAGATCCTCTCGGAAAGGCATATATGCGTTTGCGCGTCATAAACAAACGGGTGCGATCATACCAGCACTAATGCACCGGATCCCATCAGAACTCCGCAGTTAAGCGTGCTTGGGCGAGAGTAGTACTAGGATGGGTGACCTCCCGGGAAGTCCTCGTGTTGCACCCCTTTTTTTGTTAATTTTTTTCTGTATTTCTATCTGAAACTTCCAAAATGCGTAGCTGGAAGACCGTGAGGCCGTATGCTGCCACCAACCACTTTTCGTGAAGCTCCAAAAGAGCTCTAGGCGTAAAATATCGTTTGGACCCCAAAAAATGGCGTTTGGACGCTTTTCCGGGCCGTTTTCTGGTGCGGACACAAATCAATGAATCGAAAGTGCTATGCATAGTGTTTTTTGGATGCATCCATCCTCCCTCTCACATAAGGGTCACTTAGGACTCCGGATCGGGCCTAAGCATCAAGTGGGGCCTACGCCGCCGAATAAACGTTCAAGATCCTCTCGGAAAGGCATATATGCGTTTGCGCGTCATAAACAAACGGGTGCGATCATACCAGCACTAATGCACCGGATCCCATCAGAACTCCGCAGTAAGCGTGCTTGGGCGAGAGTAGTACTAGGATGGGTGACCTCCCGGGAAGTCCTCGTGTTGCACCCCTTTTTTTGTTAATTTTTTTCTGTATTTCTATCTGAAACTTCCAAAATGCGTAGCTGGAAGACCGTGAGGCCGTATGCTGCCACCAACCACTTTTCGTGAAGCTCCAAAAGAGCTCTAGGCGTAAAATATCGTTTGGACCCCAAAAAATGGCGTTTGGACGCTTTTCCGGGCCGTTTTCTGGTGCGGACACAAAATCAATGAATCGAAAGTGCTATGCATAGTGTTTTTTGGATGCATCCATCCTCCCTCTCACATAAGGGTCACTTAGGACTCCGGATCGGGCCTAAGCATCAAGTGGGGCCTACGCCGCCGAATAAACGTTCAAGATCCTCTCGGAAAGGCATATATGCGTTTGCGCGTCATAAACAAATGGGTGCGATCATACCAGCACTAATGCACCGGATCCCATCAGAACTCCGCAGTAAGCGTGCTTGGGCGAGAGTAGTACTAGGATGGGTGACCTCCCGGGAAGTCCTCGTGTTGCACCCCTTTTTTTGTTAATTTTTTTCTGTATTTCTATCTGAAACTTCCAAAATGCGTAGCTGGAAGACCGTGAGGCCGTATGCTGCCACCAACCACTTTTCGTGAAGCTCCAAAAGAGCTCTAGGCGTAAAATATCGTTTGGACCCCAAAAAATGGCGTTTGGACGCTTTTCCGGGCCGTTTTCTGGTGCGGACACAAAATCAATGAATCGAAAGTGCTATGCATAGTGTTTTTTGGATGCATCCATCCTCCCTCTCACATAAGGGTCACTTAGGACTCCGGATCGGGCCTAAGCATCAAGTGGGGCCTACGCCGCCGAATAAACGTTCAAGATCCTCTCGGAAAGGCATATATGCGTTTGCGCGTCATAAACAAACGGGTGCGATCATACCAGCACTAATGCACCGGATCCCATCAGAACTCCGCAGTAAGCGTGCTTGGGCGAGAGTAGTACTAGGATGGGTGACCTCCCGGGAAGTCCTCGTGTTGCACCCCTTTTTTTGTTAATTTTTTTCTGTATTTCTATCTGAAACTTCCAAAATGCGTAGCTGGAAGACCGTGAGGCCGTATGCTGCCACCAACCACTTTTCGTGAAGCTCCAAAAGAGCTCTAGGCGTAAAATATCGTTTGGACCCCAAAAAATGGCGTTTGGACGCTTTTCCGGGCCGTTTTCTGGTGCGGACACAAAATCAATGAATCGAAAGTGCTATGCATAGTGTTTTTTGGATGCATCCATCCTCCCTCTCACATAAGGGTCACTTAGGACTCCGGATCGGGCCTAAGCATCAAGTGGGGCCTACGCCGCCGAATAAACGTTCAAGATCCTCTCGGAAAGGCATATATGCGTTTGCGCGTCATAAACAAATGGGTGCGATCATACCAGCACTAATGCACCGGATCCCATCAGAACTCCGCAGTAAGCGTGCTTGGGCGAGAGTAGTACTAGGATGGGTGACCTCCCGGGAAGTCCTCGTGTTGCACCCCTTTTTTTGTTAATTTTTTTCTGTATTTCTATCTGAAACTTCCAAAATGCGTAGCTGGAAGACCGTGAGGCCGTATGCTGCCACCAACCACTTTTCGTGAAGCTCCAAAAGAGCTCTAGGCGTAAAATATCGTTTGGACCCCAAAAAATGGCGTTTGGACGCTTTTCCGGGCCGTTTTCTGGTGCGGACACAAAATCAATGAATCGAAAGTGCTATGCATAGTGTTTTTTGGATGCATCCATCCTCCCTCTCACATAAGGGTCACTTAGGACTCCGGATCGGGCCTAAGCATCAAGTGGGGCCTACGCCGCCGAATAAACGTTCAAGATCCTCTCGGAAAGGCATATATGCGTTTGCGCGTCATAAACAAATGGGTGCGATCATACCAGCACTAATGCACCGGATCCCATCAGAACTCCGCAGTAAGCGTGCTTGGGCGAGAGTAGTACTAGGATGGGTGACCTCCCGGGAAGTCCTCGTGTTGCACCCCTTTTTTTGTTAATTTTTTTCTGTATTTCTATCTGAAACTTCCAAAATGCGTAGCTGGAAGACCGTGAGGCCGTATGCTGCCACCAACCACTTTTCGTGAAGCTCCAAAAGAGCTCTAGGCGTAAAATATCGTTTGGACCCCAAAAAATGGCGTTTGGACGCTTTTCCGGGCCGTTTTCTGGTGCGGACACAAAATCAATGAATCGAAAGTGCTATGCATAGTGTTTTTTGGATGCATCCATCCTCCCTCTCACATAAGGGTCACTTAGGACTCCGGATCGGGCCTAAGCATCAAGTGGGGCCTACGCCGCCGAATAAACGTTCAAGATCCTCTCGGAAAGGCATATATGCGTTTGCGCGTCATAAACAAACGGGTGCGATCATACCAGCACTAATGCACCGGATCCCATCAGAACTCCGCAGTAAGCGTGCTTGGGCGAGAGTAGTACTAGGATGGGTGACCTCCCGGGAAGTCCTCGTGTTGCACCCCTTTTTTTGTTAATTTTTTTCTGTATTTCTATCTGAAACTTCCAAAATGCGTAGCTGGAAGACCGTGAGGCCGTATGCTGCCACCAACCACTTTTCGTGAAGCTCCAAAAGAGCTCTAGGCGTAAAATATCGTTTGGACCCCAAAAAATGGCGTTTGGACGCTTTTCCGGGCCGTTTTCTGGTGCGGACACAAAATCAATGAATCGAAAGTGCTATGCATAGTGTTTTTTGGATGCATCCATCCTCCCTCTCACATAAGGGTCACTTAGGACTCCGGATCGGGCCTAAGCATCAAGTGGGGCCTACGCCGCCGAATAAACGTTCAAGATCCTCTCGGAAAGGCATATATGCGTTTGCGCGTCATAAACAAATGGGTGCGATCATACCAGCACTAATGCACCGGATCCCATCAGAACTCCGCAGTAAGCGTGCTTGGGCGAGAGTAGTACTAGGATGGGTGACCTCCCGGGAAGTCCTCGTGTTGCACCCCTTTTTTTGTTAATTTTTTTCTGTATTTCTATCTGAAACTTCCAAAATGCGTAGCTGGAAGACCGTGAGGCCGTATGCTGCCACCAACCACTTTTCGTGAAGCTCCAAAAGAGCTCTAGGCGTAAAATATCGTTTGGACCCCAAAAAATGGCGTTTGGACGCTTTTCCGGGCCGTTTTCTGGTGCGGACACAAAATCAATGAATCGAAAGTGCTATGCATAGTGTTTTTTGGATGCATCCATCCTCCCTCTCACATAAGGGTCACTTAGGACTCCGGATCGGGCCTAAGCATCAAGTGGGGCCTACGCCGCCGAATAAACGTTCAAGATCCTCTCGGAAAGGCATATATGCGTTTGCGCGTCATAAACAAAGTGCGATCATACCAGCACTAATGCACCGGATCCCATCAGAACTCCGCAGTAAGCGTGCTTGGGCGAGAGTAGTACTAGGATGGGTGACCTCCCGGGAAGTCCTCGTGTTGCACCCCTTTTTTTGTTAATTTTTTTCTGTATTTCTATCTGAAACTTCCAAAATGCGTAGCTGGAAGACCGTGAGGCCGTATGCTGCCACCAACCACTTTTCGTGAAGCTCCAAAAGAGCTCTAGGCGTAAAATATCGTTTGGACCCCAAAAAATGGCGTTTGGACGCTTTTCCGGGCCGTTTTCTGGTGCGGACACAAAATCAATGAATCGAAAGTGCTATGCATAGTGTTTTTTGGATGCATCCATCCTCCCTCTCACATAAGGGTCACTTAGGACTCCGGATCGGGCCTAAGCATCAAGTGGGGCCTACGCCGCCGAATAAACGTTCAAGATCCTCTCGGAAAGGCATATATGCGTTTGCGCGTCATAAACAAACGGGTGCGATCATACCAGCACTAATGCACCGGATCCCATCAGAACTCCGCAGTTAAGCGTGCTTGGGCGAGAGTAGTACTAGGATGGGTGACCTCCCGGGAAGTCCTCGTGTTGCACCCCTTTTTTTGTTAATTTTTTTCTGTATTTCTATCTGAAACTTCCAAAATGCGTAGCTGGAAGACCGTGAGGCCGTATGCTGCCACCAACCACTTTTCGTGAAGCTCCAAAAGAGCTCTAGGCGTAAAATATCGTTTGGACCCCAAAAAATGGCGTTTGGACGCTTTTCCGGGCCGTTTTCTGGTGCGGACACAAAATCAATGAATCGAAAGTGCTATGCATAGTGTTTTTTGGATGCATCCATCCTCCCTCTCACATAAGGGTCACTTAGGACTCCGGATCGGGCCTAAGCATCAAGTGGGGCCTACGCCGCCGAATAAACGTTCAAGATCCTCTCGGAAAGGCATATATGCGTTTGCGCGTCATAAACAAACGGGTGCGATCATACCAGCACTAATGCACCGGATCCCATCAGAACTCCGCAGTAAGCGTGCTTGGGCGAGAGTAGTACTAGGATGGGTGACCTCCCGGGAAGTCCTCGTGTTGCACCCCTTTTTTTGTTAATTTTTTTCTGTATTTCTATCTGAAACTTCCAAAATGCGTAGCTGGAAGACCGTGAGGCCGTATGCTGCCACCAACCACTTTTCGTGAAGCTCCAAAAGAGCTCTAGGCGTAAAATATCGTTTGGACCCCAAAAAATGGCGTTTGGACGCTTTTCCGGGCCGTTTTCTGGTGCGGACACAAAATCAATGAATCGAAAGTGCTATGCATAGTGTTTTTTGGATGCATCCATCCTCCCTCTCACATAAGGGTCACTTAGGACTCCGGATCGGGCCTAAGCATCAAGTGGGGCCTACGCCGCCGAATAAACGTTCAAGATCCTCTCGGAAAGGCATATATGCGTTTGCGCGTCATAAACAAACGGGTGCGATCATACCAGCACTAATGCACCGGATCCCATCAGAACTCCGCAGTAAGCGTGCTTGGGCGAGAGTAGTACTAGGATGGGTGACCTCCCGGGAAGTCCTCGTGTTGCACCCCTTTTTTTGTTAATTTTTTTCTGTATTTCTATCTGAAACTTCCAAAATGCGTAGCTGGAAGACCGTGAGGCCGTATGCTGCCACCAACCACTTTTCGTGAAGCTCCAAAAGAGCTCTAGGCGTAAAATATCGTTTGGACCCCAAAAAATGGCGTTTGGACGCTTTTCCGGGCCGTTTTCTGGTGCGGACACAAAATCAATGAATCGAAAGTGCTATGCATAGTGTTTTTTGGATGCATCCATCCTCCCTCTCACATAAGGGTCACTTAGGACTCCGGATCGGGCCTAAGCATCAAGTGGGGCCTACGCCGCCGAATAAACGTTCAAGATCCTCTCGGAAAGGCATATATGCGTTTGCGCGTCATAAACAAACGGGTGCGATCATACCAGCACTAATGCACCGGATCCCATCAGAACTCCGCAGTTAAGCGTGCTTGGGCGAGAGTAGTACTAGGATGGGTGACCTCCCGGGAAGTCCTCGTGTTGCACCCCTTTTTTTGTTAATTTTTTTCTGTATTTCTATCTGAAACTTCCAAAATGCGTAGCTGGAAGACCGTGAGGCCGTATGCTGCCACCAACCACTTTTCGTGAAGCTCCAAAAGAGCTCTAGGCGTAAAATATCGTTTGGACCCCAAAAAATGGCGTTTGGACGCTTTTCCGGGCCGTTTTCTGGTGCGGACACAAAATCAATGAATCGAAAGTGCTATGCATAGTGTTTTTTGGATGCATCCATCCTCCCTCTCACATAAGGGTCACTTAGGACTCCGGATCGGGCCTAAGCATCAAGTGGGGCCTACGCCGCCGAATAAACGTTCAAGATCCTCTCGGAAAGGCATATATGCGTTTGCGCGTCATAAACAAACTGGGTGCGATCATACCAGCACTAATGCACCGGATCCCATCAGAACTCCGCAGTTAAGCGTGCTTGGGCGAGAGTAGTACTAGGATGGGTGACCTCCCGGGAAGTCCTCGTGTTGCACCCCTTTTTTTGTTAATTTTTTTCTGTATTTCTATCTGAAACTTCCAAAATGCGTAGCTGGAAGACCGTGAGGCCGTATGCTGCCACCAACCACTTTTCGTGAAGCTCCAAAAGAGCTCTAGGCGTAAAATATCGTTTGGACCCCAAAAAATGGCGTTTGGACGCTTTTCCGGGCCGTTTTCTGGTGCGGACACAAAATCAATGAATCGAAAGTGCTATGCATAGTGTTTTTTGGATGCATCCATCCTCCCTCTCACATAAGGGTCACTTAGGACTCCGGATCGGGCCTAAGCATCAAGTGGGGCCTACGCCGCCGAATAAACGTTCAAGATCCTCTCGGAAAGGCATATATGCGTTTGCGCGTCATAAACAAACGGGTGCGATCATACCAGCACTAATGCACCGGATCCCATCAGAACTCCGCAGTTAAGCGTGCTTGGGCGAGAGTAGTACTAGGATGGGTGACCTCCCGGGAAGTCCTCGTGTTGCACCCCTTTTTTTGTTAATTTTTTTCTGTATTTCTATCTGAAACTTCCAAAATGCGTAGCTGGAAGACCGTGAGGCCGTATGCTGCCACCAACCACTTTTCGTGAAGCTCCAAAAGAGCTCTAGGCGTAAAATATCGTTTGGACCCCAAAAAATGGCGTTTGGACGCTTTTCCGGGCCGTTTTCTGGTGCGGACACAAAATCAATGAATCGAAAGTGCTATGCATAGTGTTTTTTGGATGCATCCATCCTCCCTCTCACATAAGGGTCACTTAGGACTCCGGATCGGGCCTAAGCATCAAGTGGGGCCTACGCCGCCGAATAAACGTTCAAGATCCTCTCGGAAAGGCATATATGCGTTTGCGCGTCATAAACAAACTGGTGCGATCATACCAGCACTAATGCACCGGATCCCATCAGAACTCCGCAGTTAAGCGTGCTTGGGCGAGAGTAGTACTAGGATGGGTGACCTCCCGGGAAGTCCTCGTGTTGCACCCCTTTTTTTGTTAATTTTTTTCTGTATTTCTATCTGAAACTTCCAAAATGCGTAGCTGGAAGACCGTGAGGCCGTATGCTGCCACCAACCACTTTTCGTGAAGCTCCAAAAGAGCTCTAGGCGTAAAATATCGTTTGGACCCCAAAAAATGGCGTTTGGACGCTTTTCCGGGCCGTTTTCTGGTGCGGACACAAATCAATGAATCGAAAGTGCTATGCATAGTGTTTTTTGGATGCATCCATCCTCCCTCTCACATAAGGGTCACTTAGGACTCCGGATCGGGCCTAAGCATCAAGTGGGGCCTACGCCGCCGAATAAACGTTCAAGATCCTCTCGGAAAGGCATATATGCGTTTGCGCGTCATAAACAAACTGGTGCGATCATACCAGCACTAATGCACCGGATCCCATCAGAACTCCGCAGTTAAGCGTGCTTGGGCGAGAGTAGTACTAGGATGGGTGACCTCCCGGGAAGTCCTCGTGTTGCACCCCTTTTTTTGTTAATTTTTTTCTGTATTTCTATCTGAAACTTCCAAAATGCGTAGCTGGAAGACCGTGAGGCCGTATGCTGCCACCAACCACTTTTCGTGAAGCTCCAAAAGAGCTCTAGGCGTAAAATATCGTTTGGACCCCAAAAAATGGCGTTTGGACGCTTTTCCGGGCCGTTTTCTGGTGCGGACACAATATCAATGAATCGAAAGTGCTATGCATAGTGTTTTTTGGATGCATCCATCCTCCCTCTCACATAAGGGTCACTTAGGACTCCGGATCGGGCCTAAGCATCAAGTGGGGCCTACGCCGCCGAATAAACGTTCAAGATCCTCTCGGAAAGGCATATATGCGTTTGCGCGTCATAAACAAACTGGGTGCGATCATACCAGCACTAATGCACCGGATCCCATCAGAACTCCGCAGTTAAGCGTGCTTGGGCGAGAGTAGTACTAGGATGGGTGACCTCCCGGGAAGTCCTCGTGTTGCACCCCTTTTTTTGTTAATTTTTTTCTGTATTTCTATCTGAAACTTCCAAAATGCGTAGCTGGAAGACCGTGAGGCCGTATGCTGCCACCAACCACTTTTCGTGAAGCTCCAAAAGAGCTCTAGGCGTAAAATATCGTTTGGACCCCAAAAAATGGCGTTTGGACGCTTTTCCGGGCCGTTTTCTGGTGCGGACACAATATCAATGAATCGAAAGTGCTATGCATAGTGTTTTTTGGATGCATCCATCCTCCCTCTCACATAAGGGTCACTTAGGACTCCGGATCGGGCCTAAGCATCAAGTGGGGCCTACGCCGCCGAATAAACGTTCAAGATCCTCTCGGAAAGGCATATATGCGTTTGCGCGTCATAAACAAACGGGTGCGATCATACCAGCACTAATGCACCGGATCCCATCAGAACTCCGCAGTAAGCGTGCTTGGGCGAGAGTAGTACTAGGATGGGTGACCTCCCGGGAAGTCCTCGTGTTGCACCCCTTTTTTTGTTAATTTTTTTCTGTATTTCTATCTGAAACTTCCAAAATGCGTAGCTGGAAGACCGTGAGGCCGTATGCTGCCACCAACCACTTTTCGTGAAGCTCCAAAAGAGCTCTAGGCGTAAAATATCGTTTGGACCCCAAAAAATGGCGTTTGGACGCTTTTCCGGGCCGTTTTCTGGTGCGGACACAATATCAATGAATCGAAAGTGCTATGCATAGTGTTTTTTGGATGCATCCATCCTCCCTCTCACATAAGGGTCACTTAGGACTCCGGATCGGGCCTAAGCATCAAGTGGGGCCTACGCCGCCGAATAAACGTTCAAGATCCTCTCGGAAAGGCATATATGCGTTTGCGCGTCATAAACAAACGGGTGCGATCATACCAGCACTAATGCACCGGATCCCATCAGAACTCCGCAGTAAGCGTGCTTGGGCGAGAGTAGTACTAGGATGGGTGACCTCCCGGGAAGTCCTCGTGTTGCACCCCTTTTTTTGTTAATTTTTTTCTGTATTTCTATCTGAAACTTCCAAAATGCGTAGCTGGAAGACCGTGAGGCCGTATGCTGCCACCAACCACTTTTCGTGAAGCTCCAAAAGAGCTCTAGGCGTAAAATATCGTTTGGACCCCAAAAAATGGCGTTTGGACGCTTTTCCGGGCCGTTTTCTGGTGCGGACACAATATCAATGAATCGAAAGTGCTATGCATAGTGTTTTTTGGATGCATCCATCCTCCCTCTCACATAAGGGTCACTTAGGACTCCGGATCGGGCCTAAGCATCAAGTGGGGCCTACGCCGCCGAATAAACGTTCAAGATCCTCTCGGAAAGGCATATATGCGTTTGCGCGTCATAAACAAACGGGTGCGATCATACCAGCACTAATGCACCGGATCCCATCAGAACTCCGCAGTAAGCGTGCTTGGGCGAGAGTAGTACTAGGATGGGTGACCTCCCGGGAAGTCCTCGTGTTGCACCCCTTTTTTTGTTAATTTTTTTCTGTATTTCTATCTGAAACTTCCAAAATGCGTAGCTGGAAGACCGTGAGGCCGTATGCTGCCACCAACCACTTTTCGTGAAGCTCCAAAAGAGCTCTAGGCGTAAAATATCGTTTGGACCCCAAAAAATGGCGTTTGGACGCTTTTCCGGGCCGTTTTCTGGTGCGGACACAATATCAATGAATCGAAAGTGCTATGCATAGTGTTTTTTGGATGCATCCATCCTCCCTCTCACATAAGGGTCACTTAGGACTCCGGATCGGGCCTAAGCATCAAGTGGGGCCTACGCCGCCGAATAAACGTTCAAGATCCTCTCGGAAAGGCATATATGCGTTTGCGCGTCATCAACAAATGGTGC
>CACVBM020000013.1:0-17343 GCA_902728155.2 Microthlaspi erraticum
CATAGCTAGTCCGACTGTAATGATACTGCAGAGGAAAGTCCTCTCATCATATGAAGTGAAAACTGAGATCTCAAGCGTTGCCACTGGTTCCATTGTCAAGACCTCAACAAGCGACAAATCATCATCGTAACGAAGATATCATCCTTCAGTTATCACGTAAGTATTTTTCTTATTCTTCTCTCTCCTCATACGTTTGAAATGCAAATGCAAGAAAACACTCTAATCTTTATCCGAAACCATCAATAGATAGATTCTAGATATCTGCTTATGGTTTGCATATAGAGTTATACAGTTCTCACTGGTAATAGTATCAGTCACACTCAAAATGACCGGATAATTTTCTAAGTTCTTGCATAGGAGTTACATGTGGTGCTCACCGTATTTGCAGGTTTACTCGTCGAGTTTCCATGTTTAATAAAGCTTTTGAGTTATACGTCAGTGGGAATCAGTCACAATCTTGTCAATGCGAAGTTGGGGATAGTGTATAGGGTGTGTTTAGTACGGTTTGTTGTTTTAAGGAGAAGAAACATGAGTGAAGTTTTTCAAGCTTTAGGGGACATGTGCAGAGATTTTGACCAGGACTAGTTCCGTGAGTGGTAGGTATAACATATTACTGTATAAGGGTTAGTTCTTGGTGTTCAAGGCGGTTAGCTGTTGCAAGGCAGCCTCATCCTCATCCGCCCTGTTAACTTCTTGTACAAAAATCTACTTATATTTCTTGGTTTTTTTGTTGTTGTGTATGTTATATATGTTCATCTGTTGGTTAAATCTCTAGTTAATTTTGCCTCTCAATCGGGTTATGTTTTATATAAGCTGGTGTCCGAGGAGATGTCCAAATCCTAAGACTGATTATTCTGCTTCAACATCAGTCTTACGTAAATAAACGCCAAGCCGAGAACTCCATTGTTTTGAAGCTAACAATTATTAGCTTTAAAATTGAATATTAAAAATTAAAGTATGAAATGGTTTTATAAAATCAGCTGCGAAGATATAATCTTTTCGAATTATCAAAGTAATCGAGAAAAAAGCCAATGCCTTGTCTAAATAACATAAAACTTGTTCATGATTCAACTTAGTATCCAGACTCCAAAAGACAACAGAAATAAAACAAAATCTTTCACTAAACATGAAAGTGTTTCCAAACAGATAAGATGATGATTACTGGCTAGCACCAAGCCATTTGGTGAAGTTGTCAAACTCGGTGTAATCACTGTCTGAGATCATAGTCTGGTACCACGACTTCCCTGCTGCTTTGATTGCCAATGCCTCCTCCTGTGGATTCAAGAGGTTCAAAAAGACGATTAAAAAACAAATCAAAGAAGAAAACTCTAACAAGACTACGCAATCAGACCGTAATTGCAGAGACATTTGATTGCTAAGCGAAAATAAAATCTCCATTAGAAAATGAGCCATAAGATACATCTCCATCGATAATAAGCAAAGAAACACAACCAATTTACAAGAGAACATCAGTATAACATATTTAGGATCAGAACAGATGATATAGTAAAGAAAGGCCACAAACTGAAGTCACTAACACTAGCATAAGCAAACTTAGTCAACAATTCAAAAACCAATGCGCCAAATGCAATCCAAAACAGAAATCGAATAGAAATCAATAACAACAATCCAGAAATGGCAGACAAAAGAAGAAAATGGGAAATGGAGGTTACCTTGGTGACAGTCTTCCTCTTCTTGGTGAGCTTCTCCTTCTTGGCCTTAACCCTCTGAGCCTCCGCCAACAACGACATCCTCTTGGCAGTCTTAGCATAAGGATTCAACTTGAGCATCACGTTGAGGTTCTTCAACGGATTCTTCTTCATCACAGCCCTCTTCGCATCCTTCTTAATCGGCTTCACAACGCTCTGAACCTCATCGGAGTTGATAATCCTAGCGAGATCAGCATTCACCATCTTCGCACGAGGAAGCACGTACCCCTTCTTCTTCTCAGACGGCTTATCGAACGAGCCGTAGATCGACTCGAGCTTCTCGAAGGCAGACTTGGTCCAGATCACGAAACGGCCAAGGTGACCACCAGGAGCAAGCTTCAGCAAGTTAAGCCTCTCCACGTGGCAGAGCTCAACACCAGTAATGTTCCTAAAGGCCTTGACTATCTTAGCTCCTTCAGTTCCGTAAACCACGAGAGGACCTTTCCTCGATATGTAACGGCGGTTCCTCGCCTTACCTTTACCGGGACGGATCCCGATGCTGTCCTTGGCCTTCTCGGCGTCGTCGTAAGCTCCGAACTGCTTCAGAGCCTTGATCGCGGCTGATGTCTTCTCCAGTGCCTCGGTGGTGTCGCTGACAACAAGGGGCATCTCCGGGACGTTTTCGATGCGGTGACCGCGAGCCATCACGAGAGCTGGAACAGCAGTCGCGGCGATCGCTGAGACGATTGCGTGCCTCTTCATGTTCACATTGACGCGACGGTGCCATTTCCTCCAGATCTTCGTCGGAGCGAACATTCGACCACCACGACACATGTTACCGAAGGCGGCCTGACCGGCACGGTGGGTACCGCCTCCGGGAACACGAGGGATACGGGAGACGGCACGACCGGTTCCCCATGACTCGGCGGAGGTCTGGTGACCGGCTTTCTTCGACACGGCGTAAGGCTGGCGGCTGTTGTTGGAGATCTGGGCGTGGACGAAGCTGACCACGTCTGGGCGAATCGGCGCCGTCATGACATCGGGCAACACCACGGTGAAGGACTGATCGGTGCTCATGTCACCGTCCAAACCCTGGACGGAGACGAGAGGACGTGCGGCGGCGGCGGCCATTTCTGTCTCTCGATATGTGTTTTCTCTCTTCACTCACTGTCTCTCGACTCGATGAGACTTCTAGGGCTTCCCCGCAGCCCCAGCTTAAGAATAAATATATGCTACGATTTCGATTAGGGTTTAATGTCGAAATCTCGATTACTGGGCCTTAAAAAGCCCAAATAATTTACTTTTGCTTTCAAGCCCAAAAATTCAAAGTCTCCACGTGATATAACTTGTGGGTTCAAAGACTGTGTGATTCAGGTTTTGAGGATAGCTTACTCTGAATTTAAGGCAAAATTTACTTTGGCACGTTTTGAATTTACTCTTCGTGTACTGCCTTCTTGATCTACAGGACTACAGATAAGGTTCAGAAAAACGGGACACTAGCACATGTGCCACATCAAAAATCTGGTGATGAACCTATTGGGCTTATGTTTTATTTACCCACATGTGCCACACTAATATTTACCCTCTTATCTTAGGATTTGGACAACTGACACCAGCTTAGCTAAAAACATAACCCGATAAAGAGGGTAAATATTAGTGTGGCACATGTGGGTAAATAAAACACACTAATAGGTCAGATAAACCTAATCTTAGGATTTGGACAACTGACACCAGCTTAGCTAAAAACATAACCCGATAAAGAGGGTAAATATTAGTGTGGCACATGTGGGTAAATAAAACATAAGCCCAATAGGTTCATCACCAGATTTTTGATGTGGCACATGTGCTAGTGTCCCGTTTTTCTGAACCTTATCTGTAGTCCTGTAGATCAAGAAGGCAGTACACGAAGAGTAAATTCAAAACGTGCCAAAGTAAATTTTGCCTTAAATTCAGAGTAAGCTATCCTCAAAACCTGAATCACACAGTCTTTGAACCCACAAGTTATATCACGTGGAGACTTTGAATTTTTGGGCTTGAAAGCAAAAGTAAATTATTTGGGCTTTTTAAGGCCCAGTAATCGAGATTTCGACATTAAACCCTAATCGAAATCGTAGCATATATTTATTCTTAAGCTGGGGCTGCGGGGAAGCCCTAGAAGTCTCATCGAGTCGAGAGACAGTGAGTGAAGAGAGAAAACACATATCGAGAGACAGAAATGGCCGCCGCCGCCGCACGTCCTCTCGTCTCCGTCCAGGGTTTGGACGGTGACATGAGCACCGATCAGTCCTTCACCGTGGTGTTGCCCGATGTCATGACGGCGCCGATTCGCCCAGACGTGGTCAGCTTCGTCCACGCCCAGATCTCCAACAACAGCCGCCAGCCTTACGCCGTGTCGAAGAAAGCCGGTCACCAGACCTCCGCCGAGTCATGGGGAACCGGTCGTGCCGTCTCCCGTATCCCTCGTGTTCCCGGAGGCGGTACCCACCGTGCCGGTCAGGCCGCCTTCGGTAACATGTGTCGTGGTGGTCGAATGTTCGCTCCGACGAAGATCTGGAGGAAATGGCACCGTCGCGTCAATGTGAACATGAAGAGGCACGCAATCGTCTCAGCGATCGCCGCGACTGCTGTTCCAGCTCTCGTGATGGCTCGCGGTCACCGCATCGAAAACGTCCCGGAGATGCCCCTTGTTGTCAGCGACACCACCGAGGCACTGGAGAAGACATCAGCCGCGATCAAGGCTCTGAAGCAGTTCGGAGCTTACGACGACGCCGAGAAGGCCAAGGACAGCATCGGGATCCGTCCCGGTAAAGGTAAGGCGAGGAACCGCCGTTACATATCGAGGAAAGGTCCTCTCGTGGTTTACGGAACTGAAGGAGCTAAGATAGTCAAGGCCTTTAGGAACATTACTGGTGTTGAGCTCTGCCACGTGGAGAGGCTTAACTTGCTGAAGCTTGCTCCTGGTGGTCACCTTGGCCGTTTCGTGATCTGGACCAAGTCTGCCTTCGAGAAGCTCGAGTCGATCTACGGCTCGTTCGATAAGCCGTCTGAGAAGAAGAAGGGGTACGTGCTTCCTCGTGCGAAGATGGTGAATGCTGATCTCGCTAGGATTATCAACTCCGATGAGGTTCAGAGCGTTGTGAAGCCGATTAAGAAGGATGCGAAGAGGGCTGTGATGAAGAAGAATCCGTTGAAGAACCTCAACGTGATGCTCAAGTTGAATCCTTATGCTAAGACTGCCAAGAGGATGTCGTTGTTGGCGGAGGCTCAGAGGGTTAAGGCCAAGAAGGAGAAGCTCACCAAGAAGAGGAAGACTGTCACCAAGGTAACCTCCATTTCCCATTTTCTTCTTTTGTCTGCCATTTCTGGATTGTTGTTATTGATTTCTATTCGATTTCTGTTTTGGATTGCATTTGGCGCATTGGTTTTTGAATTGTTGACTAAGTTTGCTTATGCTAGTGTTAGTGACTTCAGTTTGTGGCCTTTCTTTACTATATCATCTGTTCTGATCCTAAATATGTTATACTGATGTTCTCTTGTAAATTGGTTGTGTTTCTTTGCTTATTATCGATGGAGATGTATCTTATGGCTCATTTTCTAATGGAGATTTTATTTTCGCTTAGCAATCAAATGTCTCTGCAATTACGGTCTGATTGCGTAGTCTTGTTAGAGTTTTCTTCTTTGATTTGTTTTTTAATCGTCTTTTTGAACCTCTTGAATCCACAGGAGGAGGCATTGGCAATCAAAGCAGCAGGGAAGTCGTGGTACCAGACTATGATCTCAGACAGTGATTACACCGAGTTTGACAACTTCACCAAATGGCTTGGTGCTAGCCAGTAATCATCATCTTATCTGTTTGGAAACACTTTCATGTTTAGTGAAAGATTTTGTTTTATTTCTGTTGTCTTTTGGAGTCTGGATACTAAGTTGAATCATGAACAAGTTTTATGTTATTTAGACAAGGCATTGGCTTTTTTCTCGATTACTTTGATAATTCGAAAAGATTATATCTTCGCAGCTGATTTTATAAAACCATTTCATACTTTAATTTTTAATATTCAATTTTAAAGCTAATAATTGTTAGCTTCAAAACAATGGAGTTCTCGGCTTGGCGTTTATTTACGTAAGACTGATGTTGAAGCAGAATAATCAGTCTTAGGATTTGGACATCTCCTCGGACACCAGCTTATATAAAACATAACCCGATTGAGAGGCAAAATTAACTAGAGATTTAACCAACAGATGAACATATATAACATACACAACAACAAAAAAACCAAGAAATATAAGTAGATTTTTGTACAAGAAGTTAACAGGGCGGATGAGGATGAGGCTGCCTTGCAACAGCTAACCGCCTTGAACACCAAGAACTAACCCTTATACAGTAATATGTTATACCTACCACTCACGGAACTAGTCCTGGTCAAAATCTCTGCACATGTCCCCTAAAGCTTGAAAAACTTCACTCATGTTTCTTCTCCTTAAAACAACAAACCGTACTAAACACACCCTATACACTATCCCCAACTTCGCATTGACAAGATTGTGACTGATTCCCACTGACGTATAACTCAAAAGCTTTATTAAACATGGAAACTCGACGAGTAAACCTGCAAATACGGTGAGCACCACATGTAACTCCTATGCAAGAACTTAGAAAATTATCCGGTCATTTTGAGTGTGACTGATACTATTACCAGTGAGAACTGTATAACTCTATATGCAAACCATAAGCAGATATCTAGAATCTATCTATTGATGGTTTCGGATAAAGATTAGAGTGTTTTCTTGCATTTGCATTTCAAACGTATGAGGAGAGAGAAGAATAAGAAAAATACTTACGTGATAACTGAAGGATGATATCTTCGTTACGATGATGATTTGTCGCTTGTTGAGGTCTTGACAATGGAACCAGTGGCAACGCTTGAGATCTCAGTTTTCACTTCATATGATGAGAGGACTTTCCTCTGCAGTATCATTACAGTCGGACTAGCTATGTTTAGTGAAGGATTTTATGTTTAGTGAAGGATTTTATGTTTAGTGAAGGATTTTTGTTTTATTTCTGTTTCGTCTTTTGGAGTCTGAATACTGAGTTGAATCATGAACAAGATTTACTTTTCATTTCTCCTTCTGGTACCACCTTTCTTTTCATCAGAATCTGTGTTCCTACTTCATTTACTTTAATGATGTTTGTTATACTATTAATTAGACGAAACCTTGGTTTTTCGGTCAATTGATTTGATAATTCGAAAAGATTGTAGCTTTGCAGTTGATTTTATAAGACCATTTCAAACGAACAAAAAATTTATTGATCTTCGGTGGTGAGGAAAAAGTTTTATAAAAGTTCATATCCTGTTAAAAGTAATCTTTGTTAAATAGTATCATTAGTACTTTAATTTTAAATATTCCATTAACGCGTCTTTACCCTCTCAACTGTTCCATTCAAACTCAAAAAAAGATAAAACAATACGCAAGAATGTTCCATTCACACTACTGAAGATTTCAATTAAAGAGGACAGGACGCCACGTGGCATGAATCCAATGGACGGGTTCATATATTTAATTCTGGTTTCTGGAAGGCGCGCCAAGGAAGAATGATGGTCCGTCCACAAATCTTGACCATCCATCTGAACAAAGGACTAAAACTAGAAGCTTCTTTCGATCATCAGCCAAATTCTTTAAATTGACTTGCAAACCAAAAGACACTACAACTGCTAAGTGCTAATACTTTCTTCAGGTTTTCTCTCAGTCGATCACTGTGTTTAAGGAGTAGAGTAAGTTTCTTGTAATCTACTTGATCTATATGTTCTCCGATTTTGAAATCTCTGTTGGTTATAACAAAGTCTTTCCTGATTTTTCGGAAAGAAGCGAATTAGAAAGAAAAATGGGGAAGAGTTACCCGGAAGTGGAAGAAGAGTACAAGAAAGATGTCCAGAGATGCAAGAGGAAGCTCCGTGGTCATATCGCCGAGAAGCACTGTGCTCCCATCATCCTCCGTCTTGCGTAAGAATTCGATCCATTCCTGTTTTGCTTTATGAGTTATGATGATGCGTCTGTGAGATGTATGATGGATCTGAGAGATTTTGTTTGGAAAAATTTGCAGATGGCACTCGGCTGGGACATTTGACGTGAAGACGAAGACGGGAGGACCGTATGGGACGATAAGGCATCCGGAAGAGTTAGCCCATGGTGCTAACAATGGTCTTGATATTGCTGTGAGGCTTCTTGAGCCCATCAGGGAGTTGTTCCCCAACTTGTCCTTCGCTGATTTCTACCAGGTAAAGTTTCAACACTATGCTGAGTTTCTTTATGAGCTGTAATAGCGAGCAAAGGATGCATCAAACTGCTAAGTTGTGGCATAAAATGGTTTGTTTGCAGTGAATTAGATTTTAGGCATGGTAGATTGAAACTGAATCTGAAAGCTTACCTTGTATTTTCCGTGGCTTTAAGGCATTGAATCACATGTGTTTCTTGGATACTGTAGCTAGCTGGAGTTGTAGCTGTTGAGATCACCGGAGGACCAGAAGTTCCATTCCATCCTGGTAGAGTGGTGAGTCAATATCCAACTTCTCAATGGATGGTCTGAAACAGACACCATCAAAATGAAAATTTCCTCTGTTGCTAAGTTTGTTTGTTGGTTCATGTGGTTATTTGATACAAACTTGTTCTTTCAGGACAAAGTTGAGCCACCACCTGAAGGTCGCCTACCTGATGCCACCAAAGGTAAAGTAGTTATTGTAAGGGAAATTGTATATAGTCTGAATTATTAGAGTATCAGATCATAGATACATGTTTACCATCTCTTTCAGGCGTGGATCATCTGAGAGATATATTTGGTCGGATGGGACTCAATGACAAAGATATTGTGGCATTGTCCGGTGGACACACCTTGGTATGTGTTTCTGCATCAAGAAACAAAGAGTTATGTCCTCTTCACAGTTTTTGGCACTTACCATAGTTTTACTTTTACTTTTCAGGGTCGGTGCCACAAGGAACGTTCGGGATTCGAGGGACCATGGACACAAAACCCTCTCATTTTCGACAACTCTTATTTCAAGTAAGATCTCATTCTCTCCTTCTTTCCTTAGGTTTCGTCATTCTTTGATTGGACGAGTCTGAATCAGAAGCTCTTGATGGTTGTTGTTTAAAACAGAGAGATACTAAGCGGAGAGAAAGAAGGACTTCTTCAACTGCCAACCGACAAGGCTCTTCTCGATGATCCTCTCTTTCGTCCCCTCGTTGAGAAATATGCTGAAGTAAGTTATACAAACTCATCATCATACATCATAAAATTCAATCGGGTTTCATCACTGATTCTACTACTACTACTCTCAGGATGAGGATGCCTTCTTCGAAGACTACACTGAAGCTCATCTCAAGTTGTCAGAACTCGGGTAAGTAACACAACACACAGAACAAAATTTCCTCTACATTTCTGATTTTTTTTTTTTCTTCTTATTGTCCGGTAATGTCGTGGTATTTGATTTTTACGAACATCTGGTTTTGTCTAAATCCGACCACAATGGCTAAACATTTTCATGTTCTTCGCAGGTTTGCTGACACTAAAAAGGAGTGATCTAGAATCTGGTGGTGTCATGTCCTATCCCGTGAATCTTGCTCCCTCGCTTTATCATTATAATCACATTACAAATTAATAAAAAGACTCTGTGTTTGCATGTATGCCTTGTGCTGTTTGTAATTGATGAAATAAGATAATTCAGTTGATGAAGAAAAGAGTCTTGGAACAAAATATTTGTGTATTTGGAGGGATAGTACTCTCATAGCATTAGACTATACTTGTTTAATGTAGTTGAATTACTTTTTTTTTTTGAACGTCTTGTAGTTGAATTACTAAAATAGTATATTAACTCTTGTTTTCACATCCGCCGGAAACTGGATTTTAATCTAATCACTGTTCTGCTCTCTCTAAACATAAGAATACTTGAGATTGGATGGTTGTAATTACTAATTAGGCTAATGATAATCCTCTGTTTCTTTTAATGGATCATCAAAATGGTTATTTTTGCAAAAAGAATTGTGGAGATATTAATTTTGAACAGATGTTTGAACTTAATACGGCGACGTAGCTAAACTCTTTTCCACCCAAATAATCCCATTTCTTCAGACACACACACTCTCTCTCCAATGGACCTAAGATGAACATACTTCCACCTCCGACTTCATCTTCGTCGTTTCCACCACACCCAAACTCCGGCCCACTAACCCCATCGTCGGTGGCTTTCACTCTCACTCACAACACCATATCCTTCTGCTCGATAGCTCCACCATTCACCGCCGCTGGTCGACCCAAGCGCCGCCCGTTATTCGTACGGTCCGCCTCCGGCACTGCTAACAGCTCCGCCGGCGACCTCTCCTCCTTCTTGGGCTCTTCTTCAGAGCCGTATTCAACGCACAACGACTCAGAGCTTCTGTCTCTCCTCCGCAATAGAAAAACCGATGAAGCTTGGGCTAAGTACGTTCAATCCACTCATCTCCCTGGACCCACTTGCCTTAGCCGTTTGGTTTCCCAATTATCTTACCAATCCAACCCCGAGAGCCTCACGCGCGCGCAGTCTGTCCTCACGCGCCTCCGCAATGAGCGCCAGCTCCATCGCCTTGACGCCAATTCCCTCGGCCTCCTCGCCATGGCCGCCGCGAAATCCGGCCAAACGCTCTACGCAGTCTCCGTCATCAAATCCATGCTCCGTTCTGGGTACTTACCACACTTTAAAGCGTGGACAGCTGCAGTAGCTAACCTCTCCGCTGCCGGAGACGACGGACCGGAAGAATCTATCAAACTCTTTACAGCTATCACACGCCGAGTCCGACGCTTCGCCGATCAGTCTTTGGTCGCTCAGTCTAGACCCGACACGGCGGCGTTTAACGCTGTGCTCAACGCTTGCGCAAACCTTGGTGATACAGAGAGGTACTGGAAACTGTTCGACGAAATGTCTGAGTGGGATTGTGAGGCTGATGTGTTGACTTACAATGTTATGATCAAGCTCTGTGCGAGAGTTGATCGGAAGGAATTGATTGTGTTCGTCTTGGAGAGGATAATTGAAAAGGGAATTAAGATTTGTATGACTACAATGCATTCTCTTGTTGCAGCTTATGTTGGGTTTGGTGATTTGAGAACTGCGGAGAGGATTGTTCAAGCGATGAGGGAGAAAAGGAGAGATCTTTGCAAGGTTTTACGAGAATGCAATAGCCAGGATTTGAAGGAGAAGAAAGAGGAAGAAGCGGAAGAAGCTGAAGATGCGTTTGAGGATGATGAAGATTCGGTTTACTCGGCTCGGGATGAGGTAACCGAAGAAGGGTTTGAGGATGTGTTCAAGAAACTGCTGCCTAACTCTGTTGACCCGAGTGATGAGCCGCCATTGTTGCCTAAAGTCTTTGCTCCGGACTCAAGAATCTACACGACGTTGATGAAAGGTTACATGAAGAACGGGCGTGTGGCGGATACAGCTAGAATGCTGGAGGCGATGAGGCGTCAAGACGATAGAAATAGCCACCCAGATGAAGTTAGCTACACTACGGTTGTGTCAGCTTTTGTAAAAGCCGGGTTGATGGATAGAGCAAGACAAGTGTTGGCTGAGATGGCTAGGATGGGTGTTCCTGCGAATAGGATCACATACAATGTTCTGCTCAAAGGATATTGTAAGCAGTTGCAGATAGATAAGGCGGAGGATTTGCTGAGAGAGATGGCTGAAGATGCAGGGATCGAGCCAGATGTGGTTTCTTATAACATTATCATAGATGGATGCATTCTTATAGATGATAGCGCAGGAGCTCTTTCGTTCTTCAATGAAATGAGAACGAGGAAGATTGCACCGACTAAGATTAGTTACACTACTTTGATGAAGGCTTTCGCAATGTCGGGGCAACCGAAGCTGGCGAATAGGGTGTTTGATGAGATGATGAGGGATCCAAGGGTTAAAGTTGATTTGATCGCTTGGAACATGTTGGTTGAAGGGTATTGCAGGCTTGGTTTGATTGAAGATGCGAAGAGAGTAGTTTCGAGAATGAAAGAGAACGGGTTTTATCCGAATGTGGCGACCTATGGGAGTCTAGCAAACGGGGTTTCTGTGGCGAGGAAGCCTGGTGAGGCGCTCTTGCTTTGGAAGGAGATAAAGGAAAGGTGTGAGGTGAAGAAGAGAGAAGAAGGAGATTCTTCAGAGCCTTATCCTCCGATGCTGAAACCAGACGAAGGGTTGTTAGATATGTTAGCGGATATATGTGTGAGGGCTGCGTTTTTCAAGAAGGCATTGGAGATAATCGCGTGCATGGAGGAGAACGGGATACCTCCGAACAAAACTAAGTACAAGAAGATCTATGTGGAGATGCACTCGAGGATGTTCACTAGCAAACATGCTTCACAAGCTAGAATAGACAGGCGGGTAGAGAGAAAGAGAGCGGCTGAAGCTTTCAAGTTTTGGCTTGGTTTGCCGAATTCTTACTATGGAAGTGAATGGAAGTTAGGTCCAAGAGAAGACTAGATCATCTTCTTGATCAGGTTTACTCTCTCATATACACCGATGTATACTAGGTTGTATCGTAGATGTTAGATGTCAGTCTATACTTCGAAAATCAGTAGCTGTGAATGAACAATGACCTATAAGCATTCAAACCAAGTCCATGTGGTATTAATTACTACGGAGTTTCTGGTATTGTGTAATATACAATTGACTGATTTAGATATTATGAGCAATACAATAGCAAAAACATACTAATCATCTTGACCTGGATGACTGGCTCCGGGAATAAGATGAGGAGAGGACCTGTATAAGGACAGTGTGAGAAAAATAAAATAAATTCCTCTAGCCATTTTTTGCCTGTTCATGGACCATTCTTGTTCACTGAGTTAGGTGGAGGAATATACCTGGTAAGTCTTTGGTCCCTTCTTGAGCAAATATCCGGCAATATTCAGGTTCTCTAAGAAAGTGTCAATGTCTGGAACTCGTAGGCCGATCCTATCAGCTAAACTATACATCTCCTGCAGTACAATTGTCTCTGAGTAAGAATGGGGATAATAAAATGTGAGAAGCGCCACTAGCTAATTTCTAATTTTTGAGATAGAAATTGTCCATACAGAAATAGAGAAACAATCTTTCTGCTGCAACCCTGATTGTTTATCAAGAGCACTTAAGAAACGTTTGGCCTCTTTTTGTTGACTCATTCCTCCACTCCGACCAAAATCTACAACCCCGTGTTCATCTACGAACTTATCATACAACGATTCTTTCATTATTTCAACCACATCCTGTAAAAGCAAGGACAGAAGTCAAAACATCTTAAGCCAGTAGCAAAATATTCATTGTCAAAGCAAATATCACAAGATTACAACAATGCAGCCTTGGATTGAAATTTTCAACAAAAAAGATTAGAGGGAATAATACTTTTATGTATGTATGGTATATTGGTATGGATCCTAATGCATGTATGCTCAGAGATAGGGCACAGGGGTTCCATGTTTTGGCTTACCGTGGCATCCTGGACTGTTATATCTTCCCTTAAGTCAACCCGAGCTCTAGCTTGCGCAAGCCTGACCAAACTTTCCAGTTGTCTTGCTGTTATTGGTGTGGAGTCAGCGGAAGTGTTATGGTCTCTCAGCTTCAAGTAAAACTTCTGTATGATCTCTCCAGCTTCCTTTGACATCCTGAATAGACAAAGAAATGTTACCTCATAATGCCTAAATTGGTTTGCGAGCATCTTTTAATTGCAGCTGGGAGACAGATCATATTACTTAGGGTTGACAAAAGTCCTTGCATAAGCAATATATTTCCTAAGCAGTTGGCCAGGGATGGGAGTAAAGTCATCATCTTTCTTAGAGTCAAACCGCAGTCTTGACATTAGAGAACCCTCTTTTGCATGCGTATTAGCATATCCTGATGCTGCATTTGATATCAAACGAGAAGTCAAGGATATTTCTTTAATCAGGTTATGTTTACACTAGCTATACCTAACAACTAAAAGAAACTGGACCTGTCTTAAACTTCTTTAGTGCAGGTGATGTTTCTCCACCTCCAGAATGAAGCTGCCAGAAAAAAATTCAAGGTAAGTTTTTTTCTGTAAATGGCTTTGAATTAACCAATGCATAGAGCCAATAACGTCTCTCCAGAAACTAAGATATCTCTTCTATCCACCAAGCATGTTCCACAACAATACTTTCAGAAGGAGAGACTCACCGACATAATATGCTCTGAGACTTGCTTGTCGAGTAGCTCATCAGGTTTGTCAAGTAATATGAAAACTAAATCAAACCGTGAGAGAAGGGCAGCACTCATTTTTAAGTTCTCGTTTACAGTTTTAGCACGGCTGAAATGAGATCATGAAGAGGATGGTAAGTATCAAGAAAATATGCTATTTTGGTTTTCTTTCTCACCCAGTCTCAAACCTTGAAAGATGAGATATCACAGTAAGAGAATTACTTGTAGTGGCCACCAACAGGATTTGCAGCTGCTATAACAGAAGTCCGAGCTGATAGACTAGCTACAAGCCCAGCCTTTGCAACAGAGACACATTGCTGTTCCATTGCTTCTAGCAAGGCCTGTGGCAATGTGATTCAAGTTAATGAGAAAACAATGTCAGCATCAGAAGTAATGACACTGCCAATAAGACAAACCTGATGCTCGTTGGTCATTTTATCGAACTCGTCAATACAGCATAGCCCACCATCCGCAAGTACCATGGCACCTGCTCATAGGATATTACTAGGTTAACAAAGACGAAGGTTTCACTTCCTACCCAAAAATCAGTTGAACATATTTTAAAGTAAGAGTTTCTACGCATGAGCAACTTTTCACTAGTGTGAAGTTCTTCAATCTACAAGGCATACCTCACCCGTAAGCATCAAATTAGGCAAATATTTTAGGACATCTGACGCAACTATACAGCCAATTGAGGCTAAGTATTAAGTAAAACCATCCAACAGCATGACTCAAACCCGTATCTAACACAGTAGAATTATATTCCATATACTGAAATTTGTACTGGCTAATTAAGTGGATGGAAGGAGTTACCAGCCTCAAACGCATAGTCATTTGTCATAGAATCTTTCACTACAGCAACAGTGAGCCCTGCTTTAGTTGTCGCATTACCACACACATAGATGCCACGAGGGGAAATGGCTGATGCTGCTTGCAAGAGCTGACTTTTTCCCAATCCAGGGTCGCCTATTTGCGCATCGAAATCATCAATCACAATTTTGTGCATCAGTTTCAAACTAGATTGGGTTTATGCCACTAAATGAAATTTGATTCGAAAGCTTACCAACAATTATGACATGGATGTCTCCCCTAACTGGAACTTTGTTCCGATCCATCGAATGCTTCCTTACACCTCCAAACAGGGATAGTGTTATCCCAGCTGTTGAAATGAAAAGAAATAGACAAATGAACGAAAGTATCATGGTAAACAATGCTTCTAGTAGTAAATATCAAGCCTTCGGCAATGATTTTTCAGGAAAACTTGTTACGGACCTTTTACAATTTCATGTCCGTAGATAGATGGGCAGACTGAATGAAGTAGGCGGCGGAATGTATCAGAACCATATTCTTCTTTAAACTTCACAATAAATTCCAAATCTCTCTGTGAGAATGAATATAAGTCATTAGCGTCTGCAGACTGAGTACCGCCACTGCAGTCTTCTGAGTTCTCAAATGCAGACTGTTTCTTGGAATTCTTTACTGAAACTGCCTCTATAAACAAATAGTAGAACCCTTGATTCTTGGACTTCGATTTCCCTGGAACATTAGCATTGAGCAGGGCTTAGCATATTAAATCAGTCTCTTTGAGGGTATTACGACATGGTACTTGACCCGTGGTGAACTGTCATTGTAAATAAAACAAACAACTCATCTTGTGGTATGAAAAATATGCACATAAGAGATGTGAAGAGCAGTTTTCTGTTTTACTTTCCAGCAATGAGATGCCTAAATATGTACCATAGCAGAATGATTTTGAGACACAAATCTCTAGCTGTTATGCAGTTAAGGATAGCAGAGCATTTGTAAGTGGTTACGTTTGCAAACTATGTAGAGAATAGAATCAATACCTCCTCCAATGTCCATGTAATTATTAATCACTCCTATAATCCCTGTAACAGTCACAACATCACCAGGGATACATGAGTCCACAAGGTCCTCCATCAGCTCACATTCTACAGTTCGAGGTACCCGACCTTCTTCATGGTCTTCAAGCTTTTGCAACTCCTGCACCCTAAAAACCATTTGGACAGCGGATTAACAATGGCAAGATACATAACTAACAAAAATGAAGGACATGAAATGATAAGACGCAAATAGGAGAGCACCTGATTTTCTGAAAGTCAATTGTCTGAGCGGAGGATCGAATTGGAGTAAAAATTCTGGACTTGCATCCTTGGAAGTCACAATTTTGTGGAGGTGAAAACTTTCCATCAGTAAATTCCCTGGTTATGCTAGTTTTGCACTTTGTACAGTCAAAAGCCATCTGTGTAACAAGAGGCTTCACGGTACTAACTTTAACAACAGTCCCATGAACTGTTACAAGCTTGCCTGCAATTTCAAAGCACAAAAATCAAAGGCCAGTCATGCTTTTGGCTCACTAAAGGTTTCCAGTTTTATAATTTATTCACCGGAATGAGACAGAGGTCTACCAATATATGCTGCTTTCAGATTTTTGAGGGAGATTGAAGATTCAGGATAGTTATACAGACGAATGTTTATCTTCATATTCTCAACATCTTTAGTCTCCCATTGACCCAAAAGAACCTGTGAAAGATCAAATAAGTTTCCATCACACGCCAACCAAGAAATCAAAATCCAATGAAGTTTTAAGAATACTCTCTACCTTGTGAACTGCAGCATTCATGCATGGAATAACTACTTTAGGATTATCCTCCAGATTTATGAAAAAGTTCTCAATATCTGATAATTTCTTGAAATGTTGGAGATCAAGCGACAAAGAGAAGGAACCGCCACCTTCTTCATTTACCTGCTTCTCTCTCAGTTAGTGTCAATTGCCATGAAAGAAACTTATGAACTGTTTCTCTTATATACTAAAAATAACTAATTGATGTACAGAGAAGTTACTTAATCGTTCCATTTATAGAGGGGAAACGAAATACAGTTTAATAGATTCCAATTTATACCGAAAATTTTCTATAATATACCAAGCTTTATGCAAATTCGATTTCATGAAATTCACCAGAAATGTGATGCAATTTGATTCCCTCAAATAAGTATCAAATCAATAATCCAAAATTTCCAGGATGAGATACCTGGGAAGCTAAATCTCTACCAGGCGGTGTGGAGAATATGCGGATGAGCTCAGCGGTGAGCTGCAACTTCTCTTCGTCGACGGCCAAGTTCTCGTTGTCCCTGAAATACACACCCAATATTTTCGCGACGTCGAGAGGATCAATGCCGATTGAACTACGGCGTCTCGATTTCATGCTTTCACCATCGCTTCCGCCTCCGGCGCCGTGTCCGTACATACCCATCGCCGCGTAAACCACCGTAAACTGCTCGTCGCTCACAGAGAAAAAAAAATCTTCCTTCAGAGCCAACAATGGCTTTTGGCGGGAAAGAGAAGTAATGGGCTTTTTGGTTAATTTGTTTCGTAAATGGGCCAATAGATTCAACATTAGACCTAGTGATGTAAAAAAGTCACAAAACCACCAAAACGTCTTCGTTTACTTGAAAGAAACAAGCTCCCG
>CACVBM020000014.1:0-17341 GCA_902728155.2 Microthlaspi erraticum
TCCTTCTTAGGCATTGGTTGAGCTAGTCCCACCATCAAGGGTGATAGTGAGGACTTGAGACAGAAGCTCTTTTAGCTTGGATGGGTCCCTGGATTGTTCTGAAGTCACCAAGGCTTTGGCTCTAGAGAATGGCCTTGATCTCCCCTTGTACCTTATCTTGTACTCAATCTTCCCATTTTCAAACTTGATGGGGAACAAAATCATTGTGAGCTGAGATGGCTTGGATGAAGGGGCCTGAGCTGGTGGATCTTTTCTTTTATCCCCTGGTCTTGCCTTAGAGGCTACATCCTCCCCTTCTTTTAGAGCCCTTCCTAGTGGCTCATCAAACAAAGCTTGAAGGCTTTCTCCATCAAGCACACAAGAGGCTTGAACAAGGCGATCAGCTCGTGGTCTATCAGAACGTGGTTTCTCAATTCTAGCCCTCTCAAGACTTGGCTTCTCAATCCTTGGCTCTCTCTCTCAAAATATTTATATTTATATATATTAATTTTTTTTTTTTTTTTTTTTGAAATTAAACAACTTTTATTGAAATAAGCAAGTGCAAATACAAAGCAAATAATCGAGGATCTAAGATTCAAGAAGCAAGAGCTTCAAGAACACAAAGATGGATTAGGGTTGCTAAAAAGTAAAGACAATAAATTAAAGAGAAACTAAAACAAAATAAAGTAAAGCTTGGTGTTTTTTCGTGGCTTTTAGCCCTTAAATACAAGAGGATTAGGTTTAGGGTCAAAGGAAAGTCAAGGGGGAAGCAACATTTTTCGGGTTTGACTGTTGACTTCTCAGCTCGATCGAGGAAGACGTCGAGCTGGTCTTCAAGATGGCTTCTCCCTTCTTCCTTTGCGTATCCAGTTGAGCTGCGTCCATGTGCCAAGTCCCTCCATGCTCCTCATGTCCCATATGCTCCAGAATGCTCCAAAAGACCTATTTCAAAGGACCAAACATGCATATGTATGCAAATGCAACCTAAAACTAACATGAATGCATAAGAAGAGAAAAGGAACAAGATATGATGCAAATGGAAGCTAAAACTATGCAAAAGATGCATAAAAGATGTGCTAAAACTATGTAAAATGCAAGTACATCAACACCCCCAAACTTGAACTTTGCTTGCCCTCAAGCAAACAAATAGAACAAGAAGAGATGAGGTTTGAAAACAAGCTGATTCAACACTTAAAAACATGTCCTCAAAAGCGATTTGCTAAATGTCCAACTTAGAGATTCTAGAATGCAACAAGGTGAGAGATATTCATTAAGATTTAACCATGCTTATCAACATCAATCCCACTTCACAGTCACTCAAACAATGCATTCAAATCAGCAAATCCCTTTAACATTCATTAAGCAAAAACAGTGAACCAAAAACATGCAAGATCAATCAACTCATTTGGTTTCAAGGGTTTATGGGTTAAGAGACAAAGAGGTCTCAGGGGTATGGGTTGTATGGTGGTTTAACAGGGATCTCTCAAGAAAGTGGCTTTGCTTTGGCAGAAGGCTAAGTGTTAGAACCAAAGATGATGCAAGAACAGCAGCTCGAGCCGTCTAATCCTAACTCGATCGAGTTCAACACTTAGAGCTTTTTAGAACAAAATCCTAACTACCCTTTTTGGCATTTCGCCTTTGAAACTGAGGAGCTTTGCTCACTTTTCTTTTAAGAACTTCCTAGGGAGAGGCTTCTTGAGGTAACATCTAGCGGTTTGGGATTTTCTAAACACTTAGGGAACTTTTCTTTCCTTTTTGACACTTGAGGCTTTGCCTTCTTTTCATTCTACTTAGAACCCTTTTTACTTCCTTTTTTAACTTCCCAAACCTTTACTAGACCCTTTTTAACACTGCCAACTCCCTGGACTTAACAAACTCTTTTTCCTTTGGTTTTTCCCAATTTTTACCACTTTTCTGGTTTTTACACCCAACTCGATCGAGCTCGAGTTGGCACCCCCAAACTTAGCCTGAAAACAATCCCAAGAGAACTAGACAACTAGAACTACTGCCCCTGCCGGTTTAAACACAACACCTTATGCTAAGCAAAGCCAAGAAAGGTTCTCACATTCGCACAAGAGATAAATGGGGTTTGAAATGAAAAGGCTTAGGTTTAAGGTGTGGTAACTGTCTCAAAGATGGAGATCAGCTATCTGGACAAGCAAAGGGATATGAAAATGGTAAAGAATGTCCAGATATGTATGTGGTAGCCATGAGTTGAAATCAAATGCAAGCATTGGTAATTAAAGATCAAGTTATGGTTCAAATAGATAGGGAAATGCATCAAATCACAGCAATGGTTGAATGAGATGTGCATGCAGTGATATGATCAAGATAAACATGGTTCTTGCTGCTCAATCAATCTCACCCTAATGCACAAAAGAATCTAAAAACAGGGCACTCAAGAAATCGCAAAAGATGGACAAGTTTTCAAAGTCAAATCAACAATGCAAGTGAAAAATGCAATCCTAAACAAGTCTAACAAATATGAATGCAAAAAGATGAAAATATTTTTGGATTTTTTTGAAAATTTTATGATTTTTTTGGTTTTTCTATGCAAAAGATGAATGAAAAACTAAGAACAAAGAAAACAAGGTTAAATCATCTCTTGAACCCTCCCCCAAACTTAAATCACACAGTCCCTTGTGTGAGAAAAATTTAGTGAAAGATTCAAGAGGCAAAACCAAGAAAAACAAAAACAAATGCAAGAAAATATGAAATGGTATATACAAGGGTTGGTGTTTGGATACCTCAGTGCCCCCCAAAGAACTGGGAGGCTAGGTCGTGGTCTGGAGATGGTAGACGGCCATCAGGAGCACTCCACTCACTTGTCTGTGCAGCTCGATCGAGCTTGCTCTTCCTCTTCCTCTTCCTTCAAAGTGTGTGGCTTCCTTGGCCTTGGTGGAGCATTGCTAGCTCGTACTGTCCATAGGGGTTCCATCTACTCCGGGGAGGCTCCTGGTAAGGCATGGGATCGTATTCAAATCCCGGATCCTCGAACTGGCTCCTCAAGGCCAACTCGACCGTCAGCTCGATCGAGTTGAGTTTCCTCTGATGGACTCGATCGAGTCCGGTGGTCGAGTTGGAGCGTCTGGACCTTAGAAGTCTTCCTCCTTCTCTGCGTGTTGTCTCCTCCCTTCTCTTGGCTCGAAAGAAGAGCTCTGTGAGGCTCTTGGGCAGGGAGCCTCCTTGGAGTGGTGAGAAGGATCTACTCCTAAGGAATGTGGAACTCATGGGGCCTTCTTCTTCTTGCTTGAAGAACCAGAAACCTTCTTCTCCAAACTTTTGATCTTGCTCACCATCTTGTCCATGGACTTTTGCATCTTTTCAATGGCCTTCCCTTGCCATTTGTTGAACTTTTGGAGAAGTCCAATCCTCTTGTGGGCAGCCACAACAGAGGGGTTCATCCTTGGAGCCTCATACTCCTCAAAGTAATAGCACTCAGGCTCACCCAAATCCGCACTTTCCTGGACCTGATCTTCAGCTCGAGACTCAGCTCGATCGAGCTCAGGCTCCTCTTCTCGCAAATCATCCTCATGCCCAACTAATGTGTACACAGGGGGTCTGAAGTCAATGTTCTCACCCCTTACTACTGTGGTGAGCTCTGGGTTAGGCAGGAGAAACTTGGAGGGTCCAACCAATGGATGTGTGAACTTGAATTGGAACCTCCCATCCAACTCCTTGTGCTCAATGAGAAGGTTGGTCTTGCAAAACTTGATGTCCATCCAACCTGGTTCAGTGGCTCTCCTATCAGTTGGGTTCACTCCAGCAGCACACAAGATAGGTGTGATGAGCCCTCCAATACTTAGGCGCCTTCCTCTTGATGTCTAGTGTTGTAGGCCGTGATCTTGTAGGTAAGGAGGTGGTCAAGGAAAGGCATCAAGTTCCCTGTGTCAGATCTATCTCCCCTTATCCTCTTGCCATCGCTTGTGCGTGAGAGAAGGGGCTTGATTCCCATGTCAAGAAACTTGAGTTCCCCCTCGTTGATGGTCCCGGTCGCCTTCCTTGCAAAGAAGGTGTTGGCAAGTGCCTTGTGCACATACCTCAAGACTGGGCTCCTGATCTGAGCTGCCTTGGACCTTGAGGAAGAGTACACTCCATCAGCGATTGTAGCCCAAACCCTTTGGAGTTCCTTTTCCTTGAAGTTCCACTTGGTACCCTCTCCATAGTTGAACCCAAACAAGATTTCCAGCTGCCTAAAGGTCACCATTCTCTTCTCTCCCTTAGCCAAGAACGTGATCCATCCCAATCCTTGGTCCAAATCAGCTCTATCTTCCTCTTATACATGTGGTACCTCATTGAAGCTAAGAACTCGCAAGTGAGCTCCTTGTAGGATTCCATGTGATAAGAGAAAAGCTTGGCCAAGTGCATGTTCTTGAGAATTAGCTCCACATCCTCAAAGATTCCAAGGGCCTTCATCGTGTCAACATGAGGGTACTTGGTGTCCATGAAGTCCATGGAGAAGAGGGCATTGTAATGCTCTTGGTACATAGGGAGTTCTTCCTCCTCTCTTGCGGCTGATCTTGTGGCTCAACTTCCTCCATAGGTTCATCTTGGTTACTTTCTTGCTCACTTTCTTCAACCAACTGATTCACCTCTTCTCCTTCCTCTTCACTCTCAGTCTCATCACTTCCTTCTTCACTTGGAGAGCTATTTCCCTCGATCTTTGACCTTTGGTAGGAAGGTGGGTGAAGTAAGCAGGTTGAACTGATGAGTAGACTCTTGTAGGACCTCTGAAACTTTATCACTGTTGGCTAGAACATCCTTGACCATTTGCATTTGATCAAATGCCTCACTCATGCTATCCATAGGAGGCAACTCAATTCCAATCCCACTGAGATCTCTTCTGAACTTGTGAATCACTTCCTTGTGACCTTGACTAAGTAGGCGAGACGAGGAAGCGGCAACCGGTTGGTAAGGATCAAGCAAAACAGGCTGTCGGACAGAAGAGGTCGGACTCGATCGAGCTAGAGTTGGACTCGATCGAGCTGCCGATCGAGCTTGTCGTGCGAGCTCAACTGGTGAAGTGTGAATGGCCACAGTAGGTGCATGCACTTCTGGTTGATCAATCTGGACTCCAGGAGCCTCAGCAGCAACAATCTCTTCATCATTCAGCAGTAAACAAAAATCTTCAATGACCCTTTCTTGATCCTCTTCTTCAACAAGTCCTTCTTGAGTGAAGATGACCTTGCACTGTTCCTTGGGGTTCTGAATAGCTTTACCAGGTAGTTGTCCTTGCTTTGTAGCAGCAGCAACAGAAGAAGCATGATTCTCCAGAGAGTAAACCCTTGTGTTGAGGTTCTCGATCTTAGAGTTTATTTCAGCTAGCTTCTTGCTTGTGTCCACTACCCCATCAGCTTGCCCTTGAAGTAGTTGCTTTAGCATTGCCTTGAGCTCATTCTCTTGTGAAGGTGCAGGCTGGGGCGGTTGGTGGGGGAAGCCTGGTGGGATATTCATTTGTTGTCCAGGGAAAGTGCCTTGTGGTCCTTGGTAATTGTTCTTTTGACCATACCCATGTTGTGGCCTGACTCGATCGAGCTGCTTGTTGTTGAGGATATACTTGGTCCTGAGGGTTAGCAACATCAGTGTTGCGGTATGACATGGCAGGGTTGGACTTGTAATTATAGTATCCTTTGTTGTAACCTCCTTGCCCATTGCTCATGTAGCACACCTCAGCAAATTGTGTATCCTCCCCTTCTTGGACTGGTTCCATCTCCTCAGCAGACACAAAGTTGACTTTCTTCATTGTGGACTGAGCTAGGATCAGCTTATCCAACTTCTCATTCAATGCCTTAACATCTTTTCTCAACTTTTCGTCTGACTCGATCGAGTGGTGGGTCGAGCTCCGGTTGGTGCGATCATACTCTTCTCCATAGCTTCCATTTGAGTTAGCTATGTTCTCCACAAGTTGCCAGCCATCATCTACATCCTGGTTGAGGAAGTTCCCATTGCTAGCTGTGTCTAGCATCTCCCTATACCTAGGCAAGCATCCTCTATAAAGAGTGGAGAGTAGGATTCATTGTTGAATCCATGGTGTGGGCACTGACTTGTGTAGCCTTTGAACCTCTCCCAAGCCTCTGCGAATGTCTCATTGTTTCGCTGGATGAAGCTGGATATCTCTCCTCTAAGCTTGGCTGTGCGACCGGTGGAGAAAAACTTAGCAAGAAAGGCCTTCTTGCATTCATCCCAAGTGGTGATTGTGCCATGGGGCAAGCTCTTCTCCCATTGGTGAGCTTTGTCAGCTAGAGACATAGGAAAGAGTCTCAGCTTGATGGCATCTTCAGAGACACCATTGATCTTTGTCAAATCACAAAGCCTATCAAACTCATCAAGGTGGTCAATGGGGTCTTCACTTGGCAATCCATGGAACATCTTGTTCTGGACAAGGTTGATCATTCCCAGCTTGATCTCAAAGTTGTGGTTCTGCACTGGTGGTGGAACAATCCCTTGTCTCTGTTGGTGGCGGTTTGGAGCATCTCCTTGACCAATCGGTCGAGTTTGCCTAGCTCGACCGAGTCCATTCCCAAAGGGTTTCCATTCCCCTCTGGTACATCCATTGTATCAGCAACAAGCACCTCAGGTTCCTCTTGTACCCTCTGTGACCTCTGAACCCTCTTTCTACCCGTTGTAAAGTCTAGCTCGACCAAGTCTCTGTAGACCGACTCGATCGAGTTCGCATACACCTGCAAAAAGAGACAAAAACCCAGCAGTACAATAGAACAGGGGTGGTATAGCTTGATCGTCCAAGTGTGTTTGAAACTCAAATGCAACAAAAATATTCCCAAATCGGCAACGGCGCCAAATTGATGATAGGATTTGTGTGTGGATGTGAAAAGATATGAAATGAGATGTGGAATGCAACAGTGGTATATGATGAGGTGGTAAGATGCAAACACAAACACAGTCAACAATTCCCTTTAACCATCATAGTTGTAGTACAAAGGGTTATCAATCCAAAATGGGAAACTTGTCACTCTATGAGAATATGAAACAACCAGAAAGTCAAGCAAGCAGTAATAGATTTGAAGTAACACTAACAACCTAAATAAATGAAATGCAATGCAATAAAAGTAAACAAAGCAGAAGTAACAGCTCGACCAAGACTCGAGTCGAGTTAACAAAGTACCAGCTCGATCGAGTTTAGGGACGAGTTGAGACAAAAAGCTAAAGGTGACGACTTTAACAAGATAGAGAGAATTAGGGTTCAAGACAGGGTTTTGCAATCAAAGGAATCTACACTTAATCAATCTAGCTCTTAAAACTCCTTGTATCAAGGCTTCTCTTGATATTGGGCTTCTCAATGCCTAGCCAACCCTTTCCCAAGGTGAGGCTATCAACCAAGGAATGATCTCAGAAACAGGGGGTTAGCCAGTGAGAATCAAACCTTGGAGGCTATAGGATCATTGCCCAAACTAATCCATCCAACCCCTTAGACCTCTATTTCTAGAGCAAGAGATATTGGAGCTCTTAGTGGATCTTTTCCAGCGAATGCCATCACTTTCGTGTGGGGAGTCGCCTAAGGACTTACAAGCCAGGGGTAGTGGTCATGTAGCCTTAAGATCTATCCAAAAGAGAGAGAATCTAGATTAAGACCATAAGCTAGAAGGATTAAGCATATGAAACCTCTAATCTATCCCATCTCAAACCCTAATGGGTAACTACTCACTACACATGAATGTAAACACAAGCAAATGCAATAAAAGAGACATCATAAGAAAGAGGAGATGAAATTAAACAACTTTTATTGAAATAAGCAAGTGCAAATACAAAGAGATTATCCAGGATCTAAGATTCAAGAAGCAAGAGCTTCAAGAACACAAAGATGGGATTAGATCTCTAAAAAGTAAAAGACAATAAATTAAAAGAAACTAAAACAAAATAATCTAAAGCTTGGTGGTTTTTTCGTGGCTTAGAGCCTTTAAATACAAAGAGGATTAGGTTTAGGGTCAAAGGAAAGTCAAGGGGGAAGCAACATTTTTCGGGTTTGACTTTGACTTCCAGCTCGATCGAGTTGAAGCTTGGCCGGTCGAGTTGAGGAACTCGACCGGTTGGTCGAGTAGACGGTCGAGCTGGTCTTCAAGATGGCTTCTCCCTTCTTCCTTTGCGTATCCAGTTGAGCTGCTTCCATGTGCCAAGTCCCTCCATGCTCCTTGTCCCATATGCTCCAGAATGCTCCAAAAGACCTATTTCAAAGGACCAAACATGCATATGTATGCAAATGCAACCTAAAACTAACATGAATGCATAAGAAGAGAAAAGGAACAAGATATGATGCAAATGGAAGCTAAAACTATGCAAAAGATGCATAAAAGATGTGCTAAAACTATGTAAAATGCAAGTACATCAACACCCCCAAACTTGAACTTTGCTTGCCCTCAAGCAAACAAATAGAACAAGAAGAGATGAGGTTTGAAAACAGCTGATTCAACACTTAAAAACATGTCCTCAAAAGCGATTTGCTAAATGTCCAACTTAGAGATTCTAGAATGCAACAAGGTGAGAGATATTCATTAAGATTTAACCATGCTTATCAACATCAATCCCACTTCACAGTCACTCAAACAATGCATTCAAATCAGCAAATCCCTTTAACATCAGAACTTTGAAAGGTCAATTTCTCCCTACTTTTCTAGGGTATCATTTTATTTTTTCTATTGACCCTTCTTTCAACCACAGGATAAGTCTTTAGCTTGTTCCTTGTTTGACTAAGGTATTCCATAAGACATGAAGGTACAGACATATGCATTCCTCATGCTTACTTGTTTTCCTTGTGCTCTTTGAGCTTTTTCTCATAAACATTACTTACCATTTGGGATGGGAGAGAGAGGAGAACTCTTTAAAGATTAGACAAATCTTATTGAAAATCAAGCAAGGAACTGTCGACATGTATGCCAACCCCCTTGACAAGAGTATTAAGATTGATTAAGGTGAGGTTAACTCTAGATTGCTTGGTTACCTTAGAAATTTTGCTGAGCTAGCATGTCGATCCACTGTAAGAGCTTCTGTTAGGCTTGTGCCTTTAGCTGGTTTCTGCTCTAGGGTCATGGATTGTTAGCATAACACTCTCAATTCTCAAAGCAAGTTCATAACTTCCGGACTGGTTTTTGACTCAATAAAACTTTTTGAAAAACATGAAACAAAGTGAATAAAACATAAGAAAAGAAAGAAAAATGCATTAGTAACACAATAAAACTCCCCCCAGACTTAACTTGCACCGTCCCGGTGAAAGCAAATCACATTAAGGTGAGAGGTAATATTCAAAGTAAAAGAAAAATAAAGAAAAATTCATTAAAATAGATAGGGATAGAAAATGGAGATTTGTAAGTGTCCATTGCACTAAGTACCACTTGAGATGACTATGTGTGGCAGTGAGAAGAACTCTCTTCCTCATCTATGGGGTCATCGCCTTCTGAACCAAGCTCTGAGTCTAGTGAGAACTCACCAAGGTCAGGCTCATATGGCTCTCTAGCGGTGGAAGAAGGGCGAAAGAGTCTCTCCGGTGCAATGTGGCGAACTACACGAACTAGGCGTGAGATGAAGCGAGATTGGCATTCCACTATCTTCTCCAGCTTGTTAACACGGTCTAGAGCTTGGTGCGCGCCATGCCAGTAGTGAGAACATGGCGTTCTTGGTGGCGGCGTTGAGTCTTGACTGCATGCTGAAGTGTGCGATAGGTGAGCATGGGGAATGATGGTTTCTCACTTGATGGAACATAGAAGTCTTCCTCATTGGGCTGGAAAGTGACAACACCTGAGCGTAGGCTTGGGATGTCTCATGTGGCAGCAAGACAAGGGAAGTGTTGGCTGGACCAATTGGAAACTCATAGCAAAACCGAGTTGGGTCTTTAGTCCAACGGTTTAGGAAGTGGATGTGCTGAAGAGCATGGAGATCCAAAGGGGTTGGCTTGGGTAGTGGCTCATAGTTGGGAATGTCAATCCCCACATGCAGTACTATGGCCGTGATAAGCCTCCCAAAACGAACACAAAGCTTCTTGTTGCCTTCCAAGTCTTGAGCTAGCTTCCTCACATTGATGAATGTCTTGGCAAGTAAAAGTCCAAGGTTGGCCTTGTACTCATGCTTGATGAATGGTGTGGTGAGGATGTAGAACTCATCAGTTGTGACCTTGTTGGCTTCTTGTTTGCATTGGAAAGTGGTGGAGATGAGGCGGTGCACATAGCGAATGGCTGGATGGTGATTCTAGACACCTTTGACCTTGAAGGCAAGAATGGTTCATTGGCAAAGTGTGTCCAATCAGCAAAGGCAGCTTGTTTCCTCTTTGAGTTCTCCTTGAAGTCATGTGCTGTCTCATTGGGAAGTCCAAAGAGTTGGCATAGAGCTGAGATGGAGATGCGCCCATTGGCATCGCCTATCTTGAAGAGTAGGAGTCCATCACCAGCTGGTTGGTCTCCATTGTGGTTGGGAAAGGCAAGAGCTACTGTACTCCTTGGTGAGTTGTGAGTACTCACTACATCTAGCTTGAAGAGCTTGCTCAAGCCTAGCTTCCTTATGTACCATGTGACATCATCTCTTATCTTGAGAAGGTCAAGGGTTTGGGTGTCCATCTTCACACATGGCTCGATGTTCACCTTCTCCATTGCCTTCTTACACTTTCTTGGGTCTTGATTTTGTTCTCCAACAAAGGTTACAAGTGCCCAATCATCTTCTCCTCTCTTGGACTCTCCACATGTTCTTGACTTGCATCAATGGAATGTGGTGAAGTTGGTATTGCTGCTCTTGCATTGGAGCTACTACTCCCTAGCTTGATTTGCTTCTTTGGTGGTTCCATGAATGGGTTCTTCTTCTTCTTCATACTCTCATTTCCTTTTGTCTTTGCCATTGTGTACCTACAAGAGCAAATTCTTGGGAAGAAATATGAGTTTGTGATTAATGCAAAAGAAGAATAAGCTAATTGAGTTGTAATAATGATATGGAATAATGGAACAACTCAAGGCTTAATCATGAATCAAAGAGACAAAATAGAAATTTCACTTTTTCAAAGTTAATTTTCGGATTTTACTGTTCATCCCAAGATTATGGTGCTTAAAATCAAATTTTCAGCAAATCAAGAGAAATTGAGTTTCTAATCCAAGTAATCACTAGATAAACTAATGAATTGAAGTATGCCAAGCAATTTCACCTTTGAATAAGGGGTTTGGAATGCCCAATAAGTTTTGTGAAAAACTATTCAATTGTGAAATTAAACTTCAAATAACTCTAAACCACCTAGGTTCCACCTAGCAAAGTTCATTACAAGACTAATAAGGATGCTAATTTCAAGTTAGACAAGAGTTTAGACCAAACATGAAACTTATTGAAATTTTCGATCTTGCATAAACATAGGATTAGAGTTAGAAGACATACCTTGTGTGTTGAAAAGTGAATAAGGTTGCAAGAGCAAGTAATTCCAATTTAGAGTTATGAACAGTAAAAGTTTTGAAATCAAAACTCTTAGAGTTCCTCTAATGGAGTTTAGGGTTTTGGAGAAGAAAGAGAGGTTCTTGTGTTTTCAAGGGAAAGGTGTAAATAAGATCTAAATCCTATCAATTTTCCTTTTCAAATTCGAATTTTGATTGAAAACCGGTTTAAGTTGGTTTAGGATTGGTTAAAACCGGTTTGAATTAAATGAAAAGGGGACTTACCTTGGCCGAGAAAAGTTTTGGGCCGCGGGTCGAGCGATTTGGTCGGCCAAATTCGTTTGGTCGAGAGAATTTCGGCCGAGGCCGAGCGTTGTTTCCCGGATCGACCGGCACGGTCGGTCCGTTCCGATACAAAATCGGCCGATCGCGGCCTTCTTTCCCGGTTCGTGCGTGCGCGCGAACGGTTTTGTCGCGCATAGAGTGAATCCGGCCGAGCACGGCTTTTCCTTCCCGGCTCGACCGTACGGTCGGCCAGATGAGAATTGCTCGGCCAAAATCCCTTTGGCGCGGATTGTGTTTTCACACCTTTTTCTCCTTCTATCCTATCTTAAAACAAAGAAAACACAAAAGCAAAACAAAAACTAAGAAATTAAAGAAAGAAAAGTAAAAGTACCTCATGGGTTGCCTCCCATGCAGCGCTTGTTTTAAGTCTTTAGCTTGACTGTAAGGCTTGGCGCTCAGGAGAAGATGGAGACAAGAGGCATCCTTGATCCTCCAAGTCTTTTCTCCTTGCAATGAGTATCTGGTGGGTGATTCACAGCTGGATAGACAATCTCTCCATGAATGTCCCTTGGCACTACTGCCTTAGGAAAAAGCTTTAGAGTTCTTGTCTTTCTCCTTGAATCCTTCTAGATTCTCATCAATAAGCTCCTTTGGGAATAGAAGCTTCATGTTGCGGCCAGACCTAGGCTTTCTAACCTTCCTTCTTGGCTTGGCCTCATCTTCAATCTTGGTTGATCCCTTGGGCGGTTTTGGTGTAGGGGCCTTAGTCTTACTCCTTGCTTGTTTGGCAAGCTGCTTGGGCTTAGGAATGGGATCTTCCTTGATTGTTTCTTCAGTTTCTCCTTCTTGGGGTGGCTTCAAAGTAGCTTTCTCCTCTTGGACCATGTCAACAAAAGAGTTCTTTGTTGAACACATAGGGAAGAACATACCCTTGTTCACCTTGTTGAAAGAGATTCTTTGATTGGGGAAATCAAATATGGCACCCACAGTAGACAGGAAAGGGGTTCCAAATATGAGAGGTCTATGGCTACTCTCTCTCATTTCCACAATCTGGAAATCAGTGGGATAGAGCAATTTCCAATCTGCACCATCACATTAGGCACAAAGCCATAGGGGTTTGTGAGAATGAATCAGCATAGTTGATGGAGATGGATGATGGCTCTATCTTGGTGAGGCCTATCTTGTCAGCTATCCTCTTAGACATGATGTTCACATTGGCTCCTGTGTCACACAAAGATTGCTCAAGAATGTTACCTTTGATGATACAAGGCACAACAAACTTTCCTGAGTTATCTGTCTTGGGGATAATCTTTGGGAAGAGTCTTCTCTTTCTAGCTCGATTGGACTCTCTCTCTGGGTAATTCTCTTCAGGCCAAATCATGCAATCAACAGTAGGTTTTGAAAGCATCCATTCTGGAACTTGGTCTTCAAATCTTTCTTCTATGGCGGCTGAGTTGCAAAAGGACTTCTTGGATTCAGCTTCCTGTCTCTTAACAGCTTCCATAGTTTGAGTGACTTGAGTCTCTAGTTTCTTCACATGAGTGGCAACAGCATCATACTTGGTGTTGAGATTGCTGAACAAAGTGTCCATCTTCTCATACATCTCTTTAGTGTTTCTCTTCTGGCCATCCATGATCTGTTGGAGGATTCCTTCAAATCTTCCACCTTGTTGGTTTGGAGGAGCTTGATTTGGTGAAGAAGCATATGGCTCCTTGGGCGGATATGATGATCTCTGCTCATATCCTTGCCTTGGCTGAAATTGACTTCCTTGAGATTGGTAAGGAGGTCTTTGTTGTTGTGGATACCTTGGAGGATACACTTGGTCTTGAGGATTCTCCACATTGGGGTTTCTATAAGACATGTTGGGGTTTGGGCGATAGCTTGGATTGTATCCCTTGTTCCCATAGTTTCCAATGTAGTTCACATCTTCTTCATTGGCTTCATTAGAGAATCTCCCATGCATTCTCTTGATGAATCTTCATTAGCATCACTCATCCCTTCTATTGCATTGATATGCTTGAGCTGTCCCTTAAGAACTTGAGCCATCATGTTCTTGAGTTCAGTCATTTGAAAAGAATCAGGGGAGCTAGTAGTGGTGCGGCTTGAGCGGTCATAATCAGGACAGTTGTTACAATCACTAGCTGCAAGATTCTCAATAAGAACCTTAGCTTCATCAACAGTCTTGGTCATGAAGTTTCCATTGCTTGTGTATCCAATGAAAGCTTGTACTTGTGGTCTATGCCACGATAGAAGATGTTCCATAGGTTTCCCTCATTGAAACCATGATTAGGGCAGTCCCTAATGTACTCCTTGAATCGATCTAGCGCCTCATAGAAAGATTCATTGTTGGCTTGGCGAAAGTTGGAGATCTTGTTCCTCACAGAAATTGATCTCTGCTTGGTGTAGAAGTGGTTGATGAATGCAGCCTTGTACTCATCCCAAGTGGTGATGGAGTGAGCTGGCAGAGACTTCAACCATCTTGAAGCTTTGTCGCCAAGAGAGAATGAAAAGAGCTTGCACTTAAGGTAGTCAGCAGAGACTCCATTGGATCTTGTAGTGCTGCAAATTTCTTCAAAGTTTTCTATGTGATCAAGAGGTGCTCAGCTGGAAGTCCATTGAATTGGTTCTGTCTAACCAATGCTATGATCTGAGGCTTGATCTCATAGTCATTCCTTGCAGGAAGTGGTGGATGGATAGGGTTTCTATCCATGAAGAAAGCATCGGCAGAGTCATAGTCTCCGATTGTAGGTGCTCCAGCTTGGGTTGTGCATTCACATCTCCAGCAGGGTCTTGTGGATTAGGAGGAGGAGGAGGTGGATCTCTTCCTTCTTCTTGAGCGCGCGCCACTTCAGCGGCGTGAGCGCGAGCTGCTTCGTCGGCCATCTCTTGGGCTTTCTGCTTCCTAAGTTGCTTCTCAAGCTTGTCTATCTCTGGATGTTCAACTAGGTTGTCCTTGTTGGACCTCCTAGTCATGCACCTGAAAAGAGTCTTGGAAACAAGTTAAATCAAAAGGGAAAAACAAAAACAAAAGTAAAAATCAAAGAAAAGGAAATCAAAAACTAAAAATTCAAAAGCAAAAGAAAAGCAAAACAGGAAAAGGTTCTAGACTAGATCCTAGTCGAGTTCCAAAGGTACTGCTGCAGTCCCCGGCAACGGCGCCAAAAACTTGATGCGGAGTCAGGTTTTACCAAACTCCTAGACCTCTGCAAGTGCACAGATCGCGGAAGTATGGGTATCGAACACAAGGACTGGCTATTGAGTACACTTTGTAACTATGGATTTTGGATCAAGCTAAAACAAAAGTATGATTGAGGTTGTAATGGTGAACCGAACTAGCAAGTATAACGAGGTTGTAAGCAATAAAGGAAAAGCGCTAGGTCATAGGGGCTATCGCAGAGAAGCAAGCAATGATCAATGAAACAATGATAGATTAATTGATTAGGGATATTGGGATATTAAGAACCATCTAGAACACAGATCACGAATATAAAACCATTCCACTTTCGAGGCTCCGGCTCCTTTGCTAATCTACCTAGTCGCTAAACTTTTGGTATGTCCCTAGGTGATTAGATCAAGCATTAGAATGAATAGGTTCTGATACAGTTCACTAGATATAGATAGATCAACTTTCGCAGTCTAAGAAACCTAGCTTGTCAAAGAATATGTCCGGCGAATGATACAGCACTGTCGAGGCTCAAATCAACCTAAGATCGGATTACTAGATGCGCGGTAAAGCAATCAGCATTAGTTAAGTGCACAAGACGAGACAAAGACTCTAATATAATCCCTAGCTAATCATTGAAATCAAAGATCATGCAAGCAACTCATTGAATAGTAACCCTAGCAACCTAACTAGTGGATTACTCAGACATGATCAAAGCAAACACACATAGAGATGAAGAAAACATGATTGCAATAAAACTTAGAGTAGGAAATCGAAATACAGGGCGGCTCTCTTTCTCAAGAGGCTAAAAATCCATATATATAGTGCTAGGTCTTTCTAGAGGCGGCTTAGGGTTAAGCCGGGCTTGAAAACATAAGTTTGGGCTTCAAAAAGGGCTTCGGGTCGACCGCGGCGTTGGGACGGTCGGTCGGGACGATCGGCCGGACAGTCGGGTCGTGGCCGAGTCGGAACGGTCGGGGTCGGACGGATTCACGGTCGGCCGGCGTGGTCGACGGATGAAGATTTGGCCGATGTTCTCGGCCGGACGTGGGACGTTCTTCCCGGTCGGACGGATGCATCGGCCGTGGTACGCGAACGGTTGCGCGGCCGCGAGGCCTTTTTCCCGGCTCGCGCGCTTTGGTCGTGCGCGGCGTGGCGTGAGCGTTTGGCTTGGCCGACCGCGGGACAATGTTTCCCGGGTCGTTGCGTGATCGGCCGGTGGTTTGGACTTTGGCCGAGACTTCAGTCGGACGGATGATTTGGCCGAGCGCGGAACATCGTTCCTCGGCCAGCCGGACTGCGCGGTTGGGCGCTGTTTCTCGATAGAGCCGTCTGGACAGTCTCACTCTTTTGGTTATAACTCCTTTTCTACTCATCCAAATGATGCCATTCCAATTGCGTTGGAAAGTTAACTCAATCAGAGCACGCAGGGAACTGGTCTTGATGAAATCCATTGAGTAGATCTTTTTCTGGGCCCTCTTAAAGTTGATGCTTGTGCATGGAGCTGCTTGAAGTGCAAATCCTATGGTTTTGCTCCAAAATGCATCATTTCACCTGTTTAGACTCTAGACACTATAAACACAGTAAAACTACCTTTTTAGATAGAAAACCTGCCAAAAACCATTAGAAAACAATGCTAAAACAGTATAAAAAGTGGGTAAATTAGAGGTATATCACTCCTCCACATCTACTTGTAATTCTTCCTCTTCTTCTTCCTCTGACTCACTGGATAAATCCTCAACTTCAGAGCCCACAGATGTACACACAGGCTTTTTCCTCTTTCTACCAGATCGTTTCAAGTTTCCAAATTCGTTCTTGAAATTCCTAAGATTCTGACATATTTCTCGACCACTTAAAATTCTTCCCTTTCTGCCCAGTTCCATTTTGCCATCAAACCACGACTTCTTTCCCCTAAAACTATGTGTAGGTGGCAGCCGCTTTCTTTGACACATGTCCACATGCTTCCTGCTGAACTTCAACCACATACAATCAGTATTTTTCCCACACAAAGGACATCCCATTTTACCTTTCACTTTGCAGCCTGCAAGATTTCCATAAGCCGGGAAATCACTTATTGTCCAAAGTAGCATCGCCTTAAGAGTGAAAGTAGACTTACTAAAGGCGTCATATGTGACCTCCCCGTTATTCCACAAGTGGTTTAGATCCTCTATGAGCGGCTCCAAGTAGACGTCAATGCTATTTCCAGGCTGATGTGGACCAGGAATCAACAATGTAAGCATTATGTTTTCCTTCTTCATTCATAAATCAGGTGGTAAGTTGTAGTTGACAAGCAAAACAGGCCAGCAGCTATACATACTGTTCTTCATGTTGAACGGATTAAAGCCATATGTGGAAAGTCCAAGCCTCACGTTCCTTTCTTCTGATGCAAAGGAAGGGTATTTGGCGTTCATCTGATCCCAAGTCACTGAATCCACCGGGTGTCTGAGTTTGCCGTCGATGCTCTTATTAGTGAAATGCCACCTTAGATCTCTAGCCATATCCTCTGATCTAAACATTCTCTTCAGTCTTGGGATTATTGGAAAATAGCGTAAAACTTTCTGTA
>CACVBM020000015.1:0-17309 GCA_902728155.2 Microthlaspi erraticum
GGGGATCGGGCCTAAGCATCAAGTGGGGCCTACGCCGCCGAATAAACGTTCAAGATCCTCTCGGAAAGGCATATATGCGCGTCATAAACAAACGGGTGCGATCATACCAGCACTAATGCACCGGATCCCATCAGAACTCCGCAGTAAGCGTGCTTGGGCGAGAGTAGTACTAGGATGGGTGACCTCCCGGGAAGTCCTCGTGTTGCACCCCTTTTTTTGTTAATTTTTTTCTGTATTTCTATCTGAAACTTCCAAAATGCGTAGCTGGAAGACCGTGAGGCCGTATGCTGCCACCAACCACTTTTCGTGAAGCTCCAAAAGAGCTCTAGGCGTAAAATATCGTTTGGACCCCAAAAAATGGCGTTTGGACGCTTTTCCGGGCCGTTTTCTGGTGCGGACACAATATCAATGAATCGAAAGTGCTATGCATAGTGTTTTTTGGATGCATCCATCCTCCCTCTCACATAAGGGTCACTTAGGACTCCGGATCGGGCCTAAGCATCAAGTGGGGCCTACGCCGCCGAATAAACGTTCAAGATCCTCTCGGAAAGGCATATATGCGTTTGCGCGTCATAAACAAACGGGTGCGATCATACCAGCACTAATGCACCGGATCCCATCAGAACTCCGCAGTAAGCGTGCTTGGGCGAGAGTAGTACTAGGATGGGTGACCTCCCGGGAAGTCCTCGTGTTGCACCCCTTTTTTTGTTAATTTTTTTCTGTATTTCTATCTGAAACTTCCAAAATGCGTAGCTGGAAGACCGTGAGGCCGTATGCTGCCACCAACCACTTTTCGTGAAGCTCCAAAAGAGCTCTAGGCGTAAAATATCGTTTGGACCCCAAAAAATGGCGTTTGGACGCTTTTCCGGGCCGTTTTCTGGTGCGGACACAATATCAATGAATCGAAAGTGCTATGCATAGTGTTTTTTGGATGCATCCATCCTCCCTCTCACATAAGGGTCACTTAGGACTCCGGATCGGGCCTAAGCATCAAGTGGGGCCTACGCCGCCGAATAAACGTTCAAGATCCTCTCGGAAAGGCATATATGCGTTTGCGCGTCATAAACAAACGGGTGCGATCATACCAGCACTAATGCACCGGATCCCATCAGAACTCCGCAGTTAAGCGTGCTTGGGCGAGAGTAGTACTAGGATGGGTGACCTCCCGGGAAGTCCTCGTGTTGCACCCCTTTTTTTGTTAATTTTTTTCTGTATTTCTATCTGAAACTTCCAAAATGCGTAGCTGGAAGACCGTGAGGCCGTATGCTGCCACCAACCACTTTTCGTGAAGCTCCAAAAGAGCTCTAGGCGTAAAATATCGTTTGGACCCCAAAAAATGGCGTTTGGACGCTTTTCCGGGCCGTTTTCTGGTGCGGACACAAAATCAATGAATCGAAAGTGCTATGCATAGTGTTTTTTGGATGCATCCATCCTCCCTCTCACATAAGGGTCACTTAGGACTCCGGATCGGGCCTAAGCATCAAGTGGGGCCTACGCCGCCGAATAAACGTTCAAGATCCTCTCGGAAAGGCATATATGCGTTTGCGCGTCATAAACAAACGGGTGCGATCATACCAGCACTAATGCACCGGATCCCATCAGAACTCCGCAGTTAAGCGTGCTTGGGCGAGAGTAGTACTAGGATGGGTGACCTCCCGGGAAGTCCTCGTGTTGCACCCCTTTTTTTGTTAATTTTTTTCTGTATTTCTATCTGAAACTTCCAAAATGCGTAGCTGGAAGACCGTGAGGCCGTATGCTGCCACCAACCACTTTTCGTGAAGCTCCAAAAGAGCTCTAGGCGTAAAATATCGTTTGGACCCCAAAAAATGGCGTTTGGACGCTTTTCCGGGCCGTTTTCTGGTGCGGACACAAAATCAATGAATCGAAAGTGCTATGCATAGTGTTTTTTGGATGCATCCATCCTCCCTCTCACATAAGGGTCACTTAGGACTCCGGATCGGGCCTAAGCATCAAGTGGGGCCTACGCCGCCGAATAAACGTTCAAGATCCTCTCGGAAAGGCATATATGCGTTTGCGCGTCATAAACAAACGGGTGCGATCATACCAGCACTAATGCACCGGATCCCATCAGAACTCCGCAGTAAGCGTGCTTGGGCGAGAGTAGTACTAGGATGGGTGACCTCCCGGGAAGTCCTCGTGTTGCACCCCTTTTTTTGTTAATTTTTTTCTGTATTTCTATCTGAAACTTCCAAAATGCGTAGCTGGAAGACCGTGAGGCCGTATGCTGCCACCAACCACTTTTCGTGAAGCTCCAAAAGAGCTCTAGGCGTAAAATATCGTTTGGACCCCAAAAAATGGCGTTTGGACGCTTTTCCGGGCCGTTTTCTGGTGCGGACACAAATCAATGAATCGAAAGTGCTATGCATAGTGTTTTTTGGATGCATCCATCCTCCCTCTCACATAAGGGTCACTTAGGACTCCGGATCGGGCCTAAGCATCAAGTGGGGCCTACGCCGCCGAATAAACGTTCAAGATCCTCTCGGAAAGGCATATATGCGTTTGCGCGTCATAAACAAACGGGTGCGATCATACCAGCACTAATGCACCGGATCCCATCAGAACTCCGCAGTAAGCGTGCTTGGGCGAGAGTAGTACTAGGATGGGTGACCTCCCGGGAAGTCCTCGTGTTGCACCCCTTTTTTTGTTAATTTTTTTCTGTATTTCTATCTGAAACTTCCAAAATGCGTAGCTGGAAGACCGTGAGGCCGTATGCTGCCACCAACCACTTTTCGTGAAGCTCCAAAAGAGCTCTAGGCGTAAAATATCGTTTGGACCCCAAAAAATGGCGTTTGGACGCTTTTCCGGGCCGTTTTCTGGTGCGGACACAATATCAATGAATCGAAAGTGCTATGCATAGTGTTTTTTGGATGCATCCATCCTCCCTCTCACATAAGGGTCACTTAGGACTCCGGATCGGGCCTAAGCATCAAGTGGGGCCTACGCCGCCGAATAAACGTTCAAGATCCTCTCGGAAAGGCATATATGCGTTTGCGCGTCATAAACAAACGGGTGCGATCATACCAGCACTAATGCACCGGATCCCATCAGAACTCCGCAGTAAGCGTGCTTGGGCGAGAGTAGTACTAGGATGGGTGACCTCCCGGGAAGTCCTCGTGTTGCACCCCTTTTTTTGTTAATTTTTTTCTGTATTTCTATCTGAAACTTCCAAAATGCGTAGCTGGAAGACCGTGAGGCCGTATGCTGCCACCAACCACTTTTCGTGAAGCTCCAAAAGAGCTCTAGGCGTAAAATATCGTTTGGACCCCAAAAAATGGCGTTTGGACGCTTTTCCGGGCCGTTTTCTGGTGCGGACACAAATCAATGAATCGAAAGTGCTATGCATAGTGTTTTTTGGATGCATCCATCCTCCCTCTCACATAAGGGTCACTTAGGACTCCGGATCGGGCCTAAGCATCAAGTGGGGCCTACGCCGCCGAATAAACGTTCAAGATCCTCTCGGAAAGGCATATATGCGTTTGCGCGTCATAAACAAACGGGTGCGATCATACCAGCACTAATGCACCGGATCCCATCAGAACTCCGCAGTAAGCGTGCTTGGGCGAGAGTAGTACTAGGATGGGTGACCTCCCGGGAAGTCCTCGTGTTGCACCCCTTTTTTTGTTAATTTTTTTCTGTATTTCTATCTGAAACTTCCAAAATGCGTAGCTGGAAGACCGTGAGGCCGTATGCTGCCACCAACCACTTTTCGTGAAGCTCCAAAAGAGCTCTAGGCGTAAAATATCGTTTGGACCCCAAAAAATGGCGTTTGGACGCTTTTCCGGGCCGTTTTCTGGTGCGGACACAAATCAATGAATCGAAAGTGCTATGCATAGTGTTTTTTGGATGCATCCATCCTCCCTCTCACATAAGGGTCACTTAGGACTCCGGATCGGGCCTAAGCATCAAGTGGGGCCTACGCCGCCGAATAAACGTTCAAGATCCTCTCGGAAAGGCATATATGCGTTTGCGCGTCATAAACAAACGGGTGCGATCATACCAGCACTAATGCACCGGATCCCATCAGAACTCCGCAGTAAGCGTGCTTGGGCGAGAGTAGTACTAGGATGGGTGACCTCCCGGGAAGTCCTCGTGTTGCACCCCTTTTTTTGTTAATTTTTTTCTGTATTTCTATCTGAAACTTCCAAAATGCGTAGCTGGAAGACCGTGAGGCCGTATGCTGCCACCAACCACTTTTCGTGAAGCTCCAAAAGAGCTCTAGGCGTAAAATATCGTTTGGACCCCAAAAAATGGCGTTTGGACGCTTTTCCGGGCCGTTTTCTGGTGCGGACACAATCAATGAATCGAAAGTGCTATGCATAGTGTTTTTTGGATGCATCCATCCTCCCTCTCACATAAGGGTCACTTAGGACTCCGGATCGGGCCTAAGCATCAAGTGGGGCCTACGCCGCCGAATAAACGTTCAAGATCCTCTCGGAAAGGCATATATGCGTTTGCGCGTCATAAACAAACGGGTGCGATCATACCAGCACTAATGCACCGGATCCCATCAGAACTCCGCAGTAAGCGTGCTTGGGCGAGAGTAGTACTAGGATGGGTGACCTCCCGGGAAGTCCTCGTGTTGCACCCCTTTTTTTGTTAATTTTTTTCTGTATTTCTATCTGAAACTTCCAAAATGCGTAGCTGGAAGACCGTGAGGCCGTATGCTGCCACCAACCACTTTTCGTGAAGCTCCAAAAGAGCTCTAGGCGTAAAATATCGTTTGGACCCCAAAAAATGGCGTTTGGACGCTTTTCCGGGCCGTTTTCTGGTGCGGACACAATATCAATGAATCGAAAGTGCTATGCATAGTGTTTTTTGGATGCATCCATCCTCCCTCTCACATAAGGGTCACTTAGGACTCCGGATCGGGCCTAAGCATCAAGTGGGGCCTACGCCGCCGAATAAACGTTCAAGATCCTCTCGGAAAGGCATATATGCGTTTGCGCGTCATAAACAAACGGGTGCGATCATACCAGCACTAATGCACCGGATCCCATCAGAACTCCGCAGTAAGCGTGCTTGGGCGAGAGTAGTACTAGGATGGGTGACCTCCCGGGAAGTCCTCGTGTTGCACCCCTTTTTTTGTTAATTTTTTTCTGTATTTCTATCTGAAACTTCCAAAATGCGTAGCTGGAAGACCGTGAGGCCGTATGCTGCCACCAACCACTTTTCGTGAAGCTCCAAAAGAGCTCTAGGCGTAAAATATCGTTTGGACCCCAAAAAATGGCGTTTGGACGCTTTTCCGGGCCGTTTTCTGGTGCGGACACAATATCAATGAATCGAAAGTGCTATGCATAGTGTTTTTTGGATGCATCCATCCTCCCTCTCACATAAGGGTCACTTAGGACTCCGGATCGGGCCTAAGCATCAAGTGGGGCCTACGCCGCCGAATAAACGTTCAAGATCCTCTCGGAAAGGCATATATGCGTTTGCGCGTCATAAACAAACGGGTGCGATCATACCAGCACTAATGCACCGGATCCCATCAGAACTCCGCAGTAAGCGTGCTTGGGCGAGAGTAGTACTAGGATGGGTGACCTCCCGGGAAGTCCTCGTGTTGCACCCCTTTTTTTGTTAATTTTTTTCTGTATTTCTATCTGAAACTTCCAAAATGCGTAGCTGGAAGACCGTGAGGCCGTATGCTGCCACCAACCACTTTTCGTGAAGCTCCAAAAGAGCTCTAGGCGTAAAATATCGTTTGGACCCCAAAAAATGGCGTTTGGACGCTTTTCCGGGCCGTTTTCTGGTGCGGACACAAAATCAATGAATCGAAAGTGCTATGCATAGTGTTTTTTGGATGCATCCATCCTCCCTCTCACATAAGGGTCACTTAGGACTCCGGATCGGGCCTAAGCATCAAGTGGGGCCTACGCCGCCGAATAAACGTTCAAGATCCTCTCGGAAAGGCATATATGCGTTTGCGCGTCATAAACAAACGGGTGCGATCATACCAGCACTAATGCACCGGATCCCATCAGAACTCCGCAGTTAAGCGTGCTTGGGCGAGAGTAGTACTAGGATGGGTGACCTCCCGGGAAGTCCTCGTGTTGCACCCCTTTTTTTGTTAATTTTTTTCTGTATTTCTATCTGAAACTTCCAAAATGCGTAGCTGGAAGACCGTGAGGCCGTATGCTGCCACCAACCACTTTTCGTGAAGCTCCAAAAGAGCTCTAGGCGTAAAATATCGTTTGGACCCCAAAAAATGGCGTTTGGACGCTTTTCCGGGCCGTTTTCTGGTGCGGACACAAATCAATGAATCGAAAGTGCTATGCATAGTGTTTTTTGGATGCATCCATCCTCCCTCTCACATAAGGGTCACTTAGGACTCCGGATCGGGCCTAAGCATCAAGTGGGGCCTACGCCGCCGAATAAACGTTCAAGATCCTCTCGGAAAGGCATATATGCGTTTGCGCGTCATAAACAAACGGGTGCGATCATACCAGCACTAATGCACCGGATCCCATCAGAACTCCGCAGTAAGCGTGCTTGGGCGAGAGTAGTACTAGGATGGGTGACCTCCCGGGAAGTCCTCGTGTTGCACCCCTTTTTTTGTTAATTTTTTTCTGTATTTCTATCTGAAACTTCCAAAATGCGTAGCTGGAAGACCGTGAGGCCGTATGCTGCCACCAACCACTTTTCGTGAAGCTCCAAAAGAGCTCTAGGCGTAAAATATCGTTTGGACCCCAAAAAATGGCGTTTGGACGCTTTTCCGGGCCGTTTTCTGGTGCGGACACAATATCAATGAATCGAAAGTGCTATGCATAGTGTTTTTTGGATGCATCCATCCTCCCTCTCACATAAGGGTCACTTAGGACTCCGGATCGGGCCTAAGCATCAAGTGGGGCCTACGCCGCCGAATAAACGTTCAAGATCCTCTCGGAAAGGCATATATGCGTTTGCGCGTCATAAACAAACGGGTGCGATCATACCAGCACTAATGCACCGGATCCCATCAGAACTCCGCAGTAAGCGTGCTTGGGCGAGAGTAGTACTAGGATGGGTGACCTCCCGGGAAGTCCTCGTGTTGCACCCCTTTTTTTGTTAATTTTTTTCTGTATTTCTATCTGAAACTTCCAAAATGCGTAGCTGGAAGACCGTGAGGCCGTATGCTGCCACCAACCACTTTTCGTGAAGCTCCAAAAGAGCTCTAGGCGTAAAATATCGTTTGGACCCCAAAAAATGGCGTTTGGACGCTTTTCCGGGCCGTTTTCTGGTGCGGACACAAAATCAATGAATCGAAAGTGCTATGCATAGTGTTTTTTGGATGCATCCATCCTCCCTCTCACATAAGGGTCACTTAGGACTCCGGATCGGGCCTAAGCATCAAGTGGGGCCTACGCCGCCGAATAAACGTTCAAGATCCTCTCGGAAAGGCATATATGCGTTTGCGCGTCATAAACAAACGGGTGCGATCATACCAGCACTAATGCACCGGATCCCATCAGAACTCCGCAGTAAGCGTGCTTGGGCGAGAGTAGTACTAGGATGGGTGACCTCCCGGGAAGTCCTCGTGTTGCACCCCTTTTTTTGTTAATTTTTTTCTGTATTTCTATCTGAAACTTCCAAAATGCGTAGCTGGAAGACCGTGAGGCCGTATGCTGCCACCAACCACTTTTCGTGAAGCTCCAAAAGAGCTCTAGGCGTAAAATATCGTTTGGACCCCAAAAAATGGCGTTTGGACGCTTTTCCGGGCCGTTTTCTGGTGCGGACACAAATCAATGAATCGAAAGTGCTATGCATAGTGTTTTTTGGATGCATCCATCCTCCCTCTCACATAAGGGTCACTTAGGACTCCGGATCGGGCCTAAGCATCAAGTGGGGCCTACGCCGCCGAATAAACGTTCAAGATCCTCTCGGAAAGGCATATATGCGTTTGCGCGTCATAAACAAACGGGTGCGATCATACCAGCACTAATGCACCGGATCCCATCAGAACTCCGCAGTAAGCGTGCTTGGGCGAGAGTAGTACTAGGATGGGTGACCTCCCGGGAAGTCCTCGTGTTGCACCCCTTTTTTTGTTAATTTTTTTCTGTATTTCTATCTGAAACTTCCAAAATGCGTAGCTGGAAGACCGTGAGGCCGTATGCTGCCACCAACCACTTTTCGTGAAGCTCCAAAAGAGCTCTAGGCGTAAAATATCGTTTGGACCCCAAAAAATGGCGTTTGGACGCTTTTCCGGGCCGTTTTCTGGTGCGGACACAAATCAATGAATCGAAAGTGCTATGCATAGTGTTTTTTGGATGCATCCATCCTCCCTCTCACATAAGGGTCACTTAGGACTCCGGATCGGGCCTAAGCATCAAGTGGGGCCTACGCCGCCGAATAAACGTTCAAGATCCTCTCGGAAAGGCATATATGCGTTTGCGCGTCATAAACAAACGGGTGCGATCATACCAGCACTAATGCACCGGATCCCATCAGAACTCCGCAGTAAGCGTGCTTGGGCGAGAGTAGTACTAGGATGGGTGACCTCCCGGGAAGTCCTCGTGTTGCACCCCTTTTTTTGTTAATTTTTTTCTGTATTTCTATCTGAAACTTCCAAAATGCGTAGCTGGAAGACCGTGAGGCCGTATGCTGCCACCAACCACTTTTCGTGAAGCTCCAAAAGAGCTCTAGGCGTAAAATATCGTTTGGACCCCAAAAAATGGCGTTTGGACGCTTTTCCGGGCCGTTTTCTGGTGCGGACACAATATCAATGAATCGAAAGTGCTATGCATAGTGTTTTTTGGATGCATCCATCCTCCCTCTCACATAAGGGTCACTTAGGACTCCGGATCGGGCCTAAGCATCAAGTGGGGCCTACGCCGCCGAATAAACGTTCAAGATCCTCTCGGAAAGGCATATATGCGTTTGCGCGTCATAAACAAACGGGTGCGATCATACCAGCACTAATGCACCGGATCCCATCAGAACTCCGCAGTTAAGCGTGCTTGGGCGAGAGTAGTACTAGGATGGGTGACCTCCCGGGAAGTCCTCGTGTTGCACCCCTTTTTTTGTTAATTTTTTTCTGTATTTCTATCTGAAACTTCCAAAATGCGTAGCTGGAAGACCGTGAGGCCGTATGCTGCCACCAACCACTTTTCGTGAAGCTCCAAAAGAGCTCTAGGCGTAAAATATCGTTTGGACCCCAAAAAATGGCGTTTGGACGCTTTTCCGGGCCGTTTTCTGGTGCGGACACAAATCAATGAATCGAAAGTGCTATGCATAGTGTTTTTTGGATGCATCCATCCTCCCTCTCACATAAGGGTCACTTAGGACTCCGGATCGGGCCTAAGCATCAAGTGGGGCCTACGCCGCCGAATAAACGTTCAAGATCCTCTCGGAAAGGCATATATGCGTTTGCGCGTCATAAACAAACGGGTGCGATCATACCAGCACTAATGCACCGGATCCCATCAGAACTCCGCAGTAAGCGTGCTTGGGCGAGAGTAGTACTAGGATGGGTGACCTCCCGGGAAGTCCTCGTGTTGCACCCCTTTTTTTGTTAATTTTTTTCTGTATTTCTATCTGAAACTTCCAAAATGCGTAGCTGGAAGACCGTGAGGCCGTATGCTGCCACCAACCACTTTTCGTGAAGCTCCAAAAGAGCTCTAGGCGTAAAATATCGTTTGGACCCCAAAAAATGGCGTTTGGACGCTTTTCCGGGCCGTTTTCTGGTGCGGACACAATATCAATGAATCGAAAGTGCTATGCATAGTGTTTTTTGGATGCATCCATCCTCCCTCTCACATAAGGGTCACTTAGGACTCCGGATCGGGCCTAAGCATCAAGTGGGGCCTACGCCGCCGAATAAACGTTCAAGATCCTCTCGGAAAGGCATATATGCGTTTGCGCGTCATAAACAAACTGGGTGCGATCATACCAGCACTAATGCACCGGATCCCATCAGAACTCCGCAGTAAGCGTGCTTGGGCGAGAGTAGTACTAGGATGGGTGACCTCCCGGGAAGTCCTCGTGTTGCACCCCTTTTTTTGTTAATTTTTTTCTGTATTTCTATCTGAAACTTCCAAAATGCGTAGCTGGAAGACCGTGAGGCCGTATGCTGCCACCAACCACTTTTCGTGAAGCTCCAAAAGAGCTCTAGGCGTAAAATATCGTTTGGACCCCAAAAAATGGCGTTTGGACGCTTTTCCGGGCCGTTTTCTGGTGCGGACACAAATCAATGAATCGAAAGTGCTATGCATAGTGTTTTTTGGATGCATCCATCCTCCCTCTCACATAAGGGTCACTTAGGACTCCGGATCGGGCCTAAGCATCAAGTGGGGCCTACGCCGCCGAATAAACGTTCAAGATCCTCTCGGAAAGGCATATATGCGTTTGCGCGTCATAAACAAACGGGTGCGATCATACCAGCACTAATGCACCGGATCCCATCAGAACTCCGCAGTTAAGCGTGCTTGGGCGAGAGTAGTACTAGGATGGGTGACCTCCCGGGAAGTCCTCGTGTTGCACCCCTTTTTTTGTTAATTTTTTTCTGTATTTCTATCTGAAACTTCCAAAATGCGTAGCTGGAAGACCGTGAGGCCGTATGCTGCCACCAACCACTTTTCGTGAAGCTCCAAAAGAGCTCTAGGCGTAAAATATCGTTTGGACCCCAAAAAATGGCGTTTGGACGCTTTTCCGGGCCGTTTTCTGGTGCGGACACAAATCAATGAATCGAAAGTGCTATGCATAGTGTTTTTTGGATGCATCCATCCTCCCTCTCACATAAGGGTCACTTAGGACTCCGGATCGGGCCTAAGCATCAAGTGGGGCCTACGCCGCCGAATAAACGTTCAAGATCCTCTCGGAAAGGCATATATGCGTTTGCGCGTCATAAACAAACGGGTGCGATCATACCAGCACTAATGCACCGGATCCCATCAGAACTCCGCAGTAAGCGTGCTTGGGCGAGAGTAGTACTAGGATGGGTGACCTCCCGGGAAGTCCTCGTGTTGCACCCCTTTTTTTGTTAATTTTTTTCTGTATTTCTATCTGAAACTTCCAAAATGCGTAGCTGGAAGACCGTGAGGCCGTATGCTGCCACCAACCACTTTTCGTGAAGCTCCAAAAGAGCTCTAGGCGTAAAATATCGTTTGGACCCCAAAAAATGGCGTTTGGACGCTTTTCCGGGCCGTTTTCTGGTGCGGACACAAATCAATGAATCGAAAGTGCTATGCATAGTGTTTTTTGGATGCATCCATCCTCCCTCTCACATAAGGGTCACTTAGGACTCCGGATCGGGCCTAAGCATCAAGTGGGGCCTACGCCGCCGAATAAACGTTCAAGATCCTCTCGGAAAGGCATATATGCGTTTGCGCGTCATAAACAAACGGGTGCGATCATACCAGCACTAATGCACCGGATCCCATCAGAACTCCGCAGTAAGCGTGCTTGGGCGAGAGTAGTACTAGGATGGGTGACCTCCCGGGAAGTCCTCGTGTTGCACCCCTTTTTTTGTTAATTTTTTTCTGTATTTCTATCTGAAACTTCCAAAATGCGTAGCTGGAAGACCGTGAGGCCGTATGCTGCCACCAACCACTTTTCGTGAAGCTCCAAAAGAGCTCTAGGCGTAAAATATCGTTTGGACCCCAAAAAATGGCGTTTGGACGCTTTTCCGGGCCGTTTTCTGGTGCGGACACAATCAATGAATCGAAAGTGCTATGCATAGTGTTTTTTGGATGCATCCATCCTCCCTCTCACATAAGGGTCACTTAGGACTCCGGATCGGGCCTAAGCATCAAGTGGGGCCTACGCCGCCGAATAAACGTTCAAGATCCTCTCGGAAAGGCATATATGCGTTTGCGCGTCATAAACAAACGGGTGCGATCATACCAGCACTAATGCACCGGATCCCATCAGAACTCCGCAGTAAGCGTGCTTGGGCGAGAGTAGTACTAGGATGGGTGACCTCCCGGGAAGTCCTCGTGTTGCACCCCTTTTTTTGTTAATTTTTTTCTGTATTTCTATCTGAAACTTCCAAAATGCGTAGCTGGAAGACCGTGAGGCCGTATGCTGCCACCAACCACTTTTCGTGAAGCTCCAAAAGAGCTCTAGGCGTAAAATATCGTTTGGACCCCAAAAAATGGCGTTTGGACGCTTTTCCGGGCCGTTTTCTGGTGCGGACACAATATCAATGAATCGAAAGTGCTATGCATAGTGTTTTTTGGATGCATCCATCCTCCCTCTCACATAAGGGTCACTTAGGACTCCGGATCGGGCCTAAGCATCAAGTGGGGCCTACGCCGCCGAATAAACGTTCAAGATCCTCTCGGAAAGGCATATATGCGTTTGCGCGTCATAAACAAACGGGTGCGATCATACCAGCACTAATGCACCGGATCCCATCAGAACTCCGCAGTTAAGCGTGCTTGGGCGAGAGTAGTACTAGGATGGGTGACCTCCCGGGAAGTCCTCGTGTTGCACCCCTTTTTTTGTTAATTTTTTTCTGTATTTCTATCTGAAACTTCCAAAATGCGTAGCTGGAAGACCGTGAGGCCGTATGCTGCCACCAACCACTTTTCGTGAAGCTCCAAAAGAGCTCTAGGCGTAAAATATCGTTTGGACCCCAAAAAATGGCGTTTGGACGCTTTTCCGGGCCGTTTTCTGGTGCGGACACAATATCAATGAATCGAAAGTGCTATGCATAGTGTTTTTTGGATGCATCCATCCTCCCTCTCACATAAGGGTCACTTAGGACTCCGGATCGGGCCTAAGCATCAAGTGGGGCCTACGCCGCCGAATAAACGTTCAAGATCCTCTCGGAAAGGCATATATGCGTTTGCGCGTCATAAACAAACGGGTGCGATCATACCAGCACTAATGCACCGGATCCCATCAGAACTCCGCAGTTAAGCGTGCTTGGGCGAGAGTAGTACTAGGATGGGTGACCTCCCGGGAAGTCCTCGTGTTGCACCCCTTTTTTTGTTAATTTTTTTCTGTATTTCTATCTGAAACTTCCAAAATGCGTAGCTGGAAGACCGTGAGGCCGTATGCTGCCACCAACCACTTTTCGTGAAGCTCCAAAAGAGCTCTAGGCGTAAAATATCGTTTGGACCCCAAAAAATGGCGTTTGGACGCTTTTCCGGGCCGTTTTCTGGTGCGGACACAAAATCAATGAATCGAAAGTGCTATGCATAGTGTTTTTTGGATGCATCCATCCTCCCTCTCACATAAGGGTCACTTAGGACTCCGGATCGGGCCTAAGCATCAAGTGGGGCCTACGCCGCCGAATAAACGTTCAAGATCCTCTCGGAAAGGCATATATGCGTTTGCGCGTCATAAACAAACGGGTGCGATCATACCAGCACTAATGCACCGGATCCCATCAGAACTCCGCAGTAAGCGTGCTTGGGCGAGAGTAGTACTAGGATGGGTGACCTCCCGGGAAGTCCTCGTGTTGCACCCCTTTTTTTGTTAATTTTTTTCTGTATTTCTATCTGAAACTTCCAAAATGCGTAGCTGGAAGACCGTGAGGCCGTATGCTGCCACCAACCACTTTTCGTGAAGCTCCAAAAGAGCTCTAGGCGTAAAATATCGTTTGGACCCCAAAAAATGGCGTTTGGACGCTTTTCCGGGCCGTTTTCTGGTGCGGACACAATATCAATGAATCGAAAGTGCTATGCATAGTGTTTTTTGGATGCATCCATCCTCCCTCTCACATAAGGGTCACTTAGGACTCCGGATCGGGCCTAAGCATCAAGTGGGGCCTACGCCGCCGAATAAACGTTCAAGATCCTCTCGGAAAGGCATATATGCGTTTGCGCGTCATAAACAAACGGGTGCGATCATACCAGCACTAATGCACCGGATCCCATCAGAACTCCGCAGTTAAGCGTGCTTGGGCGAGAGTAGTACTAGGATGGGTGACCTCCCGGGAAGTCCTCGTGTTGCACCCCTTTTTTTGTTAATTTTTTTCTGTATTTCTATCTGAAACTTCCAAAATGCGTAGCTGGAAGACCGTGAGGCCGTATGCTGCCACCAACCACTTTTCGTGAAGCTCCAAAAGAGCTCTAGGCGTAAAATATCGTTTGGACCCCAAAAAATGGCGTTTGGACGCTTTTCCGGGCCGTTTTCTGGTGCGGACACAATAATCAATGAATCGAAAGTGCTATGCATAGTGTTTTTTGGATGCATCCATCCTCCCTCTCACATAAGGGTCACTTAGGACTCCGGATCGGGCCTAAGCATCAAGTGGGGCCTACGCCGCCGAATAAACGTTCAAGATCCTCTCGGAAAGGCATATATGCGTTTGCGCGTCATAAACAAACTGGTGCGATCATACCAGCACTAATGCACCGGATCCCATCAGAACTCCGCAGTTAAGCGTGCTTGGGCGAGAGTAGTACTAGGATGGGTGACCTCCCGGGAAGTCCTCGTGTTGCACCCCTTTTTTTGTTAATTTTTTTCTGTATTTCTATCTGAAACTTCCAAAATGCGTAGCTGGAAGACCGTGAGGCCGTATGCTGCCACCAACCACTTTTCGTGAAGCTCCAAAAGAGCTCTAGGCGTAAAATATCGTTTGGACCCCAAAAAATGGCGTTTGGACGCTTTTCCGGGCCGTTTTCTGGTGCGGACACAATATCAATGAATCGAAAGTGCTATGCATAGTGTTTTTTGGATGCATCCATCCTCCCTCTCACATAAGGGTCACTTAGGACTCCGGATCGGGCCTAAGCATCAAGTGGGGCCTACGCCGCCGAATAAACGTTCAAGATCCTCTCGGAAAGGCATATATGCGTTTGCGCGTCATAAACAAACGGGTGCGATCATACCAGCACTAATGCACCGGATCCCATCAGAACTCCGCAGTAAGCGTGCTTGGGCGAGAGTAGTACTAGGATGGGTGACCTCCCGGGAAGTCCTCGTGTTGCACCCCTTTTTTTGTTAATTTTTTTCTGTATTTCTATCTGAAACTTCCAAAATGCGTAGCTGGAAGACCGTGAGGCCGTATGCTGCCACCAACCACTTTTCGTGAAGCTCCAAAAGAGCTCTAGGCGTAAAATATCGTTTGGACCCCAAAAAATGGCGTTTGGACGCTTTTCCGGGCCGTTTTCTGGTGCGGACACAAATCAATGAATCGAAAGTGCTATGCATAGTGTTTTTTGGATGCATCCATCCTCCCTCTCACATAAGGGTCACTTAGGACTCCGGATCGGGCCTAAGCATCAAGTGGGGCCTACGCCGCCGAATAAACGTTCAAGATCCTCTCGGAAAGGCATATATGCGTTTGCGCGTCATAAACAAACGGGTGCGATCATACCAGCACTAATGCACCGGATCCCATCAGAACTCCGCAGTTAAGCGTGCTTGGGCGAGAGTAGTACTAGGATGGGTGACCTCCCGGGAAGTCCTCGTGTTGCACCCCTTTTTTTGTTAATTTTTTTCTGTATTTCTATCTGAAACTTCCAAAATGCGTAGCTGGAAGACCGTGAGGCCGTATGCTGCCACCAACCACTTTTCGTGAAGCTCCAAAAGAGCTCTAGGCGTAAAATATCGTTTGGACCCCAAAAAATGGCGTTTGGACGCTTTTCCGGGCCGTTTTCTGGTGCGGACACAAATCAATGAATCGAAAGTGCTATGCATAGTGTTTTTTGGATGCATCCATCCTCCCTCTCACATAAGGGTCACTTAGGACTCCGGATCGGGCCTAAGCATCAAGTGGGGCCTACGCCGCCGAATAAACGTTCAAGATCCTCTCGGAAAGGCATATATGCGTTTGCGCGTCATAAACAAACTGGTGCGATCATACCAGCACTCCCGCAGTCCGCAAGCGTGCTTGGGCGAGAGTAGTACTAGGATGGGTGACCTCCCGGGAAGTCCTCGTGTTGCACCCCTTTTTTTGTTAATTTTTTTCTGTATTTCTATCTGAAACTTCCAAAATGCGTAGCTGGAAGACCGTGAGGCCGTATGCTGCCACCAACCACTTTTCGTGAAGCTCCAAAAGAGCTCTAGGCGTAAAATATCGTTTGGACCCCAAAAAATGGCGTTTGGACGCTTTTCCGGGCCGTTTTCTGGTGCGGACACAATATCAATGAATCGAAAGTGCTATGCATAGTGTTTTTTGGATGCATCCATCCTCCCTCTCACATAAGGGTCACTTAGGACTCCGGATCGGGCCTAAGCATCAAGTGGGGCCTACGCCGCCGAATAAACGTTCAAGATCCTCTCGGAAAGGCATATATGCGTTTGCGCGTCATAAACAAACGGGTGCGATCATACCAGCACTAATGCACCGGATCCCATCAGAACTCCGCAGTTAAGCGTGCTTGGGCGAGAGTAGTACTAGGATGGGTGACCTCCCGGGAAGTCCTCGTGTTGCACCCCTTTTTTTGTTAATTTTTTTCTGTATTTCTATCTGAAACTTCCAAAATGCGTAGCTGGAAGACCGTGAGGCCGTATGCTGCCACCAACCACTTTTCGTGAAGCTCCAAAAGAGCTCTAGGCGTAAAATATCGTTTGGACCCCAAAAAATGGCGTTTGGACGCTTTTCCGGGCCGTTTTCTGGTGCGGACACAATATCAATGAATCGAAAGTGCTATGCATAGTGTTTTTTGGATGCATCCATCCTCCCTCTCACATAAGGGTCACTTAGGACTCCGGATCGGGCCTAAGCATCAAGTGGGGCCTACGCCGCCGAATAAACGTTCAAGATCCTCTCGGAAAGGCATATATGCGTTGCGCGTCATAAACAAACTGGGTGCGATCATACCAGCACTAATGCACCGGATCCCATCAGAACTCCGCAGTTAAGCGTGCTTGGGCGAGAGTAGTACTAGGATGGGTGACCTCCCGGGAAGTCCTCGTGTTGCACCCCTTTTTTTGTTAATTTTTTTCTGTATTTCTATCTGAAACTTCCAAAATGCGTAGCTGGAAGACCGTGAGGCCGTATGCTGCCACCAACCACTTTTCGTGAAGCTCCAAAAGAGCTCTAGGCGTAAAATATCGTTTGGACCCCAAAAAATGGCGTTTGGACGCTTTTCCGGGCCGTTTTCTGGTGCGGACACAATATCAATGAATCGAAAGTGCTATGCATAGTGTTTTTTGGATGCATCCATCCTCCCTCTCACATAAGGGTCACTTAGGACTCCGGATCGGGCCTAAGCATCAAGTGGGGCCTACGCCGCCGAATAAACGTTCAAGATCCTCTCGGAAAGGCATATATGCGTTTGCGCGTCATAAACAAACGGGTGCGATCATACCAGCACTAATGCACCGGATCCCATCAGAACTCCGCAGTTAAGCGTGCTTGGGCGAGAGTAGTACTAGGATGGGTGACCTCCCGGGAAGTCCTCGTGTTGCACCCCTTT
>CACVBM020000016.1:0-17307 GCA_902728155.2 Microthlaspi erraticum
GAGGAACATCAAATGGACCAAATTTGGGAACCGGAAGAGGTAAGGAGTCCGAAATGTAGCTTTGTGCCTCCAAATGGTGGGAACTTACTTTTAGTGTATATGATGAACGAGACGGACCCATACTTACCCAAACATGGATTAATAGGTTCTATACATGACTATGAGGAGAAACATGAGTGAAACGGTCTCAATCCAAGGGAGGAACATCAAATGGACCAAATTTGGGAACCGGAAGAGGTAAGGAGTCCGAAATGTAGCTTTGTGCCTCCAAATGGTGGGAACTTACTTTTAGTGTATATGATGAACGAGACGGACCCATACTTACCCAAACATGGATTAATAGGTTCTATACATGACTATGAGGAGAAACATGAGTGAAACGGTCTCAATCCAAGGGAGGAACATCAAATGGACCAAATTTGGGAACCGGAAGAGGTAAGGAGTCCGAAATGTAGCTTTGTGCCTCCAAATGGTGGGAACTTACTTTTAGTGTATATGATGAACGAGACGGACCCATACTTACCCAAACATGGATTAATAGGTTCTATACATGACTATGAGGAGAAACATGAGTGAAACGGTCTCAATCCAAGGGAGGAACATCAAATGGACCAAATTTGGGAACCGGAAGAGGTAAGGAGTCCGAAATGTAGCTTTGTGCCTCCAAATGGTGGGAACTTACTTTTAGTGTATATGATGAACGAGACGGACCCATACTTACCCAAACATGGATTAATAGGTTCTATACATGACTATGAGGAGAAACATGAGTGAAACGGTCTCAATCCAAGGGAGGAACATCAAATGGACCAAATTTGGGAACCGGAAGAGGTAAGGAGTCCGAAATGTAGCTTTGTGCCTCCAAATGGTGGGAACTTACTTTTAGTGTATATGATGAACGAGACGGACCCATACTTACCCAAACATGGATTAATAGGTTCTATACATGACTATGAGGAGAAACATGAGTGAAACGGTCTCAATCCAAGGGAGGAACATCAAATGGACCAAATTTGGGAACCGGAAGAGGTAAGGAGTCCGAAATGTAGCTTTGTGCCTCCAAATGGTGGGAACTTACTTTTAGTGTATATGATGAACGAGACGGACCCATACTTACCCAAACATGGATTAATAGGTTCTATACATGACTATGAGGAGAAACATGAGTGAAACGGTCTCAATCCAAGGGAGGAACATCAAATGGACCAAATTTGGGAACCGGAAGAGGTAAGGAGTCCGAAATGTAGCTTTGTGCCTCCAAATGGTGGGAACTTACTTTTAGTGTATATGATGAACGAGACGGACCCATACTTACCCAAACATGGATTAATAGGTTCTATACATGACTATGAGGAGAAACATGAGTGAAACGGTCTCAATCCAAGGGAGGAACATCAAATGGACCAAATTTGGGAACCGGAAGAGGTAAGGAGTCCGAAATGTAGCTTTGTGCCTCCAAATGGTGGGAACTTACTTTTAGTGTATATGATGAACGAGACGGACCCATACTTACCCAAACATGGATTAATAGGTTCTATACATGACTATGAGGAGAAACATGAGTGAAACGGTCTCAATCCAAGGGAGGAACATCAAATGGACCAAATTTGGGAACCGGAAGAGGTAAGGAGTCCGAAATGTAGCTTTGTGCCTCCAAATGGTGGGAACTTACTTTTAGTGTATATGATGAACGAGACGGACCCATACTTACCCAAACATGGATTAATAGGTTCTATACATGACTATGAGGAGAAACATGAGTGAAACGGTCTCAATCCAAGGGAGGAACATCAAATGGACCAAATTTGGGAACCGGAAGAGGTAAGGAGTCCGAAATGTAGCTTTGTGCCTCCAAATGGTGGGAACTTACTTTTAGTGTATATGATGAACGAGACGGACCCATACTTACCCAAACATGGATTAATAGGTTCTATACATGACTATGAGGAGAAACATGAGTGAAACGGTCTCAATCCAAGGGAGGAACATCAAATGGACCAAATTTGGGAACCGGAAGAGGTAAGGAGTCCGAAATGTAGCTTTGTGCCTCCAAATGGTGGGAACTTACTTTTAGTGTATATGATGAACGAGACGGACCCATACTTACCCAAACATGGATTAATAGGTTCTATACATGACTATGAGGAGAAACATGAGTGAAACGGTCTCAATCCAAGGGAGGAACATCAAATGGACCAAATTTGGGAACCGGAAGAGGTAAGGAGTCCGAAATGTAGCTTTGTGCCTCCAAATGGTGGGAACTTACTTTTAGTGTATATGATGAACGAGACGGACCCATACTTACCCAAACATGGATTAATAGGTTCTATACATGACTATGAGGAGAAACATGAGTGAAACGGTCTCAATCCAAGGGAGGAACATCAAATGGACCAAATTTGGGAACCGGAAGAGGTAAGGAGTCCGAAATGTAGCTTTGTGCCTCCAAATGGTGGGAACTTACTTTTAGTGTATATGATGAACGAGACGGACCCATACTTACCCAAACATGGATTAATAGGTTCTATACATGACTATGAGGAGAAACATGAGTGAAACGGTCTCAATCCAAGGGAGGAACATCAAATGGACCAAATTTGGGAACCGGAAGAGGTAAGGAGTCCGAAATGTAGCTTTGTGCCTCCAAATGGTGGGAACTTACTTTTAGTGTATATGATGAACGAGACGGACCCATACTTACCCAAACATGGATTAATAGGTTCTATACATGACTATGAGGAGAAACATGAGTGAAACGGTCTCAATCCAAGGGAGGAACATCAAATGGACCAAATTTGGGAACCGGAAGAGGTAAGGAGTCCGAAATGTAGCTTTGTGCCTCCAAATGGTGGGAACTTACTTTTAGTGTATATGATGAACGAGACGGACCCATACTTACCCAAACATGGATTAATAGGTTCTATACATGACTATGAGGAGAAACATGAGTGAAACGGTCTCAATCCAAGGGAGGAACATCAAATGGACCAAATTTGGGAACCGGAAGAGGTAAGGAGTCCGAAATGTAGCTTTGTGCCTCCAAATGGTGGGAACTTACTTTTAGTGTATATGATGAACGAGACGGACCCATACTTACCCAAACATGGATTAATAGGTTCTATACATGACTATGAGGAGAAACATGAGTGAAACGGTCTCAATCCAAGGGAGGAACATCAAATGGACCAAATTTGGGAACCGGAAGAGGTAAGGAGTCCGAAATGTAGCTTTGTGCCTCCAAATGGTGGGAACTTACTTTTAGTGTATATGATGAACGAGACGGACCCATACTTACCCAAACATGGATTAATAGGTTCTATACATGACTATGAGGAGAAACATGAGTGAAACGGTCTCAATCCAAGGGAGGAACATCAAATGGACCAAATTTGGGAACCGGAAGAGGTAAGGAGTCCGAAATGTAGCTTTGTGCCTCCAAATGGTGGGAACTTACTTTTAGTGTATATGATGAACGAGACGGACCCATACTTACCCAAACATGGATTAATAGGTTCTATACATGACTATGAGGAGAAACATGAGTGAAACGGTCTCAATCCAAGGGAGGAACATCAAATGGACCAAATTTGGGAACCGGAAGAGGTAAGGAGTCCGAAATGTAGCTTTGTGCCTCCAAATGGTGGGAACTTACTTTTAGTGTATATGATGAACGAGACGGACCCATACTTACCCAAACATGGATTAATAGGTTCTATACATGACTATGAGGAGAAACATGAGTGAAACGGTCTCAATCCAAGGGAGGAACATCAAATGGACCAAATTTGGGAACCGGAAGAGGTAAGGAGTCCGAAATGTAGCTTTGTGCCTCCAAATGGTGGGAACTTACTTTTAGTGTATATGATGAACGAGACGGACCCATACTTACCCAAACATGGATTAATAGGTTCTATACATGACTATGAGGAGAAACATGAGTGAAACGGTCTCAATCCAAGGGAGGAACATCAAATGGACCAAATTTGGGAACCGGAAGAGGTAAGGAGTCCGAAATGTAGCTTTGTGCCTCCAAATGGTGGGAACTTACTTTTAGTGTATATGATGAACGAGACGGACCCATACTTACCCAAACATGGATTAATAGGTTCTATACATGACTATGAGGAGAAACATGAGTGAAACGGTCTCAATCCAAGGGAGGAACATCAAATGGACCAAATTTGGGAACCGGAAGAGGTAAGGAGTCCGAAATGTAGCTTTGTGCCTCCAAATGGTGGGAACTTACTTTTAGTGTATATGATGAACGAGACGGACCCATACTTACCCAAACATGGATTAATAGGTTCTATACATGACTATGAGGAGAAACATGAGTGAAACGGTCTCAATCCAAGGGAGGAACATCAAATGGACCAAATTTGGGAACCGGAAGAGGTAAGGAGTCCGAAATGTAGCTTTGTGCCTCCAAATGGTGGGAACTTACTTTTAGTGTATATGATGAACGAGACGGACCCATACTTACCCAAACATGGATTAATAGGTTCTATACATGACTATGAGGAGAAACATGAGTGAAACGGTCTCAATCCAAGGGAGGAACATCAAATGGACCAAATTTGGGAACCGGAAGAGGTAAGGAGTCCGAAATGTAGCTTTGTGCCTCCAAATGGTGGGAACTTACTTTTAGTGTATATGATGAACGAGACGGACCCATACTTACCCAAACATGGATTAATAGGTTCTATACATGACTATGAGGAGAAACATGAGTGAAACGGTCTCAATCCAAGGGAGGAACATCAAATGGACCAAATTTGGGAACCGGAAGAGGTAAGGAGTCCGAAATGTAGCTTTGTGCCTCCAAATGGTGGGAACTTACTTTTAGTGTATATGATGAACGAGACGGACCCATACTTACCCAAACATGGATTAATAGGTTCTATACATGACTATGAGGAGAAACATGAGTGAAACGGTCTCAATCCAAGGGAGGAACATCAAATGGACCAAATTTGGGAACCGGAAGAGGTAAGGAGTCCGAAATGTAGCTTTGTGCCTCCAAATGGTGGGAACTTACTTTTAGTGTATATGATGAACGAGACGGACCCATACTTACCCAAACATGGATTAATAGGTTCTATACATGACTATGAGGAGAAACATGAGTGAAACGGTCTCAATCCAAGGGAGGAACATCAAATGGACCAAATTTGGGAACCGGAAGAGGTAAGGAGTCCGAAATGTAGCTTTGTGCCTCCAAATGGTGGGAACTTACTTTTAGTGTATATGATGAACGAGACGGACCCATACTTACCCAAACATGGATTAATAGGTTCTATACATGACTATGAGGAGAAACATGAGTGAAACGGTCTCAATCCAAGGGAGGAACATCAAATGGACCAAATTTGGGAACCGGAAGAGGTAAGGAGTCCGAAATGTAGCTTTGTGCCTCCAAATGGTGGGAACTTACTTTTAGTGTATATGATGAACGAGACGGACCCATACTTACCCAAACATGGATTAATAGGTTCTATACATGACTATGAGGAGAAACATGAGTGAAACGGTCTCAATCCAAGGGAGGAACATCAAATGGACCAAATTTGGGAACCGGAAGAGGTAAGGAGTCCGAAATGTAGCTTTGTGCCTCCAAATGGTGGGAACTTACTTTTAGTGTATATGATGAACGAGACGGACCCATACTTACCCAAACATGGATTAATAGGTTCTATACATGACTATGAGGAGAAACATGAGTGAAACGGTCTCAATCCAAGGGAGGAACATCAAATGGACCAAATTTGGGAACCGGAAGAGGTAAGGAGTCCGAAATGTAGCTTTGTGCCTCCAAATGGTGGGAACTTACTTTTAGTGTATATGATGAACGAGACGGACCCATACTTACCCAAACATGGATTAATAGGTTCTATACATGACTATGAGGAGAAACATGAGTGAAACGGTCTCAATCCAAGGGAGGAACATCAAATGGACCAAATTTGGGAACCGGAAGAGGTAAGGAGTCCGAAATGTAGCTTTGTGCCTCCAAATGGTGGGAACTTACTTTTAGTGTATATGATGAACGAGACGGACCCATACTTACCCAAACATGGATTAATAGGTTCTATACATGACTATGAGGAGAAACATGAGTGAAACGGTCTCAATCCAAGGGAGGAACATCAAATGGACCAAATTTGGGAACCGGAAGAGGTAAGGAGTCCGAAATGTAGCTTTGTGCCTCCAAATGGTGGGAACTTACTTTTAGTGTATATGATGAACGAGACGGACCCATACTTACCCAAACATGGATTAATAGGTTCTATACATGACTATGAGGAGAAACATGAGTGAAACGGTCTCAATCCAAGGGAGGAACATCAAATGGACCAAATTTGGGAACCGGAAGAGGTAAGGAGTCCGAAATGTAGCTTTGTGCCTCCAAATGGTGGGAACTTACTTTTAGTGTATATGATGAACGAGACGGACCCATACTTACCCAAACATGGATTAATAGGTTCTATACATGACTATGAGGAGAAACATGAGTGAAACGGTCTCAATCCAAGGGAGGAACATCAAATGGACCAAATTTGGGAACCGGAAGAGGTAAGGAGTCCGAAATGTAGCTTTGTGCCTCCAAATGGTGGGAACTTACTTTTAGTGTATATGATGAACGAGACGGACCCATACTTACCCAAACATGGATTAATAGGTTCTATACATGACTATGAGGAGAAACATGAGTGAAACGGTCTCAATCCAAGGGAGGAACATCAAATGGACCAAATTTGGGAACCGGAAGAGGTAAGGAGTCCGAAATGTAGCTTTGTGCCTCCAAATGGTGGGAACTTACTTTTAGTGTATATGATGAACGAGACGGACCCATACTTACCCAAACATGGATTAATAGGTTCTATACATGACTATGAGGAGAAACATGAGTGAAACGGTCTCAATCCAAGGGAGGAACATCAAATGGACCAAATTTGGGAACCGGAAGAGGTAAGGAGTCCGAAATGTAGCTTTGTGCCTCCAAATGGTGGGAACTTACTTTTAGTGTATATGATGAACGAGACGGACCCATACTTACCCAAACATGGATTAATAGGTTCTATACATGACTATGAGGAGAAACATGAGTGAAACGGTCTCAATCCAAGGGAGGAACATCAAATGGACCAAATTTGGGAACCGGAAGAGGTAAGGAGTCCGAAATGTAGCTTTGTGCCTCCAAATGGTGGGAACTTACTTTTAGTGTATATGATGAACGAGACGGACCCATACTTACCCAAACATGGATTAATAGGTTCTATACATGACTATGAGGAGAAACATGAGTGAAACGGTCTCAATCCAAGGGAGGAACATCAAATGGACCAAATTTGGGAACCGGAAGAGGTAAGGAGTCCGAAATGTAGCTTTGTGCCTCCAAATGGTGGGAACTTACTTTTAGTGTATATGATGAACGAGACGGACCCATACTTACCCAAACATGGATTAATAGGTTCTATACATGACTATGAGGAGAAACATGAGTGAAACGGTCTCAATCCAAGGGAGGAACATCAAATGGACCAAATTTGGGAACCGGAAGAGGTAAGGAGTCCGAAATGTAGCTTTGTGCCTCCAAATGGTGGGAACTTACTTTTAGTGTATATGATGAACGAGACGGACCCATACTTACCCAAACATGGATTAATAGGTTCTATACATGACTATGAGGAGAAACATGAGTGAAACGGTCTCAATCCAAGGGAGGAACATCAAATGGACCAAATTTGGGAACCGGAAGAGGTAAGGAGTCCGAAATGTAGCTTTGTGCCTCCAAATGGTGGGAACTTACTTTTAGTGTATATGATGAACGAGACGGACCCATACTTACCCAAACATGGATTAATAGGTTCTATACATGACTATGAGGAGAAACATGAGTGAAACGGTCTCAATCCAAGGGAGGAACATCAAATGGACCAAATTTGGGAACCGGAAGAGGTAAGGAGTCCGAAATGTAGCTTTGTGCCTCCAAATGGTGGGAACTTACTTTTAGTGTATATGATGAACGAGACGGACCCATACTTACCCAAACATGGATTAATAGGTTCTATACATGACTATGAGGAGAAACATGAGTGAAACGGTCTCAATCCAAGGGAGGAACATCAAATGGACCAAATTTGGGAACCGGAAGAGGTAAGGAGTCCGAAATGTAGCTTTGTGCCTCCAAATGGTGGGAACTTACTTTTAGTGTATATGATGAACGAGACGGACCCATACTTACCCAAACATGGATTAATAGGTTCTATACATGACTATGAGGAGAAACATGAGTGAAACGGTCTCAATCCAAGGGAGGAACATCAAATGGACCAAATTTGGGAACCGGAAGAGGTAAGGAGTCCGAAATGTAGCTTTGTGCCTCCAAATGGTGGGAACTTACTTTTAGTGTATATGATGAACGAGACGGACCCATACTTACCCAAACATGGATTAATAGGTTCTATACATGACTATGAGGAGAAACATGAGTGAAACGGTCTCAATCCAAGGGAGGAACATCAAATGGACCAAATTTGGGAACCGGAAGAGGTAAGGAGTCCGAAATGTAGCTTTGTGCCTCCAAATGGTGGGAACTTACTTTTAGTGTATATGATGAACGAGACGGACCCATACTTACCCAAACATGGATTAATAGGTTCTATACATGACTATGAGGAGAAACATGAGTGAAACGGTCTCAATCCAAGGGAGGAACATCAAATGGACCAAATTTGGGAACCGGAAGAGGTAAGGAGTCCGAAATGTAGCTTTGTGCCTCCAAATGGTGGGAACTTACTTTTAGTGTATATGATGAACGAGACGGACCCATACTTACCCAAACATGGATTAATAGGTTCTATACATGACTATGAGGAGAAACATGAGTGAAACGGTCTCAATCCAAGGGAGGAACATCAAATGGACCAAATTTGGGAACCGGAAGAGGTAAGGAGTCCGAAATGTAGCTTTGTGCCTCCAAATGGTGGGAACTTACTTTTAGTGTATATGATGAACGAGACGGACCCATACTTACCCAAACATGGATTAATAGGTTCTATACATGACTATGAGGAGAAACATGAGTGAAACGGTCTCAATCCAAGGGAGGAACATCAAATGGACCAAATTTGGGAACCGGAAGAGGTAAGGAGTCCGAAATGTAGCTTTGTGCCTCCAAATGGTGGGAACTTACTTTTAGTGTATATGATGAACGAGACGGACCCATACTTACCCAAACATGGATTAATAGGTTCTATACATGACTATGAGGAGAAACATGAGTGAAACGGTCTCAATCCAAGGGAGGAACATCAAATGGACCAAATTTGGGAACCGGAAGAGGTAAGGAGTCCGAAATGTAGCTTTGTGCCTCCAAATGGTGGGAACTTACTTTTAGTGTATATGATGAACGAGACGGACCCATACTTACCCAAACATGGATTAATAGGTTCTATACATGACTATGAGGAGAAACATGAGTGAAACGGTCTCAATCCAAGGGAGGAACATCAAATGGACCAAATTTGGGAACCGGAAGAGGTAAGGAGTCCGAAATGTAGCTTTGTGCCTCCAAATGGTGGGAACTTACTTTTAGTGTATATGATGAACGAGACGGACCCATACTTACCCAAACATGGATTAATAGGTTCTATACATGACTATGAGGAGAAACATGAGTGAAACGGTCTCAATCCAAGGGAGGAACATCAAATGGACCAAATTTGGGAACCGGAAGAGGTAAGGAGTCCGAAATGTAGCTTTGTGCCTCCAAATGGTGGGAACTTACTTTTAGTGTATATGATGAACGAGACGGACCCATACTTACCCAAACATGGATTAATAGGTTCTATACATGACTATGAGGAGAAACATGAGTGAAACGGTCTCAATCCAAGGGAGGAACATCAAATGGACCAAATTTGGGAACCGGAAGAGGTAAGGAGTCCGAAATGTAGCTTTGTGCCTCCAAATGGTGGGAACTTACTTTTAGTGTATATGATGAACGAGACGGACCCATACTTACCCAAACATGGATTAATAGGTTCTATACATGACTATGAGGAGAAACATGAGTGAAACGGTCTCAATCCAAGGGAGGAACATCAAATGGACCAAATTTGGGAACCGGAAGAGGTAAGGAGTCCGAAATGTAGCTTTGTGCCTCCAAATGGTGGGAACTTACTTTTAGTGTATATGATGAACGAGACGGACCCATACTTACCCAAACATGGATTAATAGGTTCTATACATGACTATGAGGAGAAACATGAGTGAAACGGTCTCAATCCAAGGGAGGAACATCAAATGGACCAAATTTGGGAACCGGAAGAGGTAAGGAGTCCGAAATGTAGCTTTGTGCCTCCAAATGGTGGGAACTTACTTTTAGTGTATATGATGAACGAGACGGACCCATACTTACCCAAACATGGATTAATAGGTTCTATACATGACTATGAGGAGAAACATGAGTGAAACGGTCTCAATCCAAGGGAGGAACATCAAATGGACCAAATTTGGGAACCGGAAGAGGTAAGGAGTCCGAAATGTAGCTTTGTGCCTCCAAATGGTGGGAACTTACTTTTAGTGTATATGATGAACGAGACGGACCCATACTTACCCAAACATGGATTAATAGGTTCTATACATGACTATGAGGAGAAACATGAGTGAAACGGTCTCAATCCAAGGGAGGAACATCAAATGGACCAAATTTGGGAACCGGAAGAGGTAAGGAGTCCGAAATGTAGCTTTGTGCCTCCAAATGGTGGGAACTTACTTTTAGTGTATATGATGAACGAGACGGACCCATACTTACCCAAACATGGATTAATAGGTTCTATACATGACTATGAGGAGAAACATGAGTGAAACGGTCTCAATCCAAGGGAGGAACATCAAATGGACCAAATTTGGGAACCGGAAGAGGTAAGGAGTCCGAAATGTAGCTTTGTGCCTCCAAATGGTGGGAACTTACTTTTAGTGTATATGATGAACGAGACGGACCCATACTTACCCAAACATGGATTAATAGGTTCTATACATGACTATGAGGAGAAACATGAGTGAAACGGTCTCAATCCAAGGGAGGAACATCAAATGGACCAAATTTGGGAACCGGAAGAGGTAAGGAGTCCGAAATGTAGCTTTGTGCCTCCAAATGGTGGGAACTTACTTTTAGTGTATATGATGAACGAGACGGACCCATACTTACCCAAACATGGATTAATAGGTTCTATACATGACTATGAGGAGAAACATGAGTGAAACGGTCTCAATCCAAGGGAGGAACATCAAATGGACCAAATTTGGGAACCGGAAGAGGTAAGGAGTCCGAAATGTAGCTTTGTGCCTCCAAATGGTGGGAACTTACTTTTAGTGTATATGATGAACGAGACGGACCCATACTTACCCAAACATGGATTAATAGGTTCTATACATGACTATGAGGAGAAACATGAGTGAAACGGTCTCAATCCAAGGGAGGAACATCAAATGGACCAAATTTGGGAACCGGAAGAGGTAAGGAGTCCGAAATGTAGCTTTGTGCCTCCAAATGGTGGGAACTTACTTTTAGTGTATATGATGAACGAGACGGACCCATACTTACCCAAACATGGATTAATAGGTTCTATACATGACTATGAGGAGAAACATGAGTGAAACGGTCTCAATCCAAGGGAGGAACATCAAATGGACCAAATTTGGGAACCGGAAGAGGTAAGGAGTCCGAAATGTAGCTTTGTGCCTCCAAATGGTGGGAACTTACTTTTAGTGTATATGATGAACGAGACGGACCCATACTTACCCAAACATGGATTAATAGGTTCTATACATGACTATGAGGAGAAACATGAGTGAAACGGTCTCAATCCAAGGGAGGAACATCAAATGGACCAAATTTGGGAACCGGAAGAGGTAAGGAGTCCGAAATGTAGCTTTGTGCCTCCAAATGGTGGGAACTTACTTTTAGTGTATATGATGAACGAGACGGACCCATACTTACCCAAACATGGATTAATAGGTTCTATACATGACTATGAGGAGAAACATGAGTGAAACGGTCTCAATCCAAGGGAGGAACATCAAATGGACCAAATTTGGGAACCGGAAGAGGTAAGGAGTCCGAAATGTAGCTTTGTGCCTCCAAATGGTGGGAACTTACTTTTAGTGTATATGATGAACGAGACGGACCCATACTTACCCAAACATGGATTAATAGGTTCTATACATGACTATGAGGAGAAACATGAGTGAAACGGTCTCAATCCAAGGGAGGAACATCAAATGGACCAAATTTGGGAACCGGAAGAGGTAAGGAGTCCGAAATGTAGCTTTGTGCCTCCAAATGGTGGGAACTTACTTTTAGTGTATATGATGAACGAGACGGACCCATACTTACCCAAACATGGATTAATAGGTTCTATACATGACTATGAGGAGAAACATGAGTGAAACGGTCTCAATCCAAGGGAGGAACATCAAATGGACCAAATTTGGGAACCGGAAGAGGTAAGGAGTCCGAAATGTAGCTTTGTGCCTCCAAATGGTGGGAACTTACTTTTAGTGTATATGATGAACGAGACGGACCCATACTTACCCAAACATGGATTAATAGGTTCTATACATGACTATGAGGAGAAACATGAGTGAAACGGTCTCAATCCAAGGGAGGAACATCAAATGGACCAAATTTGGGAACCGGAAGAGGTAAGGAGTCCGAAATGTAGCTTTGTGCCTCCAAATGGTGGGAACTTACTTTTAGTGTATATGATGAACGAGACGGACCCATACTTACCCAAACATGGATTAATAGGTTCTATACATGACTATGAGGAGAAACATGAGTGAAACGGTCTCAATCCAAGGGAGGAACATCAAATGGACCAAATTTGGGAACCGGAAGAGGTAAGGAGTCCGAAATGTAGCTTTGTGCCTCCAAATGGTGGGAACTTACTTTTAGTGTATATGATGAACGAGACGGACCCATACTTACCCAAACATGGATTAATAGGTTCTATACATGACTATGAGGAGAAACATGAGTGAAACGGTCTCAATCCAAGGGAGGAACATCAAATGGACCAAATTTGGGAACCGGAAGAGGTAAGGAGTCCGAAATGTAGCTTTGTGCCTCCAAATGGTGGGAACTTACTTTTAGTGTATATGATGAACGAGACGGACCCATACTTACCCAAACATGGATTAATAGGTTCTATACATGACTATGAGGAGAAACATGAGTGAAACGGTCTCAATCCAAGGGAGGAACATCAAATGGACCAAATTTGGGAACCGGAAGAGGTAAGGAGTCCGAAATGTAGCTTTGTGCCTCCAAATGGTGGGAACTTACTTTTAGTGTATATGATGAACGAGACGGACCCATACTTACCCAAACATGGATTAATAGGTTCTATACATGACTATGAGGAGAAACATGAGTGAAACGGTCTCAATCCAAGGGAGGAACATCAAATGGACCAAATTTGGGAACCGGAAGAGGTAAGGAGTCCGAAATGTAGCTTTGTGCCTCCAAATGGTGGGAACTTACTTTTAGTGTATATGATGAACGAGACGGACCCATACTTACCCAAACATGGATTAATAGGTTCTATACATGACTATGAGGAGAAACATGAGTGAAACGGTCTCAATCCAAGGGAGGAACATCAAATGGACCAAATTTGGGAACCGGAAGAGGTAAGGAGTCCGAAATGTAGCTTTGTGCCTCCAAATGGTGGGAACTTACTTTTAGTGTATATGATGAACGAGACGGACCCATACTTACCCAAACATGGATTAATAGGTTCTATACATGACTATGAGGAGAAACATGAGTGAAACGGTCTCAATCCAAGGGAGGAACATCAAATGGACCAAATTTGGGAACCGGAAGAGGTAAGGAGTCCGAAATGTAGCTTTGTGCCTCCAAATGGTGGGAACTTACTTTTAGTGTATATGATGAACGAGACGGACCCATACTTACCCAAACATGGATTAATAGGTTCTATACATGACTATGAGGAGAAACATGAGTGAAACGGTCTCAATCCAAGGGAGGAACATCAAATGGACCAAATTTGGGAACCGGAAGAGGTAAGGAGTCCGAAATGTAGCTTTGTGCCTCCAAATGGTGGGAACTTACTTTTAGTGTATATGATGAACGAGACGGACCCATACTTACCCAAACATGGATTAATAGGTTCTATACATGACTATGAGGAGAAACATGAGTGAAACGGTCTCAATCCAAGGGAGGAACATCAAATGGACCAAATTTGGGAACCGGAAGAGGTAAGGAGTCCGAAATGTAGCTTTGTGCCTCCAAATGGTGGGAACTTACTTTTAGTGTATATGATGAACGAGACGGACCCATACTTACCCAAACATGGATTAATAGGTTCTATACATGACTATGAGGAGAAACATGAGTGAAACGGTCTCAATCCAAGGGAGGAACATCAAATGGACCAAATTTGGGAACCGGAAGAGGTAAGGAGTCCGAAATGTAGCTTTGTGCCTCCAAATGGTGGGAACTTACTTTTAGTGTATATGATGAACGAGACGGACCCATACTTACCCAAACATGGATTAATAGGTTCTATACATGACTATGAGGAGAAACATGAGTGAAACGGTCTCAATCCAAGGGAGGAACATCAAATGGACCAAATTTGGGAACCGGAAGAGGTAAGGAGTCCGAAATGTAGCTTTGTGCCTCCAAATGGTGGGAACTTACTTTTAGTGTATATGATGAACGAGACGGACCCATACTTACCCAAACATGGATTAATAGGTTCTATACATGACTATGAGGAGAAACATGAGTGAAACGGTCTCAATCCAAGGGAGGAACATCAAATGGACCAAATTTGGGAACCGGAAGAGGTAAGGAGTCCGAAATGTAGCTTTGTGCCTCCAAATGGTGGGAACTTACTTTTAGTGTATATGATGAACGAGACGGACCCATACTTACCCAAACATGGATTAATAGGTTCTATACATGACTATGAGGAGAAACATGAGTGAAACGGTCTCAATCCAAGGGAGGAACATCAAATGGACCAAATTTGGGAACCGGAAGAGGTAAGGAGTCCGAAATGTAGCTTTGTGCCTCCAAATGGTGGGAACTTACTTTTAGTGTATATGATGAACGAGACGGACCCATACTTACCCAAACATGGATTAATAGGTTCTATACATGACTATGAGGAGAAACATGAGTGAAACGGTCTCAATCCAAGGGAGGAACATCAAATGGACCAAATTTGGGAACCGGAAGAGGTAAGGAGTCCGAAATGTAGCTTTGTGCCTCCAAATGGTGGGAACTTACTTTTAGTGTATATGATGAACGAGACGGACCCATACTTACCCAAACATGGATTAATAGGTTCTATACATGACTATGAGGAGAAACATGAGTGAAACGGTCTCAATCCAAGGGAGGAACATCAAATGGACCAAATTTGGGAACCGGAAGAGGTAAGGAGTCCGAAATGTAGCTTTGTGCCTCCAAATGGTGGGAACTTACTTTTAGTGTATATGATGAACGAGACGGACCCATACTTACCCAAACATGGATTAATAGGTTCTATACATGACTATGAGGAGAAACATGAGTGAAACGGTCTCAATCCAAGGGAGGAACATCAAATGGACCAAATTTGGGAACCGGAAGAGGTAAGGAGTCCGAAATGTAGCTTTGTGCCTCCAAATGGTGGGAACTTACTTTTAGTGTATATGATGAACGAGACGGACCCATACTTACCCAAACATGGATTAATAGGTTCTATACATGACTATGAGGAGAAACATGAGTGAAACGGTCTCAATCCAAGGGAGGAACATCAAATGGACCAAATTTGGGAACCGGAAGAGGTAAGGAGTCCGAAATGTAGCTTTGTGCCTCCAAATGGTGGGAACTTACTTTTAGTGTATATGATGAACGAGACGGACCCATACTTACCCAAACATGGATTAATAGGTTCTATACATGACTATGAGGAGAAACATGAGTGAAACGGTCTCAATCCAAGGGAGGAACATCAAATGGACCAAATTTGGGAACCGGAAGAGGTAAGGAGTCCGAAATGTAGCTTTGTGCCTCCAAATGGTGGGAACTTACTTTTAGTGTATATGATGAACGAGACGGACCCATACTTACCCAAACATGGATTAATAGGTTCTATACATGACTATGAGGAGAAACATGAGTGAAACGGTCTCAATCCAAGGGAGGAACATCAAATGGACCAAATTTGGGAACCGGAAGAGGTAAGGAGTCCGAAATGTAGCTTTGTGCCTCCAAATGGTGGGAACTTACTTTTAGTGTATATGATGAACGAGACGGACCCATACTTACCCAAACATGGATTAATAGGTTCTATACATGACTATGAGGAGAAACATGAGTGAAACGGTCTCAATCCAAGGGAGGAACATCAAATGGACCAAATTTGGGAACCGGAAGAGGTAAGGAGTCCGAAATGTAGCTTTGTGCCTCCAAATGGTGGGAACTTACTTTTAGTGTATATGATGAACGAGACGGACCCATACTTACCCAAACATGGATTAATAGGTTCTATACATGACTATGAGGAGAAACATGAGTGAAACGGTCTCAATCCAAGGGAGGAACATCAAATGGACCAAATTTGGGAACCGGAAGAGGTAAGGAGTCCGAAATGTAGCTTTGTGCCTCCAAATGGTGGGAACTTACTTTTAGTGTATATGATGAACGAGACGGACCCATACTTACCCAAACATGGATTAATAGGTTCTATACATGACTATGAGGAGAAACATGAGTGAAACGGTCTCAATCCAAGGGAGGAACATCAAATGGACCAAATTTGGGAACCGGAAGAGGTAAGGAGTCCGAAATGTAGCTTTGTGCCTCCAAATGGTGGGAACTTACTTTTAGTGTATATGATGAACGAGACGGACCCATACTTACCCAAACATGGATTAATAGGTTCTATACATGACTATGAGGAGAAACATGAGTGAAACGGTCTCAATCCAAGGGAGGAACATCAAATGGACCAAATTTGGGAACCGGAAGAGGTAAGGAGTCCGAAATGTAGCTTTGTGCCTCCAAATGGTGGGAACTTACTTTTAGTGTATATGATGAACGAGACGGACCCATACTTACCCAAACATGGATTAATAGGTTCTATACATGACTATGAGGAGAAACATGAGTGAAACGGTCTCAATCCAAGGGAGGAACATCAAATGGACCAAATTTGGGAACCGGAAGAGGTAAGGAGTCCGAAATGTAGCTTTGTGCTCCAAATGGTGGGA